>JBAMCJ010005048.1:0-57929 GCA_037075205.1 Drosophila prostipennis | reverse complement strand
GGTGATTGCGTGCGCTGCAGTATTCTGCACTTGCTGTCGGTGCCGCTCTTCCGAATTTGACCTGGCGTTGGCGTGCGCTGCAGCGTCCCGCGCGCACTCGGGTCCTCGATTTTCCTCAATCGATCTCCAGGCAGCATGTGCGGCAGTATTTTGCACCTGCTGTCGGCGTCGCTCTCCGGAATCCGCCCTTACGGTTGAGTGCGCTGCAGCATCCCTTGTGCGCTCTGGCTCTCGATTTTCCTCGATCTCTCTCCAGGTAGCGCGATTGGCAGTGTTCCTCAATCGTTCGCTGGCTCGAATCCTTTCACTTCTCCTTCTCTGAGAGCGAGCCGCTGAATCCCGCGAGCGAGCTTCTTCTGCTAACTCCAAATTACTCGCGCGGGCCAAGGCAATGTGCTGCGCATTACGAGCCCTTATTTGGGATGCATTTTGTGAATATTGGGATCGGCTTCGTCGACGTGCAGCTTGGCGGCGCTGCTCGTGTGATAAAGAAGATATGCGCGGCATTCTCTTTATTTTGCTGTTAAAAATAAATGTATAAAAGTTAAGGGGTAATGTGGTAATGACATCGAAATCTCTTTGATCTGAATTCTGGTGAAAGATCTATGGATGTTTATATTTATTATATTTAATACTTACCAAATGGAACAAAGTATAATAATACTTTATTATTTCAAGTTTGTTATACACTTTATCACTTTTCACCTTATACCTTTTGGTGGATCTTTTCTTTTTTCACCTTTTACTTTTTTATGGGTCTAAAATCACTTCATTAACTTTTTCACCTTATACTTTCGGTGCTTTTATATCATACACACAATAAAGAAATACTGCACTTACGTTGACAGAAGTGTGAGAAAGCAGAGAGTGCGGTCGCGTTCTGAAATCGCTCCGACTAACCCATCTAGTTTTCAGCACAAATCAACAAGCGTAGCCGGCCATCCGGCTTGAAGTTACGTAAGACGCACCTGGACATCTTGTGGTGGCCAGGAGGCCTCAGGCGACAGCTGGGAATCGTTTCCCCAACAGGTTTGGCGACCAGGCAGGGGCCGGTCATTATTATTTCCACTCGTTGTTTGTTTAGGGGCTGTCCATATATTACGTAATCACCATTTTGGCGATATTTGACCCCCCCCCCCCCATGTAATCAATTCTTCATACAAAAAAAAAATTGTTTTGCACTAGAGTAATCATTTGGTTGACCCCCTCCCCCCCCTAGGTGATTACGTAATATATGGACAGCCCCTTAGTTGTTGTTAATTCCACTCGCGCTTTTTTATTTTCGCAAACACACGTACAGTGGTGGAAAGCGCTTGCGCGATCAGCTGATCGTAGTGTGCGAAAGGGGCTGCGGGTGCCATAGCAGCGAGCTTCGAACAGGGTGCAGGCCAAGCACATAAGTGCGTGCCGTAGCACGTAGGGAAATATTGGGCGGTTCGTTTGAATTTTGGGCGGTACTTTTAAAAAATTCTAATAAAAATATTTTAGTAATAAGATTTATCCTTATATTAAGTTTTATCTTTATTATTTTTTTAAATTGTGTCCGATCGAAGATTAGCAGGATACTGCGGGAAAAAGGTCCAACCATCCCGGAAAACCAGTGCCCACGCACTGAATCCCCCAGGCGGGGAAATGTCGGGTAGGGGATCGGGGGTACAACACCCTGGCGCCAGCCTAGGAGTTGTGCCAAACGATAGTGGAGGCACGCCGGCAAACAAGGCTGGCGCCGCCGCCCAATGCTGACGGCTTTCATACGCCGTTGTCCAGTCTGCCTGACTGGGCCAACATGGGAGCGGACCCATTTAAAAAAAGCAACGCGATGGCGAGATCAGAAAAAAGGGTGGAGTGCGGTGGCAAGCAGCCCGGCACCCCCCAGCAGGAGAAAAAAGCACCCCAAACGCTGCTGAGGAAGAGCAGGGGGATGTGCTAAATCAGCTGTCCGGCCTGGGATCGAAGGCCAGGGAGCTGAAGAGGCTAATGGACGGAAAGCGCTCCATCACAAACCCCATGAGGGATATTGTCGACGAAATCGACTATCTCCAGAGGGAAGTCCTGTCGGCTGTACAGGGCATAATCGAGGAACAGGAAAAGGCTAAGGAGACAGCCAAGAAGTGCTCGCGAGCGGAACTAGCAAGCGACCCAGGTGCCAAGAAACTGGGAAATCGCAAGCTGTACCGGCAAAAAAGGCGATGCACAAGGCACCGGCAAGCAATGCCAGCCAAAGTGCTAAAAAAGGGAAACACGCTGGGACAGAGAGCACCAACAAGCCCCAAAAACCTGGGAAGAAGCCTGAGAAATGGCAAGGATGCGACCGCCTCGCAATGACGCGATAGTGATCGCAACCTCCACTGGAGGGTCCTATGGGGATATCCTTAAAAAGGTTAGGGCTGAACCGCAGCTGAAGGAACTAGGACAAGCCGTACAGGCTGTCAGGCGCACAGCTAAGGGGGAACTCCTAATCCTTCTAAACAAGGTAGCTGATCCAAAAACCGCGGAGCTTCAGTCCACAATTACGGCGGTCCTGGGCAGCAATGTTGACGTCAGAGCGCTGACTGAGACAATGCTGGTCGAGGTAAAGGATATCGACGAGATCACCTAGAAAACGGACATTCTATGTGCGGTTAAATCCCAGTTCGATGTGGAGCTGCCAGAATCCGCGGTGATGAGTCTAAGGGCGGCATGCGGTGGCACCCAAACCGCCACACTGAGAGTCATGCCCGACACAGGGGACGGCTCATGAAGAAGGGGAGAATTAGGCTGGGTTGGACTTCGTGTAGAATCCGCCCAAAAGGTGTTTTAAGTGTATGGAGTTTGGCCATATAGCTGGGAATGGCAGGATCCAGGAGGACTGCTCAAAATGCTGCTACAACTGCGGCGCAAAGGAGCACCAAGCTAGAGGCTGCAAGGCAAAGGCTTGTTGCATGCTCTGCAAACGCAAGAAGCAGAAAGATTGCGACCACCCAACAATGAGTGGGATATGTCCTTACTTCAGGAGGGCTATGCAAGGGCTTAGGGGTATATGAAGCTCCTTCAGATAAACCTAAACCACTGTGAGGTTGCCCAATTGTTGCTGGAGCAAAATGTCATCGAGGAAAACGTAGACATTGCACTCATAAGCGAGCAATACAGGAATAACAAGAGAGAACGCTATAGTCGGGTTGCTGTCCCGACTATCTAATACCCGTCACTCGGCTAAAGGGAGTGCGAGGGACATGGAGATATAAACTTTGATCAGCAATAACTTTTTAACGAATGGTCCGATTTAAAAAATTTCTTCTACATTTCGATAGGTATTGATAAACACAACAAAACTGCATTTTTACTTTTCCGAAATATTTAAATTTTTAAAATCGTATATTAGCTATTGTGGGCGTTAGAGGGGGCGTGGCACATCTTGAAATAAACTTGCGCTGCGTAGGAACTCCAAGAATCTTCATGCAAAATGCCAATCCTCTAGCTTTTATAGTTTCCGAGATCTCAGCGTTCATAGGGACGGACAGACAGACGGACATGGCTATATCGACTCGGCTAGTGACCCTGACCAAGAATATATATACTTTACTAGCTGTACCCGGAGCGACTTCGTTCGCTTAAAATTAGTTTGTAGTACGGTTGTCAGGACTTTCTTATGAATGTGATCTAAGTAAAAGTAGTGTATTTTTATACTTTTTATCAGTTACAATGTTATCAATGCAATTTTAATTTGCGCACAAATTTGTATTCGTGTTTGTAAATTGGAATTTGTTGTTTTCAAATTTTTTGTTTTGAATGAAACGAAAACATTTGTACACACACGAAAAGATTGGCCACCAATACAAAAGTAGCGAAGTAACTTATTATTTTCCGATTCCACATTTGATCGATAATTATTAATTTTAAACTCGACAAATTTTGCATTGCCTGAAAGGAAATTATTAATTTTTGTTGTATTTAAACACCTTATCTACTTTCAAGTAGAAACATACACACCCATTGTGTGTATGTATTGTATTGCACATGTATTGTAAGCAAATCAAAACATATCCAAATATACATATGTACAAACGTATTTGGTCAAGAGTTCGAATCTTAAGATTAATAGATAACTTGGAGCTTGGCTTTGCTTTTGTAGTAATTTTTTATTTTAATCCATTACGGAAATTAAATAGGGCTCTTACTTCTGCTACAAAATTCAAAATACTTTTTGAAAAATAAAACCTAAGCATTTGATCCACAGAACTGACTATTGATCGAAAATCATATTGATCGGAGCAGCAGTTTAAGTTTTTAAAATCCAAAACAAATTTAAACTTAAATTGCCCTTTTCCCCTCCCCTTTTCCGCACAGCACTACCCCTCCCCTTTTCCTCACAGCTCTACCCCTCCCCCTCATCAGTTTTTTTGGCTGTTGCTCTCTCGGCCGTCGCTCTCTTGGCATCCGCTCTCTGGGTTTCGCTCTCTCGGCAGGCTCCCAAAAAATGCAACGCAATAACTTACAAAATCTAAATAAATTCGTTAAAAATACTTAAAAAAATGTTAAGAACTTGAAATTTTAAACTTAAGCATTTGGGCCATAGAATAAGGGGCTGTCCATATATTACGTAATCACCATTTTGGCGATATTTGACCCCCCCCCCATGTAATCAATTCTTCATACAAAAAAAAAATTGTTTTGCACTAGAGTAATCATTTGGTTGACCCCCCCCCCCCCCCCCCCCCTAGGTGATTACGTAATATATGGACAGCCCCTAACTAATGATCCAAAAATCATCTTGATCGGAGCAGCGGCTTAGATTTTTAAAATCGAAAAGTTAATTTTAAATGTAGCCCCCAAATTATGGGGAATATTTTTTTAGATTTCTTTTATTTTCTTTTAGATTTCCAATTAGGCCTTTTCAAAACCTAAAATACTGCAAAATCCAAATTTCGAAATTCTAACCAATTTAGAAGATAAGCATTAAATAATTTAATTTTTTTTGCTCAAAATATGGATGTTGGAGCTGTTTGGGGCCTCTGGGGGACATATCGGACCTTAGTGGGCGCCTACGCCCCCAATGGAATACTGTGAAAAAATTTGGCTGCTCTAGCTCTTACGGTTTGGGCTGAGGTCGTATCCCCTTAAAAATCGGTCTTTCATTTTATAATCTTTAGGGATAGGGTCGGAAACGCTTCCTTCTCCCTGTTACATAGTAACTGTATTTTCACTTATGACCATGATATTTTCCCGTCATAATTTTTATGAAAGAACGGATCAAATAAAATTCGCGAATTCTTCCGGCTTAACTTTGAATTGCGAACAACTTCAAAGATCTTGCAACTTAATCGAAAGTTATCAGATCCATAAAAACCAATATTTACCCTGCCTTCACAAAAAAGTTGTACAAAAAGGCCCATTTTTCACCTTAAATCAATTTTTAAAATAGCTTAATGTTAAAATATAATTTTTTGTATTATATGTATTGAAACTACATGGCCAAACGAAGAAGGACCAATTTAAACCATATTCAAATTCTTAATACCATGGCCGCAAAAGCGAATTAAGTTTTATTTTGAGTTTTATAAAATAAAACTCACACATAATCGTTATTGATGATTTTTATTTTTTTGCTCATCATGATCATGAGTTTTATAATAAAACTAAAAAAATAACTGTTATTTTTGAGGAATAAAAATAAAAATCAGAAATAAGTTTTTCAGTGCGAGTTTTATCAATAAAACTTATAACTGTTACGGTCCCTGAAAAAGAGTCATATCCCAGAGTGGAAGAGAATACGATTAAAACCAACGAAGCAATAAATTATTTCCTATTATATTCCCATTATTTTCCGATCGTTCCTATGACAGCTATATGATATAGTTGTCCGATCTTGATAAAATTTTTTTTCGAAATTCAGAATTAGATAAAAATTGGTATTTCCAAAAGTAGGAGGTCATATGTTCAAAAACACCGAAGATATAATTTTTTACATTTTTTTCCCAGTTATTCCTATGGGAGCTATATAATATAGTTCTCCGATCTGGCTCGTTCCGACTTATATACTACCTGTAAAAGATATAAGACTTTTGGGAAAGTTTCAGCCCGATAGCTTTAAAACTGAGAGACTAGTTTGCGTAGAAACAGTTAACATCGCCAAAGCGTCGCCGCCCAAAATAAACAAAGAGGCTCGGCTGGCGCAGCATCAGCGTCGCCGCCCCAAAATATATAAAAGGGTTCGGCTGGCGGCGATCCCATTTAGTTATAAGTAGAATTAATCAATTAATTTTTTTTTAGTAATGTTTTAGAATAGATAATTTTTTATACCCTTGCAGAGGGTATTATGATTTTAGTCAGAAGTTTGCAACGCAGTGAAGGAGACGTTTCCGACCCCATAAAGTATATATATTCTTGATCAGCATCACTAGACGAGTCGATCTAGCCATGTCCGTCTGTCCGTCCGTCTGTCCGTCTGTTTCTACGCAAACTAGTCTCTCAGTTTTAAAGCTATCGGGCTAAAACTTTCCCAAAAGTCTTCTTTCTGTTGCAGGTAGTATATAAGTCGGAACGAGCCGGATCGGACAACTATATCATATAGCTCCCATAGGAACAATCGGGAAAAAAAAGTAATAAAATTATATCTTGGGTGTTTTTGAACCTATAGCCTCCTACTTTTGGAAATTCCATTTTTTATCTAATTCTGAATTTCGAATAAAATTTTTTCAAAATCGGACGACTATATCATATAGCTGCCATAGGAACGATCGGAAAATTAATGGGAATATAATGGGAAATAAATTATTGCTTCGTTGACTTTTATTGTATTCTCTTCTACTCTGGGATATGACATTTTTTAAATGTTTTCGAATTTCAATTTTAATTTTATCAATATCGAACTACTAAATCATATAGCTGCCATAGGAAGGATCGGAAAATTAGTGAATAATATGAAATATCTGCAAGGGTTTATAAGCTTCGGCTGGCCGAAGCTAGCTTCCTTTCTTGTTTTTCATTGGTAGCGTGAGAAAGTCCAGCTAAAGGCGCTTAGGCGCAAATAACAAAGAGAATTTGAGCTGTCGACTTTCTTGGTTCTGAGTTTAGGTTGTACTTTGTGTGGCATGGCAAATTAGGGCATTTGACCTTTACCTCTAAATTTCTTCCAAACAGATTTACAGCGGAACTCGACTGGAAGCGCTTTCATCGGGGATCGCAGTGAAGCATGTAAGTCTTTTTTCCGAAACAATCCAAACAATAACAAAATAAGGCGGCCCTATGCTAAAACCAAAGTAGAACAAAAACAAATAAAAAGTCGAAAACAGAACGCGCGAGAACTATCCGCATGCCCCTCACCCCGCGCCCATAAGCGCTTCTTTTAAGCGCAGTGTCACCCAAGCGAGGTTGCTTCGGCGCACGCTAATTATACCCGTTACTCGTAGAGTAAAAGGGTATATTGTATTCGTGCAAAAGTATGTAACAGCTAGATGGAAGCTTTTCCGACCCTATAAAGTATATATATTCTTGATCAGGATCACTAGCCGAGTCGATCTAGCCATGTCCGTCTGTCCGTCTGTCCGTCCGGATGAACGCTGAGATCTCGGAAACTACAAAAGCTAGAATATTGGGATTACCAACACATATTCTTGGGCTTCCTACGCAGCGCAAGTTTATTTCAGGCGACCGCCACGCCCCCTCTAACGCCCACAATCGCCCATAGTCGCCCACAAACCATACTAAAATGTGCCTGGCGCCCACATTTTCAAATATTTCTGATAAGTATAAATGCAATTTTTTTTTTAAATCGGACCATTCGTTAAAAAGTTAAGCCTGATCAAAGTTTATATCTCCCTCGCACTCCCTTTAGCTGAGTTACAACCTTTAGTCGGGACACCAACCCGACTACAGAGTTCGCACTCCCTTAAGCCGAGTGACGGGTATTAGATAGTCGGGACACCAACCCGACTATAGCGTTCTCTCTTGTTTTATAAGAGAGGTGATGCGTAAGAAAAGGGCAGGATAGCAGCAGCAGACCTTCACACCCAAGCGACGAGTCCTAGCCGGCAATTTATAGCGTGCGCTGCTGCTAGGCCTAAGCAACATCAGCCCGGGGGTTATTGCTTGGCATGACCCAAAATTATAAACATCATCACTTATAGACGGACATGGCTAGATCGACTCGTCTGATCAAGAATATATATACTTTATAGGGTCGGAAACGTCTCCTTCACTGCGCTGCAAACTACACCAGTTTACAAAAAAAAATTGATGAAATACGCACTTCATGAAACCTTTATTTTCTGGTAAGGTACATCTTACTGATTAAGAAAAGGGCACTTACAATTTTTTGTATGGTACCAATTTTTTTTTAAGTGTAAAAAACGTTTTTGACACTTTTTTAATTTCTAACTCGAGCTGTGATTAACCGATTGCGTCCATCGGAGACTCATTTTACAGGTAATAGATTGCCGTCTAACTTTCTTAAACACGGTATTGAGTTCCATTCATTAGTTTAGAAGCTACACTTCGTCAAAATGGAAAAAGTTTGAAAAAATGCAAAAAAGCTGGCATAAATGGCTTCGTTAAAAATACACGCATAAAAACCGAAATTAGTTTTATAACTTCTACTTAAAGATACATCGTTAAGCCAACTAATTAGACCATCAACTCCAAAAACAACCAAGGTTTCGATTTTATATTGATTTTTTACGTTGGGGAAAACGGGTATTACAGCCCTGTTAGAGCCCTGTTGAGCCAGTTAACAGCTGTAAACGGCAAAAAAATCACCGTTTTCGGAAGCTTAAAAAATACATATCAAATTAATTTGCTGGTGGATTGCAATGATCAATATCTTGTTTTCTTCGTCTAAAAACCTTCTACCAGAGAAAACTATAAAACTAATTTCGGTTTTTAGGCGTGTATTTTTAACGAAGCCATTTATACCAGCATTTTCGCATTTTTTCTACCTTTTTCAACTTTGACAAACTTTTTTAAGTGTAAAAAAAAAAATTGGTACCATACAAAAAATTCTAAGTGCCCTTTTCTTAATCAGAAAGATGTACCTTACCGGAAAATAAAGGTTTCATGAAGTGCGTATTTCATCAATTTTTTTTGTAAACTGGTGCTATTGACTGAAATCATAATACCCTCTGCAAGGGTATAAAAATCAAACGCAGGTGCTTTAATAAGATATGCGAAGAAATAGACTCCAACCCATGGGGCTTCGCATATTAACTCGTCACATAATTTTCAACTGAAAATTTTAACAGGTACTATTCATAAACATAAATGGTACGATAGTTTCTATGGTTTGGTTCAAAGGTGTTACGGTTTTTTGAAACTCTTTTTTGGGTTTTAGGCATAACCGGTATTTTTCGCAACCTGCTTAAATTGTAAACCTAAGACACTTGTCGCATTTTGAAAAATCGCTCTCTACCTCGAATCTCACATTGCTATAAAAAACGAAACCCAAAACGCGAAATGAGTCTATTTTTGTGTGAAAAGTGAAGTGAAAAGTTCTACGCGATATTTGAAAACGATTACAGTTTGCCAGTACAATTGTGAATCGTGAATAAAAGCTAAGTGGCATTGCACGAAGTTCTGTGTTTTGCTCATCTTGATTGACAGTTCTTTTAAAAAATTTCGTGTCATTTTAAAAGTGTTGATGCATAAGTGTATTCAGTGTTGTGACAATTAGCAATAAATTAAAATGAAGTGGCGTTACACGAAATTCTAAGATATTTCCTTTTTAAGGACTTGCGATTTTGTCAAGTATGATTAAAAATAGATCTTCTTAATTTTTTCTAAGGCCTATGGCCTGTGCGTTTTACTTTGCTAGTGTTTGCGAATTTGGTTTACAGTTTTAAAAACTTTTAGTTTTTAGTTTTTTTTTTTACCTCTTAAAAACTAATTTGATAATAGAATAATTGCTGTTTTTGCGGTGTTGTGCAAAAGAGACTACAATAGTGATATCAGAGAAAAAATATGTTCTTATTTTAAATTGTTGCTGCACAGAAAATTAAAGTTACACACGATGCCAGCCAAGTCCTTTGTTGATGCCCCCGCCTTAGTGGATGCACTTTGCAAAGTTAACATTTTTACGGAGAACGGAGACCGGAGTCCAGGAGTGACAATGTTTGGATGGAAGCCGGCAATCATTTACAATGACGAATCAGTGCTAATGGTTTTAATTTATATGCTCGAGTTAATCGAAATGATATTCTGACTACTGTGAAACAAAGATGTGGCATATCGGAGGCGAATAACACATAAGCACCTGAAGAAGACCCGGAGTTCCAGATCAGCGAACCCTCAAAGAATGGACCTCTGCCCATTCTCTACTTAAATCTGCAATTGGATGAAGAGGAATGGAGATCAATTGCCCCTAAGGAGGATCAGAAGAAGGATTCGAGATCGCGGATGTCGGTGCCAGACACACGAAGTATTCCACACAGTAAGAAACGGCGGTGCACAGGATCCAGACGAATTAATATCGGAGAAGAAAGGAAGCAACCAAAGAAATGAAAGATGACGACCTAGAGCCGAGCTGCATCCCGAAGCTACCAAATCCTCGAAAACTTCGTAAAGAGGCAACTAACCAGCACCTAGAAATCACCAAGGATCGTGATCCAATATCAAGTTTATACCTCAAGAAGTATGAGGGTGAATTGGCTGGATGCATCCTTGACATCGGACTGGGTGAATTTTTCTGCATTTACTGCATAGAAGCGCAAATCAAAACATATACATAAAGGATACGGAGCATAACAAAAATTTCGGTCGACGCAACTGGAAGCGTTGTATTACGGATTGTAAAACCGAACGGAGATTCAAGCTATGTGTTTTTGGCTGAGCAGATTTATTAGTAAATCTGGTCAATTTCCACTGGAGGTCGTGTCCGATTTTTCCTTGGCGCTACTTAATGGAATAAGCTTGAGCTTGAATAAATGCCGCCTGAAGACGTATATTTCCAAATGTTTCGAAAACATTTCATCGGAGGAACCGACGGAACTGCCGCGATGCTTTATTCGGCTTGACATCGCCCACCTTTAAAAAATTATGTACCGGAAACACGTTTTTAGAGGAAAATTGCCGATCGTAACGGATTTTTATATAAGATGCATTGGTGTAGCGACAACATGCAAAAAGAAGGAGACCTTTGCAGAAATAATAATAGCAGTGCTCATAGTTGCACTGAGCGAATCCTCCAGAGAAGACGAATCAGGAGATTATCTTTCGAGTCATAGGAATGAAAAGTATCTCCTCATCCGAATATGGACATTTTCTGTTCCGGACCTTGAAGAAAATGAGGAAAATTATTTTTTACCGGAAGAATCTGAGGAAATTGACGGAGATGTTTCGGTTATCATCTCCAGTATTAATAACTATGCCAAAGATGAAGCGTCGAAGTGCAATTCAGCAAAGTGCCGGCCAAATCCGTATTATTTGCCAAAATGGATGCCACCTCTTCTGAAATTGTGCCAGTACTTTGTATTATGACCGACGTGATGAAGGACAAATTCTCATCGAAATATGATGTCGGCTCATCAGCACTGGTGGAAGCTTATTTTAAAGATCTCAGAAACACGGACATGAGTATATTCCACAGACCAGTGCGTGTAGTCAAATTTGTGGTGCATCAAAGCTGTGTGCAAATTGGAACGCGCCGCCATGAAGCGCAAAAACTTAAAAGTTCCTGAATTTATAAAGGAGAAACAAATTAAAAAGAAATCCGAGAAGAAAAAGGAGTCCAGGAGAATATTTCCAAAGAAAGCGACTGGAATACCTTTTAAAAGAAGAACACTGGAAGGTTAAGTTTTCTTCGTAAAAACCAGATTATAATGTCAAAAAAGACGATGAAAATTAATCGTTTTGGAAAACAAATATGAAGAAAGCAAAGCCATGAAGCCCAAAAACTTAAAAGTTCCTGAATTTATAAAGGAGAAACAAATTAAAAAGAAATCCGAGAAGAAAAAGGAGTCCAGGAGAATATTTCCAAAGAAAGCGACCTTTTAAAAGAAGAACACTGGATGGTGAAGTTTTCTTCGTAAAAACCAGATTATAATGCCAAAGAAGACGATGAAAATGAATCGTTTTGGAAAACAAATATGAAGAAAGCAAAAATAAGCCCAGAGGAAAATATTCAAGAATTGCCCTAACGTCGAATTAATATACAATCGACCTCATCGAAGGAAAAGGGATGAGATCCTAAATAATGGCGGAGCAATGGACCCTATATGGATGGGAAACCAATTAATACAATTTAAAAACACTTGTCCAAGTGATTCTCTAGTGGAAATATTATCGACCTCATATATTGATAACTATAATTATAAAAACCAATTGGATTTGCATTATACGGATAACCTGACAGTGGTTTTAATAAAAAAATATGCCGTCGAGGGAATTTTCTAGAGTCTTTACTTTGATAGAGGTCTGATTTTAACGTCTTTTTTTAAGGAAAAAAACAACACCGTACTGCGCCACACAAATATCGGAGCATTTATTGACCAAGCTCGTAATGGAATACCGAGTACATCAAGCCGCCGTTCAAATAAAATAAGTCCCACGAACGAGTGCGAGAGACAAGCATCAATACACCAACAGCTGGAGCTAATGGATTCTGAAAAGGTCAAGGATCTCGGTGTTGACGAATTTTTTTAAGAATCCGAAGAAATAATAATGAATCCGAATATAAGGTGCTACGGAGAAGAGATCCTTGAAAGAGATCCAGATCCTCATGTCATAATAGACGTAGAATTTGTGACGCATAGTGCGTTCCATCAAAAATCCCCAGCCGGCTAAACAGGATATGTAACCTTGCTCCAGATACCACAGGACTTATTAATACGGAACAGAAAATACATTTTGAGTGGTGCCATCGAGTACCTTCCAGCATCAGGAAATGGAATTGGGCACTACATTTCTTATTGCCGCAGACTAACAGGAAATTTGAAAGTTCACGACGATATGTGCCGACAATGGAAAAGATTCACGGCTTCTACCACGAAAATGATTTTTTATACAGTTGGATATACGCAGACCGAATAATATGTATTGCATATTCATTTTAAGTTCGAATTATTTTGTTGAAATAAAACAAATTATAAAGTTAACTAGCTTTGCTTTCTTCCTTTACCTCGTTAGGAGGTGTTTTTGTTTTATATCAGAAGTTTTTGTTTCGAACATCAATCACTTTTGCTATAACTATTGTAAAAGGATTTAAATAAATATATTTCCATTGACAGGGGCAAGACTAATTTTATACCTTAAAAATATCTAATAAATTTTGTTGTCAGCTAATGGGTTATTGGTCATTCAAGGCAGCATGATATGTTTTCCACACTTCTATTGTTTTTTTTTTCTTTCACATTGACATTTTTCAACTTAAACTTTAAAAATAAGAATGACGCTGTAAACGTTTAATACTTTTTATTATTTTGTTTGATAGCTCAGATGCTCTTGCATTTATGGTGAAAAAATGAAGATTATCTGTCCAGCCAGTTCTTAGAAATTAAAAAAAAATAAGTGAAATACGGACGCGACAAAAATAGAACTGCAATATTGAAAACTTTAGAAAAACCTTAAATTCTGCGTAACTGGAGGGCGTATTTTTTTGGTTTTTATTTTCCACTGTACCTGCTGAGTAACAGAACACATCAAAGCAAGTTCGATGGCAAAACATTCAGCGGCTTTTTTTTTCTAAAAATACTGCAAGAATACGGACGCGACTATTTAACAAAAAATTGCAACTTTTTATTTTGACAAAATTTTTATTATTTAAGGTATATCAACCTCTTTTTAATAGAAACATAGTTTTTAAAAGCTATACGTTTCGGTGGTTAGAATTAAATTAAATTCAGCTAGTAAACAAAGAAATTTAATCAAAATACAACTGTTAAAATAAAATTTTAGAATTATGTTGCACGTATAAAGTATTTTATTTAATGTTATTTTTAGTTGAAAAGGCTGTAAGACGAATTCGAATTCTTTTTAATAGATGCATGGTGCATTTTGTAATCTGTTTAACATTTTTCCACTTTATTTTGTAGTGGTATTGCAATTTCCTTCACTTTTTTGGCACCAATGTGGAAAAGCTGTACTCCGTGTACATTTTATTGAGCATATTGAAACAATTTGTAACGTTCCTGCTATGCTGGGGTAGTTCAACGGTGTCCAGGAGTTCGTTCCAACATTTATTTATGTCAGGAGTGGTTGCTGTAAGAGTTTGACCCGGTTCCCAGAGTATGACACAAGCAGGGTTCGGTGAAATTGAAGGGGGTTGCGTTTATTTACTTAAATTATACAGAGTTTAAAAAAGAGAAGAAACAGGTGTTTAAATCAGGTATAAATGACTTACCTAACTTACTAAAAATCTACCTGTCAGGTAAAAACGGATGCAAAATAACTAAAAATGTAACCCTTTGGTTACAATTAGACCTCTTACCTGTAAAAAGTCCTATAAATGCCAACTCTATCCTCTAGGCAAGTTAGTTGATATTTATCAAGCGACAAGTGCGGACGTACAATTTTAACAGTGCAAAATATTTTTGTTTGTGTTTAAAAAAATATGTATTAAAATGAGTGGTACATCTCGGTCAAGTATTTACCGTAGGGCTAAAAAAATTCGTGCAGAATTAGTGCAGGCAGTAGACGGGAATCAGGCCACAAAAATTATTACTACCCATTTAATCCAGCAAGACATTTTTAATGAAGATATAGGGCTTCCAGAAAATGATAGTTATTCAGAATCCCAAGAGTTTAATAGTACACCCTCCCTTCATAAAAAATTAGCAAATTGGTACAGACAAAATAATGTAAATAGGAATCAACTTGAAGAGTTATTAATAATATTAAAATCAGAAAACACAGATGTACCAATTTCAGAAAAGGGACTTTTGAAAACTAGAATTTCAGTTCCGATCACAATTCGAAGTGTCGCACCAGGTGAATATAATCATATAGGGATTATAAGTTATCTAGAATCAATTGTAGAAGAATTGTTGGATTTAGTTAGAACGCCCCTTATTATTGGAACAAAGGAGATTAAAATCATTTATTTTCGATGCTCCAGGGCGAGCATTTATGTGTGGGGTGGTAGGTACAAATGCATTTAATGGCTGCATGAAATGTACACAATTAGGGAAAAGATTAAATAATGTTACAACATATTCTGACAGTGTGGGTACTATCATGTCTAATAATGATTTTAGGAATAGAGTTTATCCCGATCATCATTTATCTTTTTTCAAACAGATTCCTCTTATTCTAGAAAGACCAGATTTTGATATGGTTAAAGGATTCCCTATTGATCCAATGCATTTATTAGACTTAGGAGTATGCAAGAAAATGCTAAAATGTATCATTGATAAAAAAACCGTAGGTTTTAAATTATCTAATGAACATTAAGAATTATTATCAAAAAGGTTAGAAAAACTAAAGAATTATGGGAATTTGGAAGAAAGCCTAGGTCCCTTGATGAGTTTCTCAGATGGAAAGCAATTGAGTTTAGACAATTCATTTTATACACAGGAATTGTAGTTTTGAAGAATATTGTATCTGATGACTGCTATTATCACTTTTTATTATTTTGTTGTGCTTATAGAATGTTAGTCGCAGAAAAATATTTAACAAACTTAAACGTTGCCAGGGACCTAATAGATCATTTTGTTAAAACATTTACAAATATATATCCTGCTGAAGGTCTAACTTATAATGTTCACAATATGCTCCATCTTGTCGATTGTGTTGAGGAACACGGCCATATCTTAGGCTTTACTGCGTATAAATTTGAAAACTTTTTGCAAAGGGTAAAAAAAATGTCAAAAACGCCAAGACGATTTTAGAACAAATCAATAATAAATTTTCAAATCACTTTCCTAGGGAAAAAAAAACTAAATCGGGACCTAAATTTAACCGGCATGGTGAAATAGTTAAATATTTTTTTAAAGATTTTGAATTAACTCTTCAAATGCCAGACAAAATTTGTTGCCTGAAGTCTAGGGTTCATTTTAAAATATCAGACTTTTATATGAATGTTCTTGAAACTGTTTTTTTCTTAATGGTTTCAGAAAATTTTTGTGTCATTTAAACGGAATTGAAGTGCTCTTTCTATAGGTGCCAAAAGTTTATATTATAAGTTCAAAATATGAGTACAGTTAACATTAAAATTTTTGAAAATACTTTTGACCACCCCTGTATTTAGTTTTAGTCAAAATGCGTATGTTCACCATATCCCTAACGCTGAAATAAAGATATTCAAAGAACAATATTTATGTTATCACTTACCTTTTTCTTGTTTTTTAGAATTAACCGAACTTTTTTCACTTTTTTGGACGAAATTTAAAAATGATGTGACCCTTCATCATGTATTTGATAATACCAAGGCAGATGAAATTTGACATAATTTCGTTGTAAGTTAAGGTCATACTTTGCCCGCGAATAAATATTTCGTTTAAATAATATTTTTCAGGCACCGTAATCATTAAAGGGTATATTAAATAGGTATATTAGGCTTTTTTGTGTTATCAATAACACCAACACGAATTTTTATTTTTTAACAACACTTAAAAATGGCTTAGGTCACGATCGGACGATCAAATTATTTTATTTCACAGAAAATGTTTAAAAATGTAAAAAACAATAATAGTTTTCTTTGTAATTTACCGTGGCTTTTCTCTATAATTTTGTTGAGTCCCACATTCATTCTTATTATTATTTGTAAAAATTTTGAGTAAAATAAATTAAAATCTAAACTAATATAAGTGTTCCAATAAAAAATGGGTCAGTGGTAAATTTCTACCAGAGCGGATTGACATAAAAATCTAAAAAAATCAACATAATTCTGAAATAATTAGGAGACGTGTGTGAGGTACAAATTAAAACAATAAACGACCCCAAAGTGCCCCAAAATTCGATTCGTTTTTTTAAATTCTTTCTTTTGCCATTTCTCTGTTATAAATGTTGTTAAAATGGTTTAAAAAAATTATGATCATAATCTTATGGCATAGCCGCAACTAACTGCATTTAAATTTTTTGGAAATTCAGCCTCCTCAACCAAGTCTCCAATATTTTCCAATTTTGTTGTGTGTGACGTCACGGCCTCCACATATGTATGTATGTATGTTCTGCTGGCGCACTTTCCCAGCGGGAAAGTGAGAAGTTGGTTTTTGTGTTCTTGAAATCCTGTTCCTTTTTGCAGGCGGCGGTGTGGGGATAGATAATTTCTGAGCGTTAAATGGGGGTGGGTTTCTGAGTAGCATAAATATCAGGCCACTTGTGTGATTTCTGGGGCTCTACGATTAAAATATTTAAAAAAAAAAAATCACCAACTTATAATATTCAAAAATCCTATGATTTACACCAAAACCAAAAGACTTGTTCTCACATTTATTTTTCATTTTTTTGTAATATTAAAATTTGTAGAAAAATATTAATAGTTGTTAATCAAATAAATTAAACTAAATAACTATTATCATAATGTCTATAATCATAATATTTATTGATGATTTTAATTTATTTTCCTCAAAATTTTTACAAATAGTAATAAGAATGAATAAGGGACTCAACAAAATTATAGAGAAAAGCCACGGTAAGACGATTAAAATATTTGATCACATTTATCAAGGAATTACATTAAATTACAAAGAAAACTATTATTGTTTTTTACATTTTAAAACATTTTCTATGAAATAAAATAATTTGATCGTCAGATCGTGGCCTAAGCCATTTTTTTGCGTTGTTAAATAATACAAATTCGTGTTGTTAGTATAGATAACATTTTAATTGGCGAAAATACACATTACACGTATAATATACGTAACCTTTAATGATTACGGTCCCTAAAAAAATATTATTTAAACGAAATATTTCTTCGCGGGCAAAGTGTGACCTTAAGTTACAACGAAATTATGACCAATTTTATCTTTCTTCGAAATGTTGGTATTATCAAATATATGATGCACGGTCACATCAGTTTCATTTCGTGAAATTAAAATTGAAAAAGTGAAAATAGTTGAATTTAATCTAAAAAACAAGAAAAAGGTGAGTGATAAAGTACATGTTGTCGTTTAATAATCTTTATTTCAGCGCTACAGAGGTTAGTACCGCAGATATTTTCGCCATTAATAAATATAAGTCTCCAGATGCTATCTTCAACACAAATTCTGCATTTCAGTGTCAGTTGAAATGTTTTTAATCTTCACCAGCGGTAAATGGTGTGCAGTACTCATTAAATAGTTGTATGAATAGTACTTCAGTACTAACTTAGTTGTTTAACTTAATCAAAATATTACATTTATTTCAGCCAGGTCGATTCTTCTTCTTGGGACCAGAACTGTTGCGCCTGCATTTCCCATATTTGATTTTTTCTTCTCATAGTTTTTGATATAGATAACCGACATAGAAGAGCTGATCAGAGGGTAAATGATCGGCCATGGCATAATTTCTGGAGAGATCCCTTAATTTTGTACGGAGATGTAATAATGGTAATTACAATTATTCCTGGTCTTACATTCATATATTAATTATTTTTGATATTTTCAGAAGACAGGCTTACAAGTCATGGAAAACCGGGAATGCTTCAGACACTAACAATTTTTAATTCCAATGCTTCGATTGTAATTATTATTAGTAAATACACATACAAAATTTGTATTACAAATATTACATGAAAAAAAGTAATTTTTATTGTGGGAAATCAGATACTGCAAAGCAGTGGAAAACCATAACTGGGAGGTTGTAGAAAAGCAGATATTGCAAGTGGAGGAAAACCATAACTGGGTACGTGTGGAAAATCTATAATGCGGGAATTCGAAAAACCAGTGGTTTTTGGCCTGCATTCTACTGCCAGAGATCCACATAGAAACCTCATTTCCCCCTTACTTTTTGTGACACCCCCGTGAATTTTGAAACCAGAGATGGAAGAAATGTAAGGGGTGAATGAGGTTTAGTCCCTTCCGCTTCTATGGAGAAACCTGATGAAAATATGTTATTTTCCAGTGGTTTTTTCCCGGTGGGTTCTCACTTTCCCGCTGGGTATCCCTGATATCTCCACGTGTGTAAGAGGGTTTGGAGGCCACTTAGGTCTTCCAGGTTAGGAGAGAGAGTGTGGAGACCACTGAGGTCTTCCAGGTTGTGAGACGAATCGCTCTAGCTTAGAGTCCGCTGCCACTGATGGCGGCTTCGTCGCTCAGAGTCGGGTAGTGGTGGGTGGTGGAACCCCAAAAATCGGCTGGCACTGATGACGGCCGGTCTTTCGGAGAGTGGGTAGAGGAGGGGGTTTCGCTAACTACAATGTATTTGGACGGGGTGCTAGACCCTATCCTAAAAAAAGACTACAAGTAACTCCCAAAGAGGTTGCTCACACCAATGCGTAAGGCTCACCTTCTCCGATCGCTGTCGGTTGCAGAGTGACTTGAACTGGGCAAGCGGCGCCTGTTTTATACCAGTTGGCGTGAATAAGTGTGCCCGCACCACGGCAAAATCAAAATCAAAATCAGCTGATCGTGGATCAGTGTGACCCGGTGATCGTGGATCAGTGTGCCCAGCTATTTCTATTGGCGCGCCCGCCTTCCTATTTGAATTTGAATTCGTTTCAGGTTTTTATTCTCTTAAACTAATCTTATTATTATATTTATCCTATTCCCTATGTACTATGTTGTCGCTTCATGCTTTTTATCTCTCTTAACCTAAGCTTATTGTTATATGTTTACTTATATTGTGCGCTCTGGAGCGTCACAAATTTTAAGGGACTAAATAAGTGTTTTCTCTTTGATAGCAAAATTTTTCGTGAATAGTACAAATATTAATAAATAAAGTATATGACAAGGAAAAGCAAGGCCTTTTTATAGCTGCAAAAAAAATTAGCTTCACCAAAAAAGTATGAACAATTGTTTTCTAATAACAAAATATTTTTAATTACGGAGCCGACAGACTTAAAATTTTTCTTTTTAAAAATAAACGCGCAAATTTTTTTTGTCAAAAAATTATAATTGATTTGTTCCAACTATCCTTGCTTTAGACAAAAAAGGTGGTTTATAGGTATGTGTTAGGTTTTTTGATTACGGACGCGACATTAAAAATGTTTAAAAACAAACTTTAATAAAGACAAATGGGCAATTCTCTGAGAATGTCAACCGCAGCCGAAAAATTAAAAGTCGTTAAAAAAAATATCGAGGGAGATGGAGATATAAACTTTGATCAGCTATACCTTTTTAACGAATGGTCCGATTTAAAAAATCTTCTACATTTCGATAGGTATTTATAAGCACAACAAAACTGCATTTTTACTTTTCCGAAATATTTAAATTTTTAAAATCGTATATTAGCTATTGTGGGCGTTAGAGGGGGCGTGGCACCTTCTGGAAATAAACTTGCGCTGCGTAGGAACTCCAAGAATCTTCATGCGAAATACCAATCCTCTAGCTTTTATAGTTTCTGAGATCTCAGCGTTCATACAGACAGACAGACAGACGGACAGACGGACATGGCTATATCGACTCGGCTAGTGACCCTGATCAAGAATATATATACTTTATGGGGTCGGAAACGCTTCCTTCTAGCTGTTACATACTTTTGCACGAATACAATATACCCTTTTACTCTACGAGTAACGGGTATAATAACGAAAGACCAATCTAGAAAGTCATGAATATCATTCCAACAACAAAATATAGAAATCTTCACTGTTGAACAGCGCTTTACACACCCACATCAAAGAGCTGCCCCGTGCAAATTACTCAGACTAATATAAAACAAAATGTCATTGTATTTTGTGCCGACCGCTGGTTTATATTAAAGAATTCTCTTCACAGAAAAAAGAAAAATGCTGTGGACAGCAGATGCCACCGAGTTCCTCCTGTATTTGTGGGAGGAGAACATGGACGGACTTCGAGGTGTTCGGAAGAACACCCACATATACCAGGAGATGGCGGATGAGATGGCGAGCTATGGCCCCAATGCTGTGGAAAAAAATATGCTTGATGCAGGGGATCGCCGAGGAGCTCAAAAATTTTAACGAAAACACTAGGGGCTTCCAAGAAAGGGTTCTCAAGCTGTTTGAGCGAAACATGCGGGAGTAGACCATATTTAACTGTTAATTAATTAATAATGTGTTTTGATTTATATTTATGTATTAATTACTTGTAATAAGGTTAAAGGGCTGTGAAATACATGAAGAATACAACATTGCCTTATTAAGTTGTCTGGTCTTGGTTTTCATTAAAATGTACTGCAAGAGCGTGGGATGTGGTGCTTGCTTCCAGCATTTGGGCAATTTGTCCACACATATTTATTGTGTTCAAATGCTGTTCTGAGATTGTATTTATTAGTAATAAATTATTTAAATCCATTGTTTACTTTAGCTCGCAAATGACCAATAGCAGAACAGCTGTTTCAGACGCGTTTGCCAATGGAAACACCTCCCGTCCGCCTATCGCGTTGCCAATCGAAAATACCGAAAAATACCGAAAAAACCGCATAGTGGAAAAATGCCTTAAAAGACTAAAAAACTGAAATACTTATACCTAATTTACACTATGAAAACCCTTATAATTAGTTAAGACCAAAAAACTGAAGACTTATACCTACACTGAGAAAACTTGAGAACGAAAAAACCAAGAACGAATATTCTTGATTTCAGTATTTTGTCTTCTCACTTTTTTGAGCACAAACGTTCTTGAAATCAAGAATAAAAGTATTCTTGATCTGGTGTTTTGAGAATACATCGTTCTTGGTTTCCTTTATCAAGCATGAACATTCTTGAAATCGTCCCCAACTTCGTCTCAGAGATGAAAAAAAATGAGAGAGGTTAAAAATGAAAGAGACATTCTCTCTGGAATTTTTCGGCAAGCTACCGAAGTTCACTTCGGATCTCGTTCGTTTTTTTCGGACAGTTTCTCCGAAGTGAAGCGAGTATGATGGAGTGCGCTGACGACTCACACGACACACGTGTGAAGAACCTTGTAGAGGAATTAAACATTTTGAGTGCGCTGCCCTTTCCCGAACGTAAGTATTTAATAATAATATTAGTGTTTATTAATAGTGAAAGTGAATTTCCAATGAATAATGCTGAAAATGAGTTTCTAGTTTACATACATACCTACTTTGAACATGTACATACATACATGTATTGTGAAAAAAAGGCACGCCACGCTAACTGCATCTATGTATGTTTGAATACATACGTACATACATATATGTATGCTTACGCAGCGGCGTGTGGAAGTCAACTTCCAATTTATAATAATAAAAATTAGTTTCCAATATACTTTCAATATGTACGCTGTTAGTGTGTGCAAATTTGCAAAACACGTGCTAAGTTTTTATGTTTGTGTGTTCATTTTCTGTTATGTAATTTTTAAGGCCATCTTGTGCTTGTATTTTAATAGGTTCTATTCTAAGAAATAATATGAAATAATTCCTTAATTATGTATGTATATTTATAGGCGCTGGAGTGAACTATGGTGCACACAATTCAAAGACAAGGAAGCTGTTCTCTTCACCATCACCTTTAGATTCCGCGGTATAGCTAAGAATACAAAAAACCGATGTTTGCCGACATTTTGAAATACGTGGCCAATATAATTGGACTTACCTCAATTATTTTCGCTGAAACCTACTCTCAATACATCTCGTCATTCGTAAAAAATAGTCCGCAATGTGAACCATTGCCCATGTCTTTGGAATTCGACGCCAAAGTCGAAACTCCCAAAATTTTCACAATTTCTCTGATGAAAAAACAATTCTGAGAATTAAATCTTAAATGGAACTAATTTTAACTATTCGTTGAATCTATTGTTCATTGTATGCTTTAATTTCGATTTAAAGCGTTTTCATGAGGATATTTTATTGGATTTCTTATACCAATAAAACCGTTTTTTTTATTTTATTATCTACTCCTATGTATTGAGAGTAGGTCCTAGCGAAAATAAGAAAAGTAAGTCCGATTATATAGGCCACGTAATTCAAAATGTCGGCAAACATGGAAAATAATTTTGTATGGGACTTTTACTCAGGAGCACCCAAATATCATGGAAAACTTGAAATGGTTCGTGGAAATTTCACAAAGTTTAATTTTGTGTTCCTGTGTAATAAGACTGATGTAAGACTTAAATATTTTTAGTTATAAGTAATTCTAAATTATGTAAAATGTATAATAATAAATAAAAAATGAATAAAAAATAAAGAACGTGAATAAACAAATTTTTAATTTTTTTGAAAAATTCCGTTTGGGATCAAGAATGGAACATTCTTGAAATCGAGAAGAAAGTATTCTTGAAATCAAGCACATTTAATAATGAAATCAAGAAGAATCACTCTTGAAATCAAGAATAGTTTCGTCTCGGTAGGGGATAATTACTAAAACCGAGAGCGCCTATTCTTGAAAACAAGAACGCCTACTCTTGAAATCAAGAACGCCTACTCTTGAAATCAAGAACGCCCATGCTTGAATCCAAGAATTCTGTTCTTGAAAACAAGAATAGTTTCTTCTTGTTAAGAGAGGAATTATTAAAACCGAGAACGATTTACTCTTGGAACCGAGAGCTCGTATTCTTGAAATCAAGAACGCCTATGCTTGAGTCCAAGAATTTTTCTTCTTGAAACCAAGAAGACTTATACTGAAATCAAGAATACTTATTTTCAAAAAAATAGTCTCAAATCAAGAATACTCGTTCTTGATTTTAGTAAAAACGTTCTTGGCTCACTTTTGAGCACGGAAATACTGAAATCAAGAACGTTGAGAACGGTTTTTTTTCTCGGTGTAGTGTAGACCATATAAAGAAACAAACATGAAATGGAAACATAACATAACTTTAAGTCTTACACAAAATACTAGATTGTACGATTCTCTAACGCATAAGAATATGCGGTCATTTCAAAAGCCAGCCTTTCCCGGCGGCCATTAATTCCGGCACTTTTGCCTATACTTTGAAACGACGTGCATGTGTTCTCTTTTTGATCTCGGCATTTTAAACGTGAAAGCTGAAATAAACCGCATCCTGCCATCTTTATACAAAGTAATAAAGAAATAATAGAAGAAAATCTAAAATGTAATCGTATACGACAACGGATGTTACGGCAAAATAAATTAGAAAAGCAACTCGCACAACAAAAGCAAATCGCGCCCTACGAATGTAGACAAACGTTGGGAAAAGCAGTCAAAAAAGTGGAAAAAGCGTTGCCAAAAGATACGCACAGAAAGCTAAAAGTCCTTAAAGTCTTGGAAAAAAATATGATATCCACTAATATGTCAGAAAACCTAATTAATACCGTCAAAGATTTTTACCAGCAGAGATTGATGGAGATTTAGTGGCTAAGCGCTTTATGTTAATGACGGTTTCTGAGTGTTATGAGCTGTTCAAAAAATACTTTCCAACCGAAAAGATGGGACTTTCAACATTTTTCAAATTGCGACCTCGCCATGTGTGTTTGCATGTATCATGCTTATTTCGGTTTTTTTTTTGGAAAGTTGCTCGAAAGTTATTCCATTTTTTCCGAGAGATTTTGAAACATTTTTGAAAACAGTTTGCTGCGATATTTAAAATGAATATGGTATGACAAGCAATTGCAAAAAGTGTCCTACAGACTTAATAGACGAATAATAATAATAATATAATATGGAAGAGAAAGTAAGCTGGCAACAATGGCGCAAAATAGATAACCAGATTGTCCTGTCAAAAACAACATCAACCGTATCAGATTTATTCCTTGATATGGAAGCCAAACTTTCATTTTTTAAGACCCATTTGTATGTAAAAGGGCTCAGCAAAAATATTTTGAGCAAACTAAATGTAACCTAAAGCCTTCTGAACTGGTTCTTAAAATTGATCTTGCCAAAAATTATCGGTTGACACACCAAAATTAAATACAACGTGCTCATTTCAGTTATCGCCAGGTAACAATTTTTACCTGCGTTGCTTGGTTGGCTGGTACTTCAGAGTCCTGATGTATACATTTTTGTATTATGGAAATTAAAAAGCTGTTCTCAGGGAAAAGCTGTTCGCTTGGCGAAACTTGGAAGTATATACATATATAAAAAATATTAACAGTTTGTATCATTTATTCTTATATAATTTATAAATAAATATTATAAATAAAAACTTGTACATTCATTAATTCATACTCAATAATAACACAGGTACACAGCCAAAAATTTCCACGAACCATTTCAAATTTTCCATGATATTTGCGTGCTCCTGAGTAAAAGTCCCATACAAAATTATTTTCCATCACCTTTAGATTCCGCGGTATAGCTAAGAATACAAAAAACCGATGTTTGCCGACATTTTGAAATACGTGGCCAATATAATTGGACTTACCTCAATTATTTTCGCTGAAACCTACTCTCAATACATCTCGTCATTCGTAAAAAATAGTCCGCAATGTGAACCATTGCCCATGTCTTTGGAATTCGACGCCAAAGTCGAAACTCCCAAAATTTTCACAATTTCTCTGATGAAAAAACAATTCTGAGAATTAAATCTTAAATGGAACTAATTTTAACTATTCGTTGAATCTATTGTTCATTGTATGCTTTAATTTCGATTTAAAGCGTTTTCATGAGGATATTTTATTGGATTTCTTATACCAATAAAACCGTTTTTTTTATTTTATTATCTACTCCTATGTATTGAGAGTAGGTCCTAGCGAAAATAAGAAAAGTAAGTCCGATTATATAGGCCACGTAATTCAAAATGTCGGCAAACATGGAAAATAATTTTGTATGGGACTTTTACTCAGGAGCACCCAAATATCATGGAAAACTTGAAATGGTTCGTGGAAATTTCACAAAGTTTAATTTTGTGTTCCTGTGTAATAAGACTGATGTAAGACTTAAATATTTTTAGTTATAAGTAATTCTAAATTATGTAAAATGTATAATAATAAATAAAAAATGAATAAAAAATAAAGAACGTGAATAAACAAATTTTTAATTTTTTTGAAAAATTCCGTTTGGGATCAAGAATGGAACATTCTTGAAATCGAGAAGAAAGTATTCTTGAAATCAAGCACATTTAATAATGAAATCAAGAAGAATCACTCTTGAAATCAAGAATAGTTTCGTCTCGGTAGGGGATAATTACTAAAACCGAGAGCGCCTATTCTTGAAAACAAGAACGCCTACTCTTGAAATCAAGAACGCCTACTCTTGAAATCAAGAACGCCCATGCTTGAATCCAAGAATTCTGTTCTTGAAAACAAGAATAGTTTCTTCTTGTTAAGAGAGGAATTATTAAAACCGAGAACGATTTACTCTTGGAACCGAGAGCTCGTATTCTTGAAATCAAGAACGCCTATGCTTGAGTCCAAGAATTTTTCTTCTTGAAACCAAGAAGACTTATACTGAAATCAAGAATACTTATTTTCAAAAAAATAGTCTCAAATCAAGAATACTCGTTCTTGATTTTAGTAAAAACGTTCTTGGCTCACTTTTGAGCACGGAAATACTGAAATCAAGAACGTTGAGAACGGTTTTTTTTCTCGGTGTAGTGTAGACCATATAAAGAAACAAACATGAAATGGAAACATAACATAACTTTAAGTCTTACACAAAATACTAGATTGTACGATTCTCTAACGCATAAGAATATGCGGTCATTTCAAAAGCCAGCCTTTCCCGGCGGCCATTAATTCCGGCACTTTTGCCTATACTTTGAAACGACGTGCATGTGTTCTCTTTTTGATCTCGGCATTTTAAACGTGAAAGCTGAAATAAACCGCATCCTGCCATCTTTATACAAAGTAATAAAGAAATAATAGAAGAAAATCTAAAATGTAATCGTATACGACAACGGATGTTACGGCAAAATAAATTAGAAAAGCAACTCGCACAACAAAAGCAAATCGCGCCCTACGAATGTAGACAAACGTTGGGAAAAGCAGTCAAAAAAGTGGAAAAAGCGTTGCCAAAAGATACGCACAGAAAGCTAAAAGTCCTTAAAGTCTTGGAAAAAAATATGATATCCACTAATATGTCAGAAAACCTAATTAATACCGTCAAAGATTTTTACCAGCAGAGATTGATGGAGATTTAGTGGCTAAGCGCTTTATGTTAATGACGGTTTCTGAGTGTTATGAGCTGTTCAAAAAATACTTTCCAACCGAAAAGATGGGACTTTCAACATTTTTCAAATTGCGACCTCGCCATGTGTGTTTGCATGTATCATGCTTATTTCGGTTTTTTTTTTTGGAAAGTTGCTCGAAAGTTATTCCATTTTTTCCGAGAGATTTTGAAACATTTTTGAAAACAGTTTGCTGCGATATTTAAAATGAATATGGTATGACAAGCAATTGCAAAAAGTGTCCTACAGACTTAATAGACGAATAATAATAATAATATAATATGGAAGAGAAAGTAAGCTGGCAACAATGGCGCAAAATAGATAACCAGATTGTCCTGTCAAAAACAACATCAACCGTATCAGATTTATTCCTTGATATGGAAGCCAAACTTTCATTTTTTAAGACCCATTTGTATGTAAAAGGGCTCAGCAAAAATATTTTGAGCAAACTAAATGTAACCTAAAGCCTTCTGAACTGGTTCTTAAAATTGATCTTGCCAAAAATTATCGGTTGACACACCAAAATTAAATACAACGTGCTCATTTCAGTTATCGCCAGGTAACAATTTTTACCTGCGTTGCTTGGTTGGCTGGTACTTCAGAGTCCTGATGTATACATTTTTGTATTATGGAAATTAAAAAGCTGTTCTCAGGGAAAAGCTGTTCGCTTGGCGAAACTTGGAAGTATATACATATATAAAAAATATTAACAGTTTGTATCATTTATTCTTATATAATTTATAAATAAATATTATAAATAAAAACTTGTACATTCATTAATTCATACTCAATAATAACACAGGTACACAGCCAAAAATTTCCACGAACCATTTCAAATTTTCCATGATATTTGCGTGCTCCTGAGTAAAAGTCCCATACAAAATTATTTTCCATCACCTTTAGATTCCGCGGTATAGCTAAGAATACAAAAAACCGATGTTTGCCGACATTTTGAAATACGTGGCCAATATAATTGGACTTACCTCAATTATTTTCGCTGAAACCTACTCTCAATACATCTCGTCATTCGTAAAAAATAGTCCGCAATGTGAACCATTGCCCATGTCTTTGGAATTCGACGCCAAAGTCGAAACTCCCAAAATTTTCACAATTTCTCTGATGAAAAAACAATTCTGAGAATTAAATCTTAAATGGAACTAATTTTAACTATTCGTTGAATCTATTGTTCATTGTATGCTTTAATTTCGATTTAAAGCGTTTTCATGAGGATATTTTATTGGATTTCTTATACCAATAAAACCGTTTTTTTTTATTTTATTATCTACTCCTATGTATTGAGAGTAGGTCCTAGCGAAAATAAGAAAAGTAAGTCCGATTATATAGGCCACGTAATTCAAAATGTCGGCAAACATGGAAAATAATTTTGTATGGGACTTTTACTCAGGAGCACCCAAATATCATGGAAAACTTGAAATGGTTCGTGGAAATTTCACAAAGTTTAATTTTGTGTTCCTGTGTAATAAGACTGATGTAAGACTTAAATATTTTTAGTTATAAGTAATTCTAAATTATGTAAAATGTATAATAATAAATAAAAAATGAATAAAAAATAAAGAACGTGAATAAACAAATTTTTAATTTTTTTGAAAAATTCCGTTTGGGATCAAGAATGGAACATTCTTGAAATCGAGAAGAAAGTATTCTTGAAATCAAGCACATTTAATAATGAAATCAAGAAGAATCACTCTTGAAATCAAGAATAGTTTCGTCTCGGTAGGGGATAATTACTAAAACCGAGAGCGCCTATTCTTGAAAACAAGAACGCCTACTCTTGAAATCAAGAACGCCTACTCTTGAAATCAAGAACGCCCATGCTTGAATCCAAGAATTCTGTTCTTGAAAACAAGAATAGTTTCTTCTTGTTAAGAGAGGAATTATTAAAACCGAGAACGATTTACTCTTGGAACCGAGAGCTCGTATTCTTGAAATCAAGAACGCCTATGCTTGAGTCCAAGAATTTTTCTTCTTGAAACCAAGAAGACTTATACTGAAATCAAGAATACTTATTTTCAAAAAAATAGTCTCAAATCAAGAATACTCGTTCTTGATTTTAGTAAAAACGTTCTTGGCTCACTTTTGAGCACGGAAATACTGAAATCAAGAACGTTGAGAACGGTTTTTTTCTCGGTGTAGTGTAGACCATATAAAGAAACAAACATGAAATGGAAACATAACATAACTTTAAGTCTTACACAAAATACTAGATTGTACGATTCTCTAACGCATAAGAATATGCGGTCATTTCAAAAGCCAGCCTTTCCCGGCGGCCATTAATTCCGGCACTTTTGCCTATACTTTGAAACGACGTGCATGTGTTCTCTTTTGATCTCGGCATTTTAAACGTGAAAGCTGAAATAAACCGCATCCTGCCATCTTTATACAAAGTAATAAAGAAATAATAGAAGAAAATCTAAAATGTAATCGTATACGACAACGGATGTTACGGCAAAATAAATTAGAAAAGCAACTCGCACAACAAAAGCAAATCGCGCCCTACGAATGTAGACAAACGTTGGGAAAAGCAGTCAAAAAAGTGGAAAAAGCGTTGCCAAAAGATACGCACAGAAAGCTAAAAGTCCTTAAAGTCTTGGAAAAAAATATGATATCCACTAATATGTCAGAAAACCTAATTAATACCGTCAAAGATTTTTACCAGCAGAGATTGATGGAGATTTAGTGGCTAAGCGCTTTATGTTAATGACGGTTTCTGAGTGTTATGAGCTGTTCAAAAAATACTTTCCAACCGAAAAGATGGGACTTTCAACATTTTTCAAATTGCGACCTCGCCATGTGTGTTTGCATGTATCATGCTTATTTCGGTTTTTTTTTTTGGAAAGTTGCTCGAAAGTTATTCCATTTTTTCCGAGAGATTTTGAAACATTTTTGAAAACAGTTTGCTGCGATATTTAAAATGAATATGGTATGACAAGCAATTGCAAAAAGTGTCCTACAGTCATCAGATTTATTCCTTGATATGGAAGCCAAACTTTCATTTTTTAAGACCCATTTGTATGTAAAAGGGCTCAGCAAAAATATTTTGAGCAAACTAAATGTAACCTAAAGCCTTCTGAACTGGTTCTTAAAATTGATCTTGCCAAAAATTATCGGTTGACACACAGGTAACAATTTTTACCTGCGTTGCTTGGTTGGCTGGTACTTCAGAGTCCTGATGTATACATTTTTGTATTATGGAAATTAAAAAAATTTACGGACATTTTTCGAAAACATATATTTTTTATATGGAAGCTGCGCACAATTTAAAAATAAATACATTATTGCGAGCTTGACCGATATTATTAATCAAATTGGTTGTGAAATTATCGAATGGCATTTTTTTGCCAGTTCTCACGGAAAGGGAGCCGTTGATGGAGTTGGAGCAGTAGTTAAAAGAAAAGTGTGGAAAATAACAAGATCAAAAAACGTAGTTTTGCCCGATGCACTTTCATTCTATCAATGCGCAGAAAACAACATAACAGGCATTAAAATGTTTTTGTATCATCTGAACAAATTGAAAGCTTGTCAAATCAGTACAAATTGGACGAAAAATGGAAGGATAAAAACCATTCCAGGTATATCCAAGATGCATTGGTTTAGTTGCGATGGCCAACAGGTAGAGTCAGCCAGAACCGCCTATTCAATAAAAAAAACCTTACTTAACAGTAAACTTATTATTTAAGTTGATCTCTGTACTTTTCGTTATGTTATAATTTATTGATAATATTTTTGTTAAGTTTCTAATTGATGTTTGCATAGTAATTTGATTTGTAAATTTTTTTGTAATTAATATTGAAAATAAAAAATTTGTTGAACATAATAAAAATAATTTAAAAATATATGTTATGCATGCTAATTACATAATAAGTAAAAAAACGACGGAAAAAACTGTTGCGTATGACATGTAGCATGTGACAGTCATTTCAATGTCAATAAACAAATAACTACTCAATATTTAACCAAACCAAATACATTTTAAAGAAGAATGAATGAGAAAAAATATAAAATTAAGCGTGATAGTCAAAAAAAAGAATTCTATCTGTGTCGCGTGCGAAAAGCTTGGTTTTTTGTATACATCTTAAAAACGAAAAATAGTCCAAAGTCAGCATTTTGAGCCATTATAGTGCTAGTCAAGACCTTTCATTTGAGACCAATGTCGAAAAAAAAACGCCTTGGAAAATACTTTTTTACGGCTTCAAACCGTGCGAATGTAGCGTCCGACAGCAGAGAACTGCCCATATATGTAATTTATTATAAATACACTCACGACTTAATTTTTTCTTGGGAGTTTATTCTTATTCTATTCTTTTAATTTTTTTTTACTTCAAGTGTTTTTCTTCTTCTACCTCTTACATACTTTTGCCCGAATGCAATATGGGCACTTCCATATTGTCTTTAGGGACATTTGCACACCTTTTAAGTCGAACAAAATTTAAAAAAAATCGATTTTAAATTTGATAATGGGCCTAACTTTTCTCTCTTTCAAAGGTCTATTTTGTGTAAAAATCTTGATTTTGTACGACTTTTACTTTTTAAGATATCGTTAAAAAACGGCCATATTCGCTCGGGACAATAATATACATAAGTGGATTTTGCGGGAGTACGTTCAACACTAGATTGTAGCGAATGCTGATGGAATATTTTAATGCGTTTTTTTGTAGAATGTTGTCCAAGCATGTCGCTGTGAAATGGTTTTGGTTTTACTCAAAAATAGATAGGAATTGTTTTTTATGCAGTTTCTAACACATTCGCTCGGGACATTTTTTCTCTCCGTTTTGCAAAGTGGATATCTTTACCCCTAGCCTTTAATTGCTGTCTATTTTGCTTTAATTAAATAGTTTGACATGTAAACGAGGCATTCAGTACAGAAAACTGTCACATATTGGCATATCTATAGGATAAATTAACAACAACAAATTAACAATTAAAAATAGCCAAAAACTAACTTTTGCGTATATTAATTGTCATAATTGTCATAAAAATAATCAAAGTAGTCTCCAATTTTTTAGTTAGGCTGAGGATCAAACTAATTAGAAACTAATATTGGGGCAAAACCACGTGGTAAGATGTTTTATTGAAGTTTTAAGGTTTCAGGCTTGGTGGACTTTTTCGTGTATGTGCCCATATACCCTTTTTTCCGATTATTCCTATTGGAGCTATATGATATAGTTGGCCGATTCGGCTGGTTCCGACTTATATACTACCTGCAATAGAAAGAAGACTTTTGCGAAAGTTTTAGCCCGATAGCTTTAAAACTGAGAGACTAGTTTGCGTAGAAACAGACGGACAGACAGACGGACATGGCTAGATCGACTCGTCTAGTGATGCTGATCAAGATATATATACGTTAAGGGGTCGGAAACGTGTCCTTCACTGCGTTGCAAACTTCTGACTGAAATCATAATACCCTCTGCAAGGGTATACAAATTATAACTTCCGTGTTTTTTGACATTTTACATTCATCTCCTGGGAATATTATTATTTTTTATATATATTTCTGAGTTTCGGATTTAATTTTATAATTTTTAATTCATTTCTTAGGTTTTTATTGCATTCTTTTCTATTCTAGAACATGACTTTTTTTTAAAATCGGACGACTATATTATACAGCTGCCATGGGAAGGATAGAAAAATAAATGTCAAAATAATACGAAATTAAACATTTTTGCGATTTGTAAATTAATAGGAATGATCTGCAGGGGTATATAAGCTAGCTTCCTTTCTTGTTAGATTTGGTTTTTACATTTTCAAAAATCAAAATGCCTACTTCAAAACGAAAAACGTACAACGTTCGAATATTCCTATGAGAGCCATAAGATATAGTGGTCCGTTCCGGCTCGTTCCGACATATGCAGTAGAAAGAAGACTTTCATCGCGATAGCTTTAAAACTGAGAGACTAGTTCGCATAGAAATGGGCAGACGTACATGGCTAGATGGACTCGGCTATTGGTGCTGATCAAGAATATATATACTTTGTGCACCCAGAAAAAAATATGGTCTTAAAACCCAAAAAATTGACTTATACTAAGGTAATATGGACTAAATATGGACTTAAGGAATCTTATTTAAGGCCATGATGGTCTTAAAAATAGTCCGCATTAACCAAAAATTTTAGCTTTCAGATTTCCATCTAAACTTACAAAAGCAGTTAGACACTTGAAAATTCAATAAGGGTGTAGCCCAGGAGAACTATACCCTCTCTGTGTTTTTTTAAACCGGGTTCGAGTCCAGTACGAGAAATGTTTTATTTCCTTTTTTTTAACTTTGCATTGTATTTTTTTTTTATTATTATTAAGAGCATTTTACAACTGAAAAAACTTGCAAATGATTTGCTTCAGTAGGACTCGAGCCAGGGTCCTCTCGCTTCAAGGGCAGACACCTTACCAGTCGCAACATCAGACACTGTTAAGTACATGTGTCTAAGCGAACTCTGATATACAAGTGTAGGTATTTGAAAAAAAAAGTATTATTTTAAATATTAATAAGATATTACAAATTTAAATATTTTGTATTTAAAAAATAAAAAGAAAGCTAACATCTCATATGGGGCAAAATTTAAGATAAACATTGTTTACTTAACAGCATAGTTATCACATTTGCGACTACTTTTTTTTTAAAGAAATGTCGAAAAAAATTTAACATAGTTCCATATAACTTAAACAAATTTAGAGTGTTATTGTTAAATACATATGTATGTGTTGTGACGAGCCCGTCACAACAACTAAATACAAAGCGAACGACAACTGGTCACACTGACAACAGAAATATAGATAGTCGATGGCCATCGCTAGAATCGTGACCCGATAACTAATCATCGAAAACGGGATTATCGTTATCGTTTGCTCTGGGCACTCTAAACGACGGCTATATAAGCGGAGACAAAGCCTCACATCAGGGACTTGCATTCCGACGATCATCGAGGAAACATCTACAAGGAGAAAGATCCGTAAGAGCGCGGTTTTAAATCGGCTCTGCGACCTGGGAAGGATCACTCCCGGTGTGGTTTTTTGGAAATCACCCGAGATCCACTCGTGATCACTGCGGCGGCCCGGTTTTCGTAATTCAGGCCCACCTCAGTGAGTTCCCCCAGAAGTCACGTTTCCGGCTCCCGACCCGGAAACGAAACGGATGTAGACCGCAGGTCGAAACTAACGATGCCCTTCGTGACCAACCGTTTTACCGATTGACCACTACAAATCCCCCTCCAATTGAGGGTGGCAGAATGGAACTCGATGTCACTTGTAGCACAGAATTTTCGCCGCAATATTGTCCGTATGTCCGGGGTATCGTATCTCTGGATTTTGCGCTGATGCGCGTTGTCCAGAGAATGTCCGTCTGTCGTTACCTGCACGTCAATCACATCAATGTGATTTTGTCGGAGTACCACCAGGTCTGGTTTATGTAGACCGGATTCGCCCTGCAGACTTGGTTCAACAATGACCACGCAGCCTCTCTCCTCAAGTCCCCGCTTGATTCGATTTACTACGCAGTTGTGTCTAGCTACCCGCCTCCCATGCGAGCGATAGCATTTTTGCATGATGTGGTTTGATGTTTCGGGAGCATCACATCCTGCACGACACTGTCGATCCAATTCGTGCCTTCCCCTCGTAGTACGAGACTTCGTGGGTAGGGCATTTATCCGCAGTTTAATTCCGTTAACATATTCCTTTCCTGTTAGCAAACGCGTGGGTTGACTTACCCATCCGTGTTGTGGGGCATAATGACCCGCTTCACGGAGACCGCTACCATCAACAGACATGTACAATCTATTTGCCCAATACTCTTCTATTGCCGGACGCGATAACAATTCATTTTGTTCAGCTAGCAACCTAACTCGGGCCCTTTGCTTTTCGTTTTCGATGAAAGAGCTGGCTACTTCGGATTGTTCGAAGTGAGGCCATTTTATACTGCTCAATCGTCTTAGACGAAGCATCGGAGCCATCCATCTTAATGATGGAATCCCGAGTCCCCCGCATTTTGGGGGGGCATGAACGAATGCTATCGGCACATCCGGTGGTAAATTTAACCATTTACGCACATAAAATCGTATCAACTTGTCAGATTTCCGTAACACTCCTATCGTCACACTCCCAAGGGTTAACTTGTGATAGAGCTGTGGGATAAGGACTGTTCGGAGGGCAAATAACTTTTGTTGTGGCTTTAAGGGAGCTTGAGACAATCTTAGTAGCTTTGGACCAATGTCCTCCGCCGGATTGCATTTCACTCTCCCATTTGCAGTGAAATGGATTCCTAAATACTTCCACTCGTTCGTACGCTTCAAAGATGGACACTCGTTCAAACCTACGCAAAAGCTCTGTGGTTCTAACACAGTACACTTCTGTTTCGGTTGACCCTTTATACCAACAGTAAAACATTTGTTAGCATTTAGGGTGAGACCAACAGATGCAAGATAGCAAACTGTCTTGTCCAACAATGTTTGAAGCCCCTTACGAGTTTCCGCAAAAAGTACCAAATCATCTGCAAACGCGGCCGCGTTTGTCATGGCAGTTCCGACCTTGGTACCAATTTCGTTGGGAAAGGCTCTAAGTAACTGATCGATGATCAGATTAAATAGAATCGGAGACAAAGGGTCACCCTGCTTGACACCTCTCGCAGGGACGAATTCCTCTGAACTCCAACCTTCTCCGCAGAGACTGGTACCTCCAACCTCGTACGAATTCTGTACGTAGTCGACAAAATCCTTTGGCGCGCCGTAAGCTTTTAGGGTGTTATAAATAGATGCATGAGACAAAGAGTCAAATGCCTTGCTAATGTCCAGATTGGCTATATAGCAAGATCTATAGCTTTTATGGGCGTTCCTCAAGACTAAGTCGACTATCGTCGCATTATCGGCGCATCCGTCTGTTGGTAAAAAGCCCCGCTGACGCGGGTCCCAATTGACTGATGAGCTCAACCGGGTTGCCAATATTGCATTTAACTGTCTTACCAAGACTGAAGGCACCGATATTGGACGAAAGTCTTGCGGTCTGTTAGCCGTCCCCGTCTTCGGAATGAAGATGGTTCTGGCCTGTCGGATAAAGTGTGGTAGTTTTCCGCACCATAGAATTAGGTTCATTATGCGAAGCATAATGCCTGACGGCACCTCCTTAGCAGATTTCGGAGTTATTCCGTCAGGCCCCGGAGAGCTAGATAATTTAACTCTTGACGCCCTAAGATCGCGCACTGTAATTGCGGACCATACCCTCTCAAGCGAGTGATCCGTGTAGGTCACTATATTTCCGCAAGAGCTTGGGCTAGGCTGAGTCATTATCTCCCTCCAATAGGGTTCCATGTATTCTCGGGTTGGAATTACCGACTCATCAGCTTCCTCAAGCAAGGACTTAATGCACCTCCCTTTATGCTTATCCCAGTTACGCTGGACACAAGCGTACTGTTGCCTTCTGCGCTCTCTCCTACTCCGAGGCCGCCGTGTCGGCCTCGTCAGCGTGCGTCGTGCACCCTGTATCGGAAAAATTCCCTGGAGATAGACTGATAAGCATTGGAGAGTGGTTTCCTTCCCGTCGAACTCCGCCCTATCGATGATAGTTTGAAGTTCTTGGGCTCTCCATTTGGGAGGACAAACTACGGGGCTATACCCGCGTAGCGTCCGCAAGATTCCACTGTTCGACAGTTCTATTTGTGGTGCGATTGGGGATGTTTCCGATATTGATACTTGTTGGTTTTGCTCACTATTACTAGGGCGGCGCCGTATGGTTAGACTTGCAACTTCTGGGACGAGAGCAGATTGCCCTCTTATCTGCTCGATTTTCTCCTTATATTCGTCCCTCTGTCTCAGCTTTTTGATTGCTTCGACGCTACGGTTCGTGAAAGTTACCGCTAGTTGCTTGTTTATGTGTTTAATACCATTTGCCGTGAGCTCAACCTCCTTTCTCGCCATCATCCACTTCTCTTCCTCACTCCACCTTGCCTTAATATCAACACGTCGACGAATTTCATCAAATTCGTTTGGGTGTTGAGATTTCATGTGAACACCAAGGCCTCCTTTGCTTTTGAAGGACCTTTCACATATTGTGCATGGTACTCGAGATTGAGTAGCCGCTGCGTTTAATATATATTGGGCGTCCCCCGGGAAGTTATCCACGGGGGGTCGGGTCGTCAACGAATCAGTGTTTATCCGAGGCTCTTCCATATTTCTACTAGTTGCTCCAATATATAAGATTCCGCAGGGTTGCAAGCCCTTTGGAAAATTTCGCCGCTCAAATTAGCTGTTAAACATTAGACTGAATAACATTACCGGTGAACACCAAGGCTATTTTCTTGTAAACTGATAATAAACCATGTTGTCCATTTGTATCTAGACTAGACATAAGTAAATATCCTTGTAACCCCAAGTCATGTATATAAACCCGGATCCGTGCTCAATAAAATCAGTACGAAAAGAAATCTTGACGTATTCACTTCTCCGCAGCCCAATTTGTTCTGTACTTATTGCGGCGATTTTTGCCACTGGTTCTGTACTTGAGGCACGCAAAAAAAACCTTTTCAGCAAACCCGATTTCGGTGGAAATCCTACATTTGGGGACCCCCGACTTTGAACCGCAACAATTGTTCAAATTGGGACTCCAATTTATTTATTTATTTATTTATTTATTTCGCCAACAGACTTCATGTCCTTTACTGGCTACTTAACTAACTCTTAACTAATTACTAATTCTAGAGAAATATAATAACAGGGCTATCTTGTTGCTATCCCTGGACGAACTTGGGTCCAGTCGCATGCTAAGTGGCAGACTATTGAACAGATGTAAAGCTCTGTACATAGGCTCATTTAGAGCGTAATTTGTTCTGTGTGTAGGGATAAAAAAAAGTTCAGTGGTTCTTAGAGCCCTACTAGGCACGGATAGGCTAATAATATTAAGCAAAATTTGAACCAGCATCATCGATCATAGTTTGATCAACCCAAGGTCTATTTGGTAAAAATTTGAACCGCATATATCGGTCAATTATAATACCCATTTGATCTGACTTCACGACGTTAATTACAGTCTTCAACGGTCAACAAGGCAATCAAAAGACGGTAAATCCAACTACTTCAGGTGTGCGATCAACTTGGCGATCAAACACTGTAAGGATTTACATTGAAAGGTTCTGATCAACCAGGCGATTTGTTGACAGGACAGTTATCGATAGGAGAGCAAATTCAGAATGTCATTCGGAATTATAAAAAGGATTCCGTCGACAGGAAGACTAAGCCAGCCTACTACAGAGAACGTTTATTAACGTTAGAATCCCTGTGGGATAAATTCAACTCCGGAGATAATCAAATAAATATTTTCCTCAAAGGAGTCACGGTAGAGCACGATTATTTTAACAATGAATTCTTTAATAAAATTAAGCAACTGTTAAGCATTAAGCAAATGCTGTTCAAAATGCATTACATTTTCCAAAGGTAGCCATACCCAAATTTGATAGGGATTATTTAAAATGTCAACAGTTTCATGATATTTTCAAAAAAATGATTCATGAATCAACGTTACCCACTATACAAAAAATGTGGTACTTGAAGACTAACGTTAATGGAGAGGCCGAACGCCTAATTCGCCACTTATCACCCGGATCCATGCTCAACAAAATCAGTACGAAAAGAAATCTTGACGTATTCACTTCTCCGCAGTCCAACTTGTTCTGTACTTATTGCGGCGACTTTTGCCACTGGTTCTGTACTTGAGGCACGCAAAAAAAACCTTTTCAGCAAACCCGATTTCGGTAGAAATCCTACACAAGCCATTTTATATTTTTTAGGGAATTTTTAGAAATGAAATTTTTTTAATTTTCGCCGTCTAGGATAAAGTTAAATTTGGACTCTGTCGAAGGAAAAAAGTGGACAAATTCGGACTTTAAAAATCCACCATAAATCCAAATTTCCATGAATTTGGGCCATACCCGGCTTGTTGTTTTCGGTAGGATGTAAACTTTAAGTTTTTACCCATTATGATTTTTCAACGAATTTATTTCGAGTTTGTATACATACAGCCGACTTACAGTCGACCAAAAAACACATTTTTCATCTTTGTCGAGCCGCTGCGCTGCCATTACTTATTCAATCATATTGATCTGTATGAAAAAGATAAGCTCTGATCTATTACCCTTAAAATGAAACTTCAAAAAACAAAACAAAAAAACTGTGCTATCGAAAAAAAAGTTTGTGGTATTTTCATGATCTAGGACTCCAACAATAACAGATTTTTCCATTAATTGCTGGGAAGCATTTCGGCTGTAAACTAGTGTATTATACGTCCTGGTTGGTTTGGTCCCCGAGTGTTTGCCATAATTCTCGAAATTTCGATCGCGGTCCTTCCTGCCCTCCCACTAACGTACGCTAGGTGTTCTTTGAAGAATAGCCGGTGCACCGGCAATGGTCCGATTCAAAAAGTAACAAAAACCGAAATTACACCTTTATCTTAATAGTATATACAAGAGAGAACACTATAGTCGGGTGCCCCGATTATCAGATACCCGTTTTTTGTTTTGAATGAAACGAAAACATTTGTACACACACGAAAAGATTGGCCACCAATACAAAAGTAGCGAAGTAACTTATTATTTTCCGATTCCACATTTGATCGATAATTATTAATTTTAAACTCGACAAATTTTGCATTGCCTGAAAGGAATTTATTAATTTTTGTTGTATTTAAACACCTTATCTACTTTCAAGTAGAAACATACACACCCATTGTGTGTATGTATTGTATTGCACATGTATTGTAAGCAAATCAAAACATATCCAAATATACATATGTACAAAAGTATTTGGTCAAGAGTTCGAATCTTAAGATTAATAGTTAATTTGGAGCTTGGCTTTGCTTTTGTAGTAATTTTTTATTTTAATCCATTACGGAAATTAAATAGGGCTCTTACTTCTGCTACAAAATTCAAAATACTTTTTGAAAAATAAAACCTAAGCATTTGATCCACAGAACTGACTATTGATCGAAAATCATATTGATCAGAGCAGCAGTTTAAGTTTTTAAAATCCAAAACAAATTTAAACTTAAATTGCCCTTTTCCCCTCCCCTTTTCCGCACAGCACTACCCCTCCCCTTTTCCTCACAGCACTACCCCTCCCTTATCAGTTTTCTTGGCTGTTGGTCTCTCGGCCGTCGCTCTCTTGGCATCCGCTCTCTGGGTTTCGCTCTCTCGGCAGGCTCCCTCAAAATACAACGCAATAACTTACAAAATCGAAATAAATTCATTAAAAATACTTTACAAAAATGTTAAAAACTTGAAAAATTAAACTTAAGCACTTGGGCCATAGAATAACCAATGATCGAAAAATCATCTTAATCGGAGCAGCGGTTTAGATTTTCAAAATCGAAAAGTTAATTTTAAACGTAGCCCCCAAATTATGGGGGATATCGAAATTTCTTTTAGATTTCCAATTAGGCCTTTTCAAAACCTAAAATTCTGCAAACTCCAAATTTCGAAATTCCAACCACTTCAGAAGTAAAGCATTAAAAAATCTCTTTTTTTTTGCTCAAAATATGGATGTTGGAGCTGTTTGGGGCCTCTGGGGGGACATATCGGACCTTAGTGGGCGCCAACGCCCCCAATGGAATACTGTGAAAAAATTTGGCTGCTCTAGCTCTTACAGTTTGGGCTGTGATCGTATCCCCTTAAAAATCGGTCTTTCATTTTATAATCTTTAGGGATAACAAATTTCAAATTTTTATCTTTAAAACTAGAGTTTATGCCAAAAAAGTCGACTTTTTTTCCATAGTGCGGTGGTCAATTACGACACCCAAGTATTTAGGCTTTAAATCTTCCCCAATTTTGATAGCCGTCTTCACTTTCTGTAGAGGTGGAGAAACATAGATGAAAACATCGATGTTTTAAATTTTTTTAGCCACAATCGATGTTTTTGTCACATCACCAATTTTTGAGAAACGGTGGATTGAATGAATCGTGCACAGAGAGTGTCGTCCATAGTGACAGATGACGCAACGATGAAAAAAGCGTGTGAGCTGCTGGAAATACGACATTTCCCTTGCTTTGCGCACACAATGCACTTTTGCAAGACATTCTAAAAATGGACATCCTTTCCCCTCCTCTCCTAACCAAGTGCATGTCTATAGTGCCTTTTATGAAGCGAAGCTCCTCAGCAATGGCCAAATTTAAAAACGCTCAGGATGTGGAACCGCCTCTTTCACTTGTGCAGGAAGTTCAGACCAGGTGGAATAACGCTTTTAAAAGGTGTCTGGCGCCATCATTTTTAAAGATTTCGGAGAAGTATAAATGCGGTATCGAACAAAAAGGAAGAGAGCCTGGCTTCAGATGAACATTAAAAATCATCAGTCGCCATCAGCACACGCGTAACTCGCAGCGAAGCACGCAGGATGATGGCTGCCCACCAGCCATCCGAAGGATCCAGCCCGTGGCAAGGACGGTCAACATCCCGCCCTATCCAAGCTAGTTACCAGTCGGGTGTCGAGCGGTGGATGATGGCTGGTAACGAAGTTAGTTGAGTTTTGTCGATTTGATGATGACCAAGATGATAATGAACACATGTAATTGCGATTGTTTAGTTGGGTGGAAGGATGATCCTGCTAGGGGTCATCTCTCGTCGATGTCCTCGGTCCGCTTCAGAATTCGAAGAAGAGCCTTTCTTCTCTTTGGCTTTGTTTGGTGGGTGGCTTGTGATTTTATATATATATATGAATTGAGAGTGAAAGACTGTGTTTCTCGCTTGTCAGTGACGAACTGAACTGTAATATTTTGGAATAAGAATTCATAACCTACGCTGCACACAGGCAGCACTTATGAATATATAATACAATTCGTTTATATATTGCTTATGAATGTATGCCTCAAGTGTTTGTCGCTCAGTCGCCGCTTCTATATTCTGCCTACGCTGCATTTCTTCGGCCGCTGCCGCTGCTTATACCCGGATACCAACTTGTCGGCTTACATATTGTAACTCGGACAAACACTGGCCTATTTTTAATGGGTGCGGGGTGCGGGGAGTTTGGCAGCCCGCCATGGCTGCCGAAAAATTTCCCAAGTGGAGGTGGTTCTGCCAAGTTCAACATTTGTGAATATGATCTTAAATGACAATAGTATTCAACTTATATTTTTTCGCAAAAAACATAAACTCTGTTAAATCCATTTCGGGTATTAAAAATTGCTTCATTTTAAAAAACTTAAAACTATTCTTATTTAAACGTAAATAATAATTAAGTACTATCAAAAGTTGAGCATCCGCTATGGTCGGTTTTCGGCTCCTTTTCCCGTTTTGATTTAAAACCCGAGACGTCGGAGGCAAAACTGCATTAAGCAGTATCAAGATGAGATAGTCTTGAGCATCTATAAAAATATAATAAATATGGAAACAATGAGGGGATTCCCTAAACTGTTGAATTGCTGAATTGTTGAAAATTCAACAGGAAATTTCAGCAATTAAGGGAACGACCCTAAATGGTTCCTGTTGAATTTTCAAACAGCTGTTATCTGTTGAAAAGTGTCATGGAACTTTAAACATGTAAAATTTGATTTTTTATAGTTAGTTACTGTTTAAAATTGTTAGCAAGGTAAGAATAACTATAAACAGAGCTCGTAAAAAAAGGTCTCATTGCGCTTGTTGTCAGAAAAAAACCCCTCACATACTGACCCCATACGAAGCTGTTAGAGAGAGACCCTAAAATTTCGTTTGCCTTAGACTTGCTCTCTGCTCAACCGGTGACAGATTTCGTTTGCTCGGTCGGGTCTGTGCTCACCCGAGACCCTTTTCGTCGTAAATACTCGGAAAAGGTCTTTTGAACATGTATGTGTGCTTCTCGTATAGCTCGGTAAAAATTTTTAAACAGCTTGCTTTGTTGCTCTCTTATAGCTGGATAAAAATTTGAAGGCTCTTTTCTCACCGAGCAGCCTTTATGATTCTCAGGGGTCTCTTTTTTCACCATTCTGGATGGTCAAACCTATACACGGAAATTGAAAATTGTACTTTGTTTCATGGTCGCCTTATTATGTCACCTTATTTGAAGATAGTTGCGAAAGTTGTGCTAGTCCTACCTGCATAACATGCGCGGATCCACGGGGGGTGATATGGGTGATATATCACCCCCCACTCGGGTGAAAAATGAAAATAATTTTGGTATTGAAAAACAAAAAAATTGTTCTGATATCACCCCCCACAAAAAAATTCTAGATCGGCCACTGCTGCATAACAAATATCAGTGGAAAGGTCATTTTCGGCACTTAATTTCATCCTGAACAAAAGACATAAAATCTTTAATTTGTAATATGAAAAATATAAACATGAATAAATAATAATAATAATTGGGATCTTTCATTCTATATAAATGTTTCTACATTTTTAAATATTTTAATATAAAGTGGTTTTAGTCTCTATATATTTATATTTTATTTTACCTATAATTTTTGTTCTCTCTCTCTCGCTTTCGCTCTCTCTCAAATGCTTTGCCTGTCACAAAATATCTGAGGCAACAACACAAGCAAACCCAGCAACAAAACTAAAAACCTTTTGTAGGAGACCTTTTGTTGTTTTGCTCACCTACTGACTGTCAATATATGAGCGACGAACGATTTTGTTCGTATCGAGCGGTCAGTTGGGGACCGATCTGAGTGTTCCGGTCAACCGAAAACCCGAGACCGAGAGCCCGAACGAAACGAAAAAAGGGTTGTTGCTCAGACCCTGAGCTAGACATTCTCAATTTTGGGGTCTTTCAACTGAGCAGCCCGATTAGAAAAATTCGGTTGACCGTTTTTTACGAGCTCTGACTATAAATAAGCTGTATAACTTGATTTTAAAGTAAATATGGCATACTGGTGATACTAAAATGTGACAGAGTTGGCATGACTTTTAACAAAAAAGGTGAGAACTCTGGTTTTCAACAGCTTCGAGGTTGTTGAATTGCTGAAATTTCTGAAACTTGATTTTGAACAGCTGATTAACAGCTGACCAAAATTCAACAATTCAGCAATTCAACAGTTTAGGGAATCCCCTTAATATATTAGTTTAATCATTATACTGTAAAAAACAATCACACTCTATAACATACATATGTATATATTACATATTACAAATGAACATATAAGTTAAGCCTGTGTAGGCCAGGGGGAGGGGAGTATTCCTCTCAACATTACCTAAATTGGAGTAGTTGCATTGTTCTTTGATGTGTATATATTCAAACGAGTTTAAGTTAAATAAAACACTAAACACTTTTTAGCGTTACAATGGTTTTATTATCAAGAATGCAAGAATAAATGTTAGGCCTGGTCTTCTGTCGTCTAGGGTAAAAATCTGAGTGGTTCTCAGTTGCTCTTTTGAATGGCTCGTTGGCTATCTCATAAGCCGGTGTCAGCATATTGCTGGCAGAGCGGCTGGCGGAAATACCTCAGCCGACGGCAGCGGTTTTGGGTATTTCGCCCAATGTGCGCTCCATATGCTAACGCTGCAATTCCGTTAGGGCGCAGCGAGGGGTAGGGGTAGGCGGCGGCTATAGCTGAGGCAGCTAGCGGGCGGTCAGTGCTCTGCCGTTGTTGCGCTGCTGCCGATTCAGTTCTGCCGCTGACGCTCTGTCGCTGCCGCTGTCGTTCTGCCGTCACTGACATTCCGTCGTAGTGTCGCTGTCGTTGTATCTCTGCCGCTGCCCCGCTGTTTGTCTCATAACTTAGAGGCTGCATTATTGTAGCCACTTGAATCGTTGCTGTCGTTGTGTGGCCGAGAGGGGCGAAGGGAAAGAGCCCTAACTTGTGGGTGACCGAGAGGGGTGATGAGAGAGGTGCGGTGTCCGGTATCGTAGTGGTCAAGAGGGGGGGGGGGGGGGGGGGGGTGAAGGGAAGGGGGCGCTTGGCTGGTGTTAACTTGCATAAAAATATGTTTTTTTTCTGATTTATTTAATTATTCGACTCATATGTAAGGATATTATTATTTTTGTACGTAATATACACATTTGCGTACAAATGTATGTGTGAAACGGAGTTAGTACAAAACATGCTCAAATGAAAATTAGAGAATAAAATAACATAATCATTGTAAAAATGTTTTTACTTACGTTGCACATAGGGAAGGGCTTTCCTTAATTTGAATGTGTGGAGAAGATCCTCCAATTTCTCATTACTTTCCGAGACACTCATTTAACCGAACCAACACTTTGCATAACAACGAGCAAGTGAGTTTGAACAGAATCACACCACTCTTCGATAACTGCGTAATTTTATAACTGTACCATGACTGCCCGATAACTACAAGAGAGGAATTCGGCCTCTCTCTTCTTTTCCTCTCATTTTTTCGATCTCTTCCCCTCACGTCCCTCTTCTACAACATCAAAACTGAGATAGATTTTGACTGGGAATACTAAAATCAACACTGCTTTCATTTTGATATCAAGAAGAAAAAAGTGAGAATACAAATACTAAAATCAAGATCGGTCGATGTTGATTTTTTTCGTTCTCATATGCATATGTATGTATGTGTGTAGTATAGCATACCATTCAGAATGCAAGAAAACGTGGTAAAAAAAAATACGCGGGAAATAGCGATAATTGTATTTACTATGTCATATAAACTAATAATTATAAAGATATAATTTAAGATCGTATATGGGTTAATGTTTGGTGGTTATTGCATATGGAGCTTAAAATAACAATAAAACAAAAATATCAAAATATCTGATATATAGATTTTTTTCTGATATATCAAATATCATTTTGATTTTTTGTTTCGATAAAATATATCATCGATACTATATTTTTAAATATTTCGACATCCCTAACGGCGGATCACGACGTCCGCACAGACATCCTGGCGGCGCACGTGAGCCACAGTTCACGGACGTTCGTGGACGAAGGGATGCGGTGACGGCAGCAGACAATCGTTTGGACGTGGCCGGAGGGACCCGCGGAGGATCTGGGAGGAGGGGGCACCACGCGTGAGCCCAAGAGACCCGAAGATCCAAGGTCGACCGGAAGCAGGGATGACGCCGAACACCGGATCCACGACGCCAGCACCAGCCGCAACGGAGTCCTGGACTCCACCGACGCCAAGCACCGAGCACGGGAGCAGACGAGGCGGGACGCGCCGCTCGAGAGGGGTCCGTGGGTTTGGCCGGAACCGCTGGCCTGTCGGCGGCCACCGTTAAAAAGGCAACATTCCCCGCCCGAGGCCGAAACTGATGCGGCAGACATCGGCTCCAGAAGGGCAGCGTTGGCACGAGATGCAGTCAGTGAAAGAGGCCTGCATCCTGGGAGCGTGCTGGTAAGGTTGGACCGACGCGTCGCGACGCGCATTCCGATTAAGGTTGGGACCCGCGGGTATGAGGCTGTTCGAGGAGGAGCGATAAACAAATAAACACGTTAAACGAAAAAAAAAAACAAGAGAGAACGCTATAGTCGGGTTGGTGTCCCGACTATCTAATACCCGTCCCTCGGCTAAAGGGAGTGCGAGGGAGATGGAGATATAAATTTTGATCAGGCCTAACTTTTTAACGAATGGTCCGATTTAAAAAATTTCTTCTACATTTCGATAGGTATAACTAAACACAAAAGAATTGCATTTATACTTATTCAAAATCTTTAAAAATGTGGGCGCCAGACACATTTTAGTATAGTTTGTGGGCGATTATGGGTGATTGTGGGCGTTAGAGGGGCGTGGCGCTCGGCTGAAATAAACTTGCGCTGCGTAGGAAGCCCAAGAATATGTGTTGGTAATCCCAATTTTCTAGCTTTTGTAGTTTCCGAGATCACAGCGTTCATACAGACAGACAGACGGACAGACGGACATGGCTATATCGACTCGGCTAGTGATCCTGATCAAGAATATATATACTTTATGGGGTCGGAAACGCTTCCTTCTAGCTGTTACATACTTTTGCACGAATACAATATCCCCTTTTACTCTACGAGTAACGGGTATAATTGGCCGGGGAAACTTCAAAACAATCACCCCTGCGGAGCAAATACGAAATCCGCTATATGTCATTAACTAGGGATGGGGCGCCTAGAGTACAATGTACCATAGTGCGATCGATGGGCACTTAAAAATCGAAATATCGGCATGGTGAATATCGCAGCGATCAAGTGGCAACGCCGCCCCAGCGACATCGATAGCTGGTGAGTGGCGATATCATAGGGAGTTCCGCTGGGTTATCTATGGCAGATGGGTATCGATGCCCAGTGGAACCAGATGGAGGATCTGCGCGGGAAATCCAAAGTTGCTGCAATGAGGACGACCGGCGCTGTAGAAACTAACGGAGTTAAAAGCGTCGAGGGAGCGCCAAAGGAACCAGCAGAACATCGGAAGGACTCGCTGGCTAGAATACACAAGGAAACACCGGAGAGTAGGAACGAGTTTAAAATGTTTCTTGAAGGGGGTGAATGTGAGGAGTTGAATAGCTCCCCACAAATAAAAGCAGCAATAGCAGCGGATGGCCGGCCGCTTATACACCACTTTTACGTTTTCACTGAATTTCAAAAATCTAAAAAGTTGAAATTTTCAAAATTTGCTTTTTTATTGAAATTTAAAAAAAAAACGTTAGCCCACCTTTCAAGACTAATTTATTTTTGTTTTTCCACCTCTTAAAGCAAACATTTTAATAACCATTTTGGGTCACCAATTACATATAATTTCTGTAAATATTTTCAACAATAAACTACAAACCTCTTACAAATACAAATTCTAAAGCAAAACATCGCTAAATAGGGTCTTCCTACATCAGTTGAACGGATGGTCCATAAGGTTTTGCCGTTCCGAAAATGTACCAGTTAGTCCGCCATCCAATTTTGACGGACTTTGGGCCAAACTTTAAGCTGTTCTGCAAACGAAAACGTCAATTTTTACTGCGAAGTCTCAGAATGTGTTCTGCAATTCGAAAATACTAACTAATATTAATTAAAAGTGTACTATGTACTCCTATACAGTTCCAAGGTTACCAAAACAGCACAAATTTGGTTTTGTTTACAAATTTTTCACATTAATATTGGCTAAACAGTGGCGTAGTAAGAGCGGAGTGTGGGGTACGTGAGGTTAGGCTCTCCCCCAGTCAGCAATATGTATGCATACTCGCTATAAAACAGCTCAGATATGTTTTAAACTATTATCTTATGCTATTTATTATATTATTCTGCAATAAGTTTAGGAAAACGCAATTTTACGCCAGTTTTGCCGAGTTAAATTACCCCTTCGTCAATGTCGAGTTGAGCAACTGCTTTTCAAGTCAGCTGTTATTGGATGTAGATGTGGATGGAAACTCTATGGGAACACGAATTTCACATTTGTTAAAAATCCCAACTGTTTCACACGGATGGACGCTATGGGAAGAGGGTATTAAACTAAACAATTTCGATAAAAATTTTTCGCATCACGCAAAGAAGACAAAGCACGAAAACTTAAAAACAAATTTTTTTATTTCAACTAAATAACATTGAATCATCTTATAAATAACTCTACAAAATTCGAATTTAAAATTAAGATACAATACATATTACTCGGTCTGCGTATATACAACTATATAAAAATCATTTTCGTGGTAGAAGCCGTAAATCTTTTCCATTGTCGGCACATATCGTCGTGAACTTTCCAATTTCCTGTTAGTCTGCGGCAATAAGAAATGTAGTGCCCAATTCCATTTCCTGGAAGGTGCTCAATGGCACCACTCAAAATGTATTTTCTGTTCCGTATTAATAAGTCCTGTGGTATCTGGAGCAAGGTTACAGATCCTGTTTAGCCGGCTGGGGATTTTTGATGGAACGCACTATGCATCACAAATTCTACGTCTATTATGACATGAGGATCTGGATCTCTTTCAAGGATCTCTTCTCCGTAGCACCTTATATTCGGATTCATTATTATTTCTTCGGATTCTTAAAAAAATTCGTCAACACCGAGATCCTTGACCTTTTCAGAATCCATTAGCTCCAGCTGTTGGTGTATTGATGCTTGTCTCTCGCACTCGTTCGTGGGACTTATTTTATGTGAACGGTGGCTTGATGTACTCGGTATTCCATTACGAGATTGGTCAATAAATGCTTCGATATTTGTGTGGCGCAGTACGGTGTTGTTTTTATACCCGTTACTCGTAGAGTAAAAGGGTATATTGTATTCGTGCAAAAGTATGTAACAGCTAGAAGGAAGCGTTTCCGACCCCATAAAGTATATATATTCTTGATCAGGAACACTAGCCGAGTCGATCTAGCCATGTCTGTCTGTCTGTCCGTCCGTATGAACGCTGAGATCTCGGAAACTATAAAAGCTAGAGGATTGGCATTTTGCATGAAGATTCTTGGAGTTCCTACGCAGCGCAAGTTTATTTCAAGAAGGTGCCACGCCCCCTCTAACGCCCTCAATGGCTTCTATACGATTTTAAAAGTTTAAATTTTTTGGAAAAGTAAAAATGCAGTTTTGTTGTGTTTATCAATACCTATCGAAATGTAGAAAAAAATTTTTAAATCGGACCATTCGTTAAAAAGTTATTGCTGATCAAAGAGATACCATCTCCCTCGCACTCCCTTCAGCCGAGTAACGGGTATTAGATAGTCGGGACACCAACCCGACTATAGCGTTCTCTCTTGTTTTCTTTAAAAAAAGACATCAAAATCAGACCTCTATCGAAGTAAAGGCTCTAGAAAATTCCCTCGACGGCATATTTTTATTATTAAAGCCACTGTCAGGTTATCCGTATAATGAGAATCCAATTGGTTTTTATAATAATAGTTATCCATATATGGGGTCGATAATATTTCCACTAGAGAATCACTTGGACAAGTTTTTTTTAATTGTTTTAATTGGTTTCCAATCCATATAGGGCCCATTGCTCCGCCATTATTTAGGATCTCATCCCTTTTCCTTCGATGAGGTCGATTCTGAAATAATTCGACGTTAGGGCATTTCTTGAGATATTTTCCTCTTGGTTTATTTTTGCTTTCTTCATATTTGTTTTCCAAATCCATTGTCTGAGAAATTCATTCATTTTCATCGTCTTCTTTGACAATATAATCTTAAGGACTTTTTGTGTTGTTCTTCACCTTCCAGTTTTCTTTTTTTAAAAGGTATTCCAAGTCGCTTTCTTCTGAAATATCCTTCAGAAGGAGTCCTGAAATTAAATATCTAAATAATATAAAAATGTGAAAAATACCTCAAGTAAATTCGGCACTGGGATCAAATTCCAAAACCGCAAAAACACGAAATTGATTAATTAAAAGAGAGCTCGAGAGAAAAATCGTCTATCGACTGAGCGTGGCTTGTGGGGAACCAACAACTATACAGTTACAAATGTAAAGCAAGCAAAATAGAGACAAAAAAAAAAGTACAGTAAGTTCAGAGAGAGTGAGAGTGGGAGAGAGATTACATGAGTTGTGCAAGTTTAGAGCGTGAAATTTACACTAACAAAGATAAGCGATTAAACAAATCCAATAGAAATGTTAAAATAACTAGTCATGTACCCATTTATTGGGAGGTTTATTTACAAGCACTAACATGATTGTTACGCTAAGCATTGTTTATAAACATACACAAGACACTCCCAAAAAATCACTGAAAAAGACAAAAAAACAGAGCACAAATGTAAACACAACCGTTCAGAAGCGACGCTAAATCGATTCCACGTCGCTTTCTTCAGAAATATCCTCCGGGACTCCCTTTTCTTCTCGGATTTTTTGTTTAATATGTTGCTCTTTAATAAATGCAGGAACTTTAAAGTTTTTGCGCTTTATGGCGGTGTGATGCAGCGTATATGTTGAATAAATTTCGCCATTAAATTAAGAAAAAATCTACTTCAGCCCTTCCTAGAATCTAGAAAGTCGCCATAAAAAGCACGGTACATTTTTTTAAATTTAAAGAATTTTTCTGAATTAAAAAAAGTTTTTTCTTAAAAACAGAAAAGTAGAATTAGAAAATCACCATAGATTTAAGAAAAACTTTTTTATTTCTTTTATGCTTCTCATTCTTTCTTCGAAGCAAAAAAGAAGAAACCGCGACGCGTTGCGACGACAGTTTTTGGCGTATGTATATGTTTATGTGTGCTTGTGTGTATGATCGAGAATTTTCTTGTGCGTAGCTGTAACCATGAAGGAACTATAGTTCCATCATGGCTGTAACTTTTATTGCGTTGTTGTTTTGGAAATGCAGTCTCTCGAGAGAGAGTTGCTTGCGTTGCGCTGCATCTTGAACCCTTGTGCTCAGTTTTGGATGAGCATTCAAAGTAATAAGTTTGTGTTGAGCCTATTTAAGAAAGTTAAAGTGCGATCCCTCTAAGCAATTGAAATAAATTTTAATACAAATTTGGAAATTGAGTAAAAATGTATGGTAAGCAAAGGGCTTACTATTTTAATAGATTTGGCTATTAATAATATTGCAGACCGCCAATACCATCCTTCTCTAATATTAATTTTTATTTTCGATTGCAGGAATAATTTAAATTTCAGGTATTGTTGATAATTTAGCAGTAAGTAGGTAAATAAATTTTAATAATAATATATTAAATACTTAATATAAATATTAATAATTTTATTTTTAGCTTTTTTTGTTTTCTTTTCTCTTTTTTGTCAAAGAAATACTTGTAATTTTTTTTATTTTCTTTTTTGCTTAGGAAATATTTATAATGTTATTTTTATCTTTTTTGTTTTCTTTTCCCTTTTTTTAGGAAATATTAATAATTTTCTTTTCGTCTTTTTTATTTTTCTTTTTCTTTCTTGTTTAAGAAATAAAATAGTAAAATAAATATGTATTTAAATAAAGAAAATTTTCTGAAAATAGTACTTAATAGTACTTACTAGTTACTTAACCCCGAGTGCCCTAAAAGTCAGGCTTGGGCTGAAGAAGTGATTGAAGAAAGGCCAAATCCAAACCTACACACACCCAACAATCCAACCGAAGCTGCAGCAGCATCCAGATCCCGCATCACCAACATAGCGCTGGAAATTTTATTTTACATTTACACATCAATATAATTTTCTACATACACTTTTATATGTTAGGCTAGGGACAATTTACCGGCAATACCGTCCATAAGCCATAGGGAAACAAAGCCCCAAGCAAAATGAGTTAATCTTCCCCTGAATACCAAATCAACTTTAATCCCATTTAAAAACTAAAAGCAAGCGAATTTTACGCGGCATTTTACGCCGCTAGAAGCAGATCGGAAGCAGAAATTTAGTGCTGAAAAAAAAGTAAATCCAATTCCATAAATTTTCTCCCATAAAACCCAACACACAACTCCCTGTTCTTAAAATTTAAAAATGCAAGCCACAAAAACAATGGCATAAGTTTACACATGTTACCCGCTCTCTACATAACTCCCTGTAAAATCTGAACCTTATCTACATGAGTATTGAATAATTAAGCGATCGCTATATTTAGGTTTTTATACCCTTGCAGAGGGTATTATGATTTCAGTCAGAAGTTTGCAACGCAGTGAAGGAGACGTTTCCGACCCTATAAAGTATATATATTCTTTATCAGCATGACTAGAAGAGTCGATCTAGCCATGTCCGTCTGTCCGTCCGTCTGTCCGTCTGTTCCTACGCAAACTAGTCTCTCAGTTTTAAAGCTATCGGGCTAAAACTTTCCCAAAAGTCTTATATCTATTGCAGGTAGTATATAAGTCGGAACGAGCCGGATCGGACAACTATATCATATAGCTCCCATAGGAATAATCGGGGAACAAAATGTAAAAAAATTATATCTTGGGTGTTTTTGAACCTATAACCTCCTACTTTTGGAAATGCCATTTTTTATCTAATTCTGAATTTCGAATACATTTTTTTCAAAATCGGACGACTATATCATATAACTGCCATAGGAACGATCGGAAAATTAATGGGAATATAATAGGAAATAAATTATTTCTTCGTTGGTTTTTATCGTATTCTCTTCTACTCTGGGATTTGACTTTTTTTAAATGTTTTCGAATTTCGATTTTAATTTTATCAATATCGAACTACTATATCATATAGCTGCCATTGGAACGATCAGAAAATTAGTGACTAATAGGAATTATCTGCAAGGGTATATAAGCTTCGGCTGGCCGAAGCTAGCTTCCTTTCTTGTTTATATTAAATTTCAATGTTTACTCACGAATTATACTTTAATCAGTTCTTAGGATGCTAACGCTATTGTATAGATTTAAATTTGGACAAATTTTAGATTAAGTCTTGTTATGTCCCAAAATAGGACTACGTGTGTTCGCGAGTGGGCAGCGCCGGCTAGCTCAGAGCACTTGGGGTGTAGGTACTCCAACCCTGCCCACGCACACGCAACAATAAACAAACAGATGTTTGCACTTTGCAACAGTACCCGCTGCAACAACCATATGGTCTTGCAACTGGCCAAAACATCGAGGCACAGCTACAAGATCACAAAACATATATATACCACGAAACTAACCCACTTATTTATTCCATTCTAGGTCACAGGACGCCTTCGGACATATCCCGGGCTTTTGGACAGTAAATCCAAAGCCTCAGCCCTCCCACCCAACCGTAGCAGCCGTAGATGTTCCCGACTGCCCCTTAGACCGGTCACCGCAGAAAATTTTAGGACAGTCTACATGTTCCCTCCCCCTATAAAAGATAAGTTACTCCATATTCATATTATGACAATTTATTTACTTAATTATATTTCACAGAATCTGCTCAGATTCCCTTAAGAGAACCCAATAACCACCGCCCGCCGGCTGCGATAGTTCCAATCAGGGATTGGTATGAATGACTTGGATGTCTGGTTTTTCGGTCCCTACCTAAAAGAGCTCTCTTGGTGGATCCCAGACTTCAACGACAGGCGACCTGCACGACGCGACCGCTGGATAGACTTTCCCGTGGGATTTGACAAGGATCCCGCAGTACAATTGCGGTTGTGTTTTGCTTTTCTTTGTTTTGTGAATTGGGTAATTAAAAAACCCCAAGACTCGCTCAGAAGGAGCAATAAGTGAAAATAATACAACAAAAATATAACTGTAAAAAAACTAGAAGTGAATTGTTCACATGCGCAATAAATAGGATATTATAAATAATTGTGATAATGAGTAGATAAGTGACTAAGTAAATAAATAAATATATAAATATGGTGTGATAAATATGCGATTAAATATGTGCAATAATAAGTTAAGTTAATAATGAAAATTCCCTCCCAAATTTTACGATAAATAAATAAATGCACCCAAAAAAAATCGATATGAATCGTAGGTCAATTTGACCTTTTTTAATATCATTTTTAACTTGACATTCTCGAACCGTAAATTTTAGATAGCCTAATCGCTTCTCACATAAACACATAGTTTCGCATACATTTACAAATGCATATGGACAGTTGCAAGTGCTTTTCGTTGCTGAACGGCAGCGTACGCTTTACTTTCCTACTATAGTAGTGCAAGCGAGAAAACATACTTGAAGTACGTCAGTTCGAATTTCGAATCAGTCTTTCTCGCTTCCACTCATGTCATTTTGCTCGCCATATTGATTCTTGCGCTCTTTTTCGAAGTTGGAGAATCTCCGAGAGAGATAATTCGGTAAAATTATATTATTTAATGTAATTTTTATGAATATTTCAGGTAAAAACGATATGAGTATGAATAACCTGAAAATTACCTGGACTTAACGATTTTACGGTGACGTGCTTTTTTTTGTGTGTGGTGAAATAAACAAATAAATTATTAAACTAAGGGACGACACGACATAAAATAGAAAAGACTAGTGCGGTGTCAAGCCGCCGATCTCTTACAGCTTGAGTCGTTGACGTAACTTCGCCACGTGCTGCTTCTTCGCTCCCGAGCTCCTCCGCCGAATTCTATACAGGATTACGCCTCTCCCTGGAAGCTGATTCCCTGATCGCGGGCTTTTTCTTGGCAAGTAGCGGGTTCGAATAGGTTGCCAGCGGCTGGCAGCACGGGATCCCACGATTACTTAACCCTCAGCAAATCCTGGCCACCACGTCTCGTCTTGGCTGGCCTGAAACGGGATTCCTCATTGCCTATCTTCTTCCCCCACTACTATAGAACGGACTCACCGCCGGGTCTTGGCCAGTCCGGCTTCGGAGACCGTCCTTTTGCGCATCGGAGACCGTCGAAAAAAATATTTCATTATTTAATTTGGCACTGCGTCCTTTATTTAAGATTACAAAACTGTAGGCACTGATGGCCACCCTCGTACCGCGACTGCTTAAGGAGATTCTTTGATGGATAACCCGTGCGACTGCGCGCCGCCGACACTGAATCTGGACTGATCTCGTGTCGGCCATTTGTCTTCCGTCAACCCCATGCCGATTACGGGCTCCTTCTCCCTACATTCTGGGTCAATGTCCCTTTGACCGACATTCGTCCCATTTGAATTTGAATTCGCTGGTCAATGGTGATCAAGGTAGGGTGGGCCAGTCAGCACAAACAACCGCTGGCATAAAGGCACTACGTCCTTGTTCGTCCTTGTCTGTCCTTTACTAGTCCAATAGTCCGGTCCTTAGTCCTGTGGAGAGTCCTCGTTTATTTAGCACGCGAATTAATAAGGATTTATTGTAAAGAGCAAGTAGCTGCGTTTAATATATCCCCGACCCCCTCTACTTGAAACCAATATTCAATATTCTTAAAATTAAATCAGACGCAATCGGACTAGACGAAATAAATCCTAAATTCATTAAATTAATACTTCCCAAAATTCTTACATACATAACACACATTTTTAACACTGCATTTACAACATCCGCATTTCCTGACTGTTGGAAAATCGCAAAAATCATACCAATTATGAAAGCCAACAAGGAATATAGACCTATATCAATTCTACCGTTCTTATCGAAAGCCTTTGAGAACATTATGGCAGCCCAAATAAACGCATATATAGGTGATAATGCTCTACTTAACAACAACCAATCGGGATTCAGAATAAAACGTAGCTGCACCTCGGCAATCCTAAAAATTTCGGAGGACATACGTAAACATGCAGACCAATCCAACGTGACGCTTCTAGTACTTCTTGACTATAGTAAAGCGTTTGACTCTGTTAATCATGATGTTTTGTGTTCAAAATTGAAAACTCAGTTCAATTTTGCAACCACTTCTGTCAAACTTATGACCTCGTACCTAAAAAATCGCCGGCAGTCTGTAGTAATATCTAATGTTTCGTCTTCTCTTGTAGTCCTTAAACGTGGTGTGCCTCAAGGCTCAGTTCTTGGTCCGTTACTGTTTACTCTGTATGTCAATGACCTTCCCTGTGTGTTGTCAAATAGTGATGTTCACATGTACGCCGATGATGTCCAGATGTATGTTAGCCGTCCCATTAGTAGAATTAACGAGTGTGTGAATATTTGTAATCGAGAGCTTGATAAAATTAGCAGCTGGGCTAAAGACAATGGCCTTGGTCTAAACCCAACAAAATCTAAATGTCTCGTAATTTATAAAAAGAAAGTAAATATTGCTGACCTGCAGCCATTGTTGATAAATAGCATGCCCATTAAATATGTTGAAAATGCTACAAACTTGGGTATCATATTCAATAATAAACTTAGTTGGAATGACCATATAAATAAAGCTATAGGGAAAACGTACGGTTTACTAAGATCTCTCTGTCCTGTTAAAAGTCTGTTACCCATAAATGTTCGTATGTTAATTGCCAAGACCTGTTTAATCCCAACACTTTTTTATGGAATAGAAATTTTTTCAAATTGCGATGCAGCCTGCCATCAAAAAATAAAAGTTGCATATAATAATATAGCAAGATTTATATTCAATCTACGTCGATTTGACCATGTGACAAACTATGCATATAGAATATTTGAACTTAATTTGACTGACTGGATGAAGCTGAGAGTTTTAATATATCTGCACAAAATAATTTACACGAGGGAACCAACCTATCTATTTGAAGTATTAAGATTCACTTCCTCAAGAAGAGCAAATAACATAATTCAAGTAAGACACAGATCTCTACTTTCTGAAAGGCAGTTTTTTGTACACGCAATAAGGCTATGGAACCAGCTCCCAAACACTTTAAAAAATATTAGTAGCGCCACGCAGTTTAAGTCAAAACTCACATTATACCTACAAGATACTAGCACAATATAAAAAAACATAAATAAAAAAAAACAAAGCGACCCTTTTCTTTAACCAATAATGTTTAAGCGTAATCTTAAGAATTTCATCTATCTGTATTTATGAGTAATTTGTCCTACGTGACTATCGCACTAATTATAAGTTATAAACTTGTAGCGTTAGGAAAGCATTTTAAAATAAATTGAATTGAATTGAATTGAACCAGCGCGTGCTCAACGTAGACTACCTTACCATCTGCTCTCAATACGTGGTTCGCTATAGCTTCGTCTTTGACATAGTTGTTAATACTGGAGATGAAAACCGAAACATCTCCGTCAATTTCCTCAGATTCTTCCGGTAAAAAATCATTTTCCCCATTTTCTTCGAGGTCCGGAACAGAAAATGTGGCTATTCGGATGAGGAGATACTTTTCATTCCTATGACTCGAAAGATTCTCCCCTGATTCGTCTTCTCTGGAGGTTTTTCTCAGTGCAACTATGAGCACTGATTTTATTATTTCTGCAAAGGTCTCCTTCCTTTCGCATGTTGTCGCTACACCAATGCATCTAAATCAATATAAGTCTTCGAATAAAAAATGGGTCAGTGGTAAATTCCTACCAGAGCGGATTGACATAAAAATCTAGAAAAATCAGCATAATTCTGAAATAATTAGGAGACGTGTGTGAGGTACAAATTAAAACAATAAACGACCCCAAAGTGCCCCAAAATTCGATTCGTTTTTTTTTAAATTCTTTCTTTTGCCATTTTTCTGTTATAAATGTTGTTAAAATGGTTTAAAAAAATTATGATCATAATCTTATGGCATAGCCGCAACTAACTGCATTTAAATTTTTTGGAAATTCAGCCTCCTTAACCAAGTCCCCAATATTTTCCAATTTCATTGTGCGTGACGTC
>JBAMCJ010005044.1:0-80307 GCA_037075205.1 Drosophila prostipennis | reverse complement strand
AATCACCTCTAACATATAGACGCATAATGCCATCTCTATTCTATTCTATATATTTAACCTATGTACAAGAAAACATGTATACATACACAATATCTCTTTAGTTTCTGGCAATGCCGCTAAACGGCGTCGTTTTGCGAAATTCACTTCAGTGTCAGTAGGCTTCGCAACTGGCAAGAATAAAAATTAATACAGTCCACACACACGCAACTCAACTCGTCTTATTTCTGACCACCAGTGTCATAAACAAAGATTTTTATGATTTTTTTAAATATATATTTTAACATGAGTTGCTAGGTTCACGTTTAAAAGTGGGTGCTGATTCCACAAGTGAAGTAGGTCTAGAATAATGACGACGACTTCTTGACAGACGACATTAACATTAGGGGATCAGATTGCAAGGCTAAAACTGATCCAACGCCATACGATTTGTGAAAGGGGAGGGTAACAGCCACAAGCTGCCGATCGTATTTCGATTAAGTGCTCGAGTTAGCTACTCGGGAAACTTACGGGCAGCTAGGACAGATGACAGACGAAAGAGACGATCTATATTATTTTTCCCAGGCACTTTTAATAATTCTTTCTGGTTATGCGGGAGGGGTGAGATGCTTACCAAGAACCCACCGCATCCGTCGAGCTCAGCCGCCAAATGGTGCCTGAACATTGGACTCATCTCCCTCGGCCCAAGTCCTAAGGACAGGGCACTAATACGCCTACGTAACAGATCTCAGAAACTACCAAAGCTAGGAAGTTGGGATTAACCACACATATTCTTGGGCTTCTTACGCAGCGCAAGTTTATTTCAGCCGAGCGCCAGGCCCCCTCTAACGCCCACAAACGATACTAAAATGTGTCTGACGCCCACATTTTTAAAGATTTCGGTGAAGTATAAATGCAATTTTGTTGTTTAGGTATTCCTATCGAAATGTAAAAGAAATTTTTCAAATCGGACCATTCGTTAAAAAGTTATGTTCGATCAATATTTTATAACTCTATCTCCCTTTAGCTGAGTATCGGGTATCTGATAGTCGGGGCACCAGACTATAGCGTTCTCTGTGGTTTTTTAATCCTGTTCACCGCATAAAATTTATAGTGAATAGAAGTGAACATGTTACATAAATGGCCCATAAGCTTTGATTGACTCAAATGATGATGGAAACTTATATGCCATTCTGTAAAAGGGCATCCTAGCAGTTTGTTGACATAGGTATCAATAAAATTGGCATAGCGACAAAAGTCCGCCGACATAATCTCGCCCAGTACAAATTCGCGGCGATATAATGTCGCTCTTTTTCTGGCGACTTTATTTCGATTTAAGACGATATAATATCGCGCGATTTTAAGTCGTTTAAATCGCTGTCGGCGAGTTTATGACGTCAGTAAACGACATTATATCGGCATTAAAGCAACGACATAAAGCCGTCAAAAATTCTGTTGCCAACGGCCAAACAATCTTGTCGTAGATCACTTGCTGGTATCAAGTTAAAGTATCCTTCTTTTCCCATTTACTTTTACTTTTATTTTCAATAGAATACATTTTAGAACTCTGGCAAAAATTATGTTTTTACTCTTCAATTCGTAATTTTCACAGAAAAAATTATAAAAGATCAATGAAAAATATTCATTTACATCAAAAAATTAGAAAAAAACAACGAAAATATATTAATTTACAACAAAAAATTATTTAAAAAAAAAACGATTCATTTTAAGAATTATGATTACTTAAACTATACTTAATTCAAACTGGATATAGAAATGGACGCATTTAAAGTGTCCAAAGATGCCACATTTGGTAAGTTTGGTGTGATTTCCTCGTCGATGGAATCAAAAATATCCGTTTTGTGGAAGTTGTCGCAAAGACCCACAGTCCGCGCTAAAAATCCGCTGACATCTATTTCCTGGCGATCCAACAAATTCATTTCATCCATTATTTTTAAGATACTCGCCTCTTCGAAGTTCGGAGAGTGTTTAGTCTTGGCACAGTGGGACATGAGTGCTGTTTTTTGCGCGTTCGTCTGGTATCTGGCTTTGAAGTCCGATTTATGCTGTGCTAGTCTGGTTTTTAGTTTCGATTTTTCCTATATATATTTTGTTACATATTTCGTTGTTGTTGCCGTTGCACGGTATTTTTTATATTACGTCTTTTTTGTCAATTTCATCTATCTTTGATTTTGTTCTGTTTTATATAGATTTTAACGTATGGTCTAGTTTATGTGCGATGTTTATGTTTTCTTTATCGTAGCAATCCGATTTCGCTAACCGTTCGGATAATGCCGGGACGTATGTAATTGACATATATTTTTTGTCTTTATTATTATTGCCGCTAGTTTGTTTTGTTGTTTTGTGTTCCGATAATAATGTTTTAATTATGTGTTTTGGGAAATCGTTATCTGTCAACATTGATATTATCTCCTGAGTCGTTTCTTCGTGGTAATCCGTGTCTGAAATTTTGAGCATTCTCTGTATACAGCTTCTAGCTGTATTTATTATCATTTGTTTTGGGTGTCTTGAGTTGAAATTAATGATTCGTACGGATGCAATTGGTTTCTTGTACCATTTTAATTTTAATTGGTTTCCACGTCTAATTACTATTGAGTCCAAATAAGCTAATTTATCGTTTTCTTCTAGTTCCATTGTAAATTTTATATTTTTGTCGAAAGAGTTGAGCGTGGTCAGTGTAGTTATAATGTCATCCTCTTGAATGATTGCGAACAGGTCATCTACGTATTTTGTCAGTAATCTTGGAGGTCGTCTTAGTTTTTCCAACGTGTTGTTCAGGAGAGTTTCCATTACAATATCTGCAATGACGGGTGAGGCTGACGATCCCATAGGCATTCCTTTTAATTGTGTGTAAAAATTGTTTCCAAATTTGAAATATCTGTTTTCTTGAATACACAATTTGATTATGTCCATAAATATTGTTTGCGGTTTATGGACATAATCATTATAACATTATAACTACACTGACCACTGACATTATAACTACACTGACCACGCTCAACTCTTTCTACAAAAATATAAAATTTACAATGGAACTAGAAGAAAACGATCAATTAGCTTATTTGGACTCAATAGTCATTAGACGTGGAAACCAATTAAAATTAAAATGGTACAAGAAACCAATTGCATCCGAACGAATCATTAATTTCAACTCAAGACACCCAAAACAAATGATAATAAATACAACTAGTAGCTGTATACAGAGAATGCTCAAAATTTCAGACACGGATTACCACGAAGAAACGACTCAGGAGATAATATCAATGTTGACAGATAACGATTTTCCAAAACACATAATTAAAACATTATTATCGGAACACAAAACAAAATAGCGGCAATAATAATAAAGACAAAAAATATATGTCAAATACATACGTCCCGGCATTATCCGAACGGTTAGCAAAATCGGATTGCTACGATAAAGAAAACATAAACATCGCACATAAACCAGACCACACATTAAAATCTATTGTGACGACCCATCGTCACAAATAAAAGAACATTCCAAAAACCACACAATAGACTTTTATTTTCCCTACCACTTTCAAATCGCGCGCCCAAAACGATATCTGGCCACACTAGCATAGCGATAATCATCGCTATATTCGTGACCCGATAACGAGTTATCGATATCGGGATTCTAAACATCGGTCCCCAGATGACTCTCTTGCGTTCCGAAGATCTTCGAGGAAACACATCAGCAACAAGGAGAAATATCCGGGTAAGTGTTCTGGTAGATAATCTTGGTATTGGTGGTGGATCCGTAAAAGTGCGGTTTTAAATCGGCTCTGGCGACCTGGTGGGGATCACTGGCGTCCCGGTGTGGTTTCCTAGAAATCAGCCCAGACCCAGTCGTGATCACTGAGGCCGCCCGGTTTACGTAATTCAGGCCCACCTCAGTGAGTTCCCCCAGACGTCACGTTTCCGGCTCCCGACCCGGAAACGAAACGGATGTAGAAACGGCAGGTCGAAACTAACGATGCCCGGCAGGCCGAAACTAACGATGCCCTTCATTCCCGAAACCCACTAGAAATCCAAATAGATCGTTCCCAACGACCCAGAACACTGTGAGGAGTTGAATAACACACAGGCGTGCCACGTGCACCAGGAGAATCAACGGGATGGCAGCAACACAGGGATCTCCAGGAGCCAGGGACTTTGGACCCAGAGTGGAGAGATTCAGCGGGCAGAGCACTAAAGGGAAATAACGGTTCTCGGAGGCCCTATATAAAGCCGCCGGGCGCTGCCAACTAGATCAGTCGATCACGAGGAATCAAGCCGTCAAGATCAGTCAAGATATCAAAGTGAATAAGTCAGTCAACCAGTGCCAAGTAATCTACAAGTGAGAACACAAGTCAAGTCGTCGGAAGCAGCGCCGTGGGAGCCTACAAGGAGCAAGATCGCTACGTCGAGACGTTCGGGATAGGATCATCAGGAATCTCCGAATTCTCTGAGAACGGTGACGCTTCCCTAAGCCCGCACGGCTGATCTCCTTGCGAGTCCGAGGCGCTACGAGTAGTCGTCGAGTCGACACACCCGAGACGAGCATCGCCGAGCATCTACAAGGAGCTACAGGGAGCTACGGGACCGGAGCACGGAATCAACGAGGAAGGCGATCACCGAGGCGACGCACCGACGTGTGGAGGCGAACATCACCAGGAGACACCGAGGACCACAAGTGGCGACACCAAGGCCAACCGAGCCATCAAGCCCGCTGTAATCAAACCCGCAATAAACCCAATTCGAACCCGTGAATTCTGTGCTTTCTCACTGATCTACTGGGCGGTCACGTTTATATAAATTTGGTGGGACGAACACATAACTTCTCTGAGCTAGCCGCACGAATCTCGTAGCGAGCAGACATACAAAATCAGTTCGTTACATCTGGCGCCCAAAACGTGATTGTCCTAGCAGTGAAAGCAACTTAAAGCAGAATGGGGAAGATTTGGATTTACCGTCTCAAGAAAGAAGACTTTGCCTATGTCTCACAGAAGTTAAACATGGCTTTGGAGGGCAGATCTGAAGACATTAGAAAGGCATTGTCTGAATATTACACACAGACGGAGAACGACCTAGACTTCGCCGATATCTGGGCCGAGCTGGAAGCAACATACAGCGACAAACCAGGTCCCAGCATAAAGGTAACAAACGCCGAAGGTGAAGACCTAGTTGCAAGCCTAAGCATCCACAACATGCAAAAGGAGGCGCAAAAGAGAGACGTAAGCCAGGACAGAAAAAGGGAAGCGCGAAACAAGTCCGAGAGTGGTCATTCAGGTTCGACGGCGTAGAAAAACCATTTGAGTTTTTAGAACAAGTGGAATGGTCCGCCAGTACCTACGGCCTGAACCTAGACATGATTACCCGAGCAATGCCGGAGTTACTCACCGGTAAAGCACTGAAATGGTTCATTTCCAACAATAAATAGTGGAGAACCTGGCCGGTATTAATAGACAGTTTTCACAATTATTTTCTGCCGAGGGACTTTTTCACCAAGCTGTCTGATCAAGATCAGGCAGAGGAAGCAAGGCTACGGGGAATCGTTCAAAGAGTACATGATCGACATGCAGACCATGGTGAAGCCACTCAGTTATTCGGCGAAAGAGACCCTCAACATCATCAGGGAGAACTGCACCCCGATCTTAAGGATTTTCCTCAGAGCATACGAGGTATCGGACCTAGATACGCTTATGAACCTAGCCGACGAGTATGAGGAACTGGAGAAGGAACGGGAGCCGTTCGCGCAAGAGAACAAATTCTCAAGGGCAAAACCAGCAGCCCCTGCGCAAGCAACGTGCAGAAGGTGCGAAGACAGTGGCAACCAGGAACCTCGTGGGAACAGTCCATGGACACCGCCCCTACAAGGCCACCGGCAGCAGGCGACCAACGCACCATACGAACGCCAGCGGGCACCAATCCAAAACCAACAGAGGCAGCCAACAAACCCCTTGTGAAGGCCACCAAACACCACCCAGAGGCCACGGGAGAGTACCCACATGCCGAAAGTGCGGCGGTCACGGACACTGGGAACGCGGCTGTCGAAATCAGCGCCTGTTGTTCTGCTGGGTGTGCGGCAAAGTGGGTGTCAGAAGCGTCGAGTGCTGCAATCGAGCGGGAAATGGTCAGCGATCTCAGCCGCAGAGAGGCGGGCAGGGATCGCAAAATGCTACCTCTCCAAACTAACTGGCAAGCTGATTGAGGAGGAGCAGCAGTTGTGCGCAGCGGTAACGATTGGTGGAGGCACATATAAGGCCACAATTGACACCGGGGCAACAGCGAGCTTCATAAGCGAGGAACTGGCGGACAACCTGGCTGCCCTCGGAAAGATCACGAGGACAAGACGGCAAGTTAGGTTGGCAGACGGGAGATGCGGCGAAATCGATGCACAGCTGGAGGTGGAAATCGCATTCGGAAACAAGCGATTGACCATGAGCCTGCTGATACTACCAGGGGTAGCGGATTCGTTGGTGCTAGGATGGAATTTCCTCACGCAAGTTGGAACAGAAATAAAGTGTGCCGGGCACGAGATTACAATACCGGCCAGAAAACGACACAACGGGTGGCTCGAGGAAAAACTTTCGGTGGCAGTCGTTCAACACACAAGCGAGGATAACGACACAACAAAATTCCTGGAGGCGCAACTAGCCGACTTTAACACCATGACAGGAACATCGAACAAGACCGAGCATCGGAGCATGATGAAGGACGACAAGCCCATCAAGCAACGGTACTACCCCAAGAATCCAAAAATTCAAGGGGAGATCAATGCGAAGGTGGATGAGCTTCTCCAAATGGGGTATATAGAACACTCGAAGAGCCCATACAGCTCCCCCATCGTGATGGTGAAAAAGAAGACGGGCAAGTGGAGACTCTGTGTCGATTTCAGGCAGATCAACGCAAAATCGATAAAGGATGCCTACCCAATGCCACGCATAAATTATATCCTCGACCAACTGAGGGAAGCGAGATACATCAGCAGTTTGGACCTGAAGGATGGGTACTGGCAAATACCACTAGAGGAAAGCAGCAGGCAATACACGGCTTTCACGGTGCCCGGAAAAGGTTTATTCCAGTGGAAGGTTATGCCTTTCGGTCTCCATTCGGCATCCGCGACGTTTCAACGAGTCTTGGACCAAGTAATTGGACCCGAAATGTCACCCCACGCTTTCGCCTACCAGGACGACATTATAGTGATCGGACGCACGTTTGAAGAACACAAAGCGAACCTGAGGGAAGTGTTCCGGAGGCTAAAGGAAGCAAATCTGCGACTGAACCCGGAAAAATGCCAATTCTTCAGGAAGGAGCTATTATATTTAGGTCATCGAGTGACGAGCGAGGGGATAGGCACAGACCCAGAAAAGGTGGCAGCCATCGCGGAACTAGAGCCACCAGCAACAGTAAGAGAACTCCGACAGTACCTGGGCGTAGCATCATGGTACCGCCGATTCGTACCTGATTTCGCAAAAATAGTCAAACCACTCAATGATTTGCTACGCAAAGGCAGCAAGTGGGTATGGACAACGGAACATCAAATGGCGTTCGAAGAGGTTAAGGCAAGACTCGTTGCAGACCCCGTACTGGCGTGCCCGGACTTTGACAAACCATTCACCCTGCAAACGGACGCGAGCGACTATGGCATCGGGGCGATACTGACCCAGGAAACGGAGAAAGGCGAAAAGGTAATCTCTTACTCAAGCCGAACGCTCAACTGCGCCGAGAATAATTACTCAACAACCGAGAAGGAATGCCTGGCAATCGTATGGGCGATCCGAAAGCTAAAGCCATACCTGGAAGGTTACCACTTTAAAGTAGTAACCGACCATATGGCCCTGAAGTGGCTCAACAGCATTGAAAGCCCTTCAGGAAGGATCGCCAGATGGGCCCTGGAGCTGCAGCAATACGATTTCGAGATAGCGTACAGGAAAGGACGACTCAATGTGGTGGCGGGCGCCTTATCGAGGCAGCCACTACCAGAGACGCTCCGAGGCATCAAGGCAACATCGGCGGCGGAAGCTTCTGCAGCATGCAGCTGGACTCAAGAAATGCTCGAGAAAGTAAAGACCCAACCGCAAAAGTACCCGGACTACGTGATGCAGGGAGACACCCTGTACAGGAACATACCACACAGAGCAGGTAGCGAGGACGTCGCAACGTGGAAGATGTGCGTCCCGAAAGTTCTGCGAGAAACGGTGCTGAAGGAAAACCACGACTCACCTTCAGCGGGCCACGTTGAAAGCCGAAGGACGATTGCACGGCTGGCAGCCCGATATTACTGGCCAGGTATGCACAGAGATGCCCGAGCCCATGTGAGAAGATGCGAGATATGCATGAGGTTCAAGCCGAATCAAATGCAGGCGGCGGGAAAAATGCTAACCCAAGTGCCAGAGGAACCGTGGGCCACAGTATGCGCAGACTTCGTTGGACCCCTACCGCGATCGAAGCACGGCAATTCAATGATACTGGTGCTCATAGACAGGTTCTCTAAATGGACGGAACTAGTGCCGCTACGCAGTGCGACAGCCGAATCGCTTAAGAAGGCGTTTGGGGAGCGTATAATTGCGAGGTATGGGGGCCCCGAAGGTGATTATAACGGACAACGGAGTGCAGTTTGCGAGTCGCATTTTCAAAAATTTTCTGGCGGAGATGGGTATTAGGCAACAATTCACCGCACCCTATACGCCGCAAGAAAACCCGATGGAGCGAGCGAATAGGACGGTCAAAACGATGATTGCACAGTTCGCAGGACGGGACCAGAGAAATTAGGACGAGAAATGGCCGGAAATCATGCTGGCAGTAAAAACTAGCGTTTCGGAATCCACTGGCTACACCCCGGCATTTCTCACTCAAGGCAGAGAGACTACCAAGCGCCCTACACGATCGAGAAAATTTGGGGACCGGTCGAGCGACCGAAACCCCGGACGAAAACGCCAATAAACTCAGGGAGATCTTTGAGATCGTACGGCGAATCTAAAAAAAGCCTCCCAGGATCAAGCTAGGCATTATAATCTAAGGAGGAGGCTGTGGACACCAGCAGTGGGTGACATTGTGTGGGCCAAAGAACTTCACCTATCGAAAGCGGCAGAAGGATTCGCAGCAAAGTTGGCTCCCAGGTACGACGGGCCATACCAGGTCGTGGATTTCGTTTCGCCTGTAATATGCAAGGTAACCCATGTGAACACAAAGAAAGAGCGGACCATACATGTAAGCGAGCTCAAACAGCAAAAAACAACAACATTGAAAACTCCAAGGATACGAGTAAACTCCAGGGAACAGCCGAGGACACTCCAGGGAACAGCCGAGGACACTCCAGGGAACAGCCGAGGACACTCCAGGGAACATCCGAGGAAACTCCAGGGAACAGCCGAGGACACTCCAGGGAACAGCCGAGGACACTCCAGGGAACATCCGAAGAAACTCCAGGGAACAGCCGAGGGAAACAGCAATGCACAAGGAAACACAGACACAAACGGCTATTCCAAGATAAACCGCACAGGGACTCCGACTTCGAGGCCACATGATTCTGCGTCAGGCATCACGCCTGAGTCATCCCAGATTACGCCAAGGAGGAAAAAGTATGCGCGAAAGGGGGGAGACGGTACAGCTTTAGGGCTATACCGTCGCCAGCTGAACATTCCGGACGTAAAACAAGCACAACCCTGAAATGCAAACAAAAGTGAGTGCCGGTCCAGCTAAATTGGCAACTCACCACGGGTAAACAAAGCTTTCTTCTGACAGAGCGCAACAACCTACGGTGCAGCCGCAGCCGAACCTGTTAAGGGCATAGACCTTAAAACCCAAAGGCAAAGAAGGGCTTAGTTGCACCATCTGAAAAGAGAGGGATGAATAAGGAAGGAAACACAAAAACAAATCCAGTGAAATCGCACTTACAGAACAATTGTGCAAATTCACCATGAACTAGGGACGGGGGCGCCTCGATTAGGCGGTCGATTGACACGTACGATAGTGCGATCGATGGGCACAAAGCAAAATGGAAACATCTTTCATGAGAAATATTGCAGCGATCAGGTGGCAACGCCACGCCTGCAATATCGATAGCTGATGGTATCGATAGGTGGTAAATATCGGTTCCAAGCGGAAACAGATCAGAGATCGTCGCGGGAAATTCATGCTGCGGGCCCACTGGCACATCGATAGCCGATGGTTATCGATGCCCAGTGTGGCCAGATGGAGGATCGGCGCGGGAAGTTCAAAATTTGCTGCAGTGATGCCGACTGGCGCCGTAGAAACTCTCGGAGTTGAAAGCGTCGAGAAGCGTCGAGGGAAGCAACGAGGGAGTAAGGGGGGAATGTGAGGAGTTGAATAACTCCCCACAAATAACAGCAGCAAGAATAACGGATGGCCGGCCGCTTACCAGTTACGCGGCGAATTAGCGTAGTAGCGGCGCGGCGAAGAGAGTTTGGAGAGTAAGAGTTTGGAGAGAGAACTCTGATGAAGAGAGTTTGGAGAATAAATAATGGAGACTGAGAGTTTGGAGAGTCTAGCTCCGAAGAGAGAGAACTCTTCCCAAAGAGAGGGTGGAGAATGAGTACGGAGAGTGGAGACTTCGCGGGCAGAGCCAGAGTGCCGTGTGTAAAAGGGAAATAACGGAACTGCACCGGACTTTGGACTCTGCCGTGAACTTTGGACCAGGAGGATAAGTGCCACATCTCTGCAGCGGAGCGGCACACAGGCGTGCCACGTGCACCAGGAGAATCAGCGGGCTGGCAGCAACACAGGGATCTCCAGTTCGAGGCCGTACGGGAATGGCAACGGGCTCAAACAGGAGCCAGGGACTTTGGACCCAGAGTGGAGAGATTCAGCGGGCAGAGCACTAAAGGGAAATAACGGTTCCTGGAGGCCCTACATAAAGCCGCCGGGCGCTGGCAACTAGATCAGTCGATCACGAGGAATCAAGCCGTCAAGATCAGTCAAGATATCAAAGTGAATAAGTCAGTCAACCAGTGCCAAGTAATCTACAAGTGAGAACACAAGTCAAGTCGTCGGAAGCAGCGCCGTGGGAGCCTACAAGGAGCAAGATCGCTACGTCGAGACGTTCGGGATTGGATCATCAGGAATCTCCGAATTGAGACACATGTAGCTGAGGTCCAGAGGGCATCACACGGCTAAGTCAAGGCGAACTGTTTCTACTCCTGTACGATTAAAGCATTACGCCTGGCGTGTCCCTCAGAGTCGAGCAGTGAAGTCCTGCGACAAGAGATCGTTAACTCGGGACGAGAGCCGTTTAAACCCAGGGTACCTTGTTTCAATCACTACGTTGGCGGGTCCCGGCGTCAGCCCAGTCCGTCAAGTGGAAATCGAACAGGTCCTGGCGCGACCAGCCAGAAAGGGCGAGCCGTAGGCTGGTTATCATTCAAGGCGCTGTCCTAGAGAGAATAGGCCAGTTGTCATCTCAAGGCGCTGTCCTAGAAAAAACAGGCCGTTTGCCATTTCAAGGCGCTGTCCTAGAGAGACCCAACGGTTCTACGAGCCCGGGACCGGCCTGTGTCCCAAAACCCGAGTGTTACGAGCCAGAAAGGGCGAGCAGTAGGCCGGTTGTCATTTCAAGGCACTGACCTAGAGAGACCCACGGTTTTACGAGCCCGGGACTGGCGTATCCGTAACCCCAAGAACCAGCGCATCCAGGAGCAGAGCAACGGACATCGAGCTACGCGGAACCGTCACGAACGAGCTAGCGGGTGAGGCCAGGGTGGAACGTTCGTTTACACCAGGCGAAAAGCAAGGTAAAGCACTAGGCAGCTTCCAGGTGACCACCTAGACTGTCAGCGCGATCCGAGCAAGAGCCTAGTGGGACCGTCCGGGACAGAGCCAGGGACAGGCGGTTGTGGGTTTATAGGCGCTGTGCTGTAGAACGCAGCACCTGTTCACCCTAGTCTGAGAACGGTGACGCTTCCCTAAGCCCGCACGGCTGATCTCCTTGCGAGTCCGAGGCGCTACGAGTAGTCATCGAGTCGACACACCCGAGACGAGCATCGCCGAGCGTCTACAAGGAGCTACAGGGAGCTACGGGACCGGAGCACGGAATCAATGAGGAAGGCGATCACCGAGGCGACGCACCGACGTGTGGAGGCGAACATCACCAGGAGACACCGAGGACCACAAGTGGCGACACCAAGGCCAACCGAGCCATCAAGCCCGCTGTAATCAAACCCGCAATAAACCCAATTCGAACCCGTGAATTCTGTGCTTTCTCACTGATCTACTGGCCGGTCACGTTTATATAAATTTGGTGGGACGAACACATAACTTCTCTGAGCTAGCCGCAGACATACAAAATCAGTTCGTTACAACACTACGAACCCGACGTACACACGACGAAGCAGTCTACGTACCGGCCCATCCGCAGCGCCAACTCGATCACTCGGCCCTTCCGCAGCGCCGACGCGACTTTACGGCCCATCCGAAGCGCCGAAACTCGCAACAAGCAGTGGACCCCATGGCCACGCCACTACAGCAAGCAGTTCATCACTCGCACTTCCGTAGCATCGGATCACGACAGCAAGCAGTTCATAACTCGCACTTCTGTAGCGCTTAATCCACTACAGCAAGCAGTTCATCGCTCGCACTTCCGTAGCATCGGATCCCGACAGCAAGCAGTTCATCACTCGCACTTCCGTAGCATCGGATCACGACAGCAAGCAGTTCATCACTCGCACTTCCGTAGCATCGGATCACGGCAGCAAGCAGTACATCACTCGCACTTCCTTAGCATCGGACCACGACAGCAAGAAGTACATCACTCGGCTCTCCCGTAGCTCCAAACCGACAAGCAAGCAGCCCATCCTTCGGCCCCTCCGTGGCGCCGAATCAACGAAGCAAGCAGCCTCGACTCACTTATACGTCATCACCCGACAAAAACCCATTTTTTCCAATTACCACGAAATACACACCTACTTTATAGTTCTATCCCTCTGTGTCCTTATTGGGGAAAGGGAGGTAAATCGATCTATAGAGGAAATATAAATATCTGTCGCGAACCCTAACCACCGCGAGCTATACCGCCTCCCAAAACAGGGTCGTTACACTATATACAACAGAACAAAATCAAAGATAGATGAAATTGACAAAAAAGACGTAATATACAACAACGAAATATGTAACAAGATATATATAGGAACAACAAAATCGAAACTAAAAACCAGACTAGCACAGCATAAATCGGACTTCAAAGCCAGATACCATACGAACGCGCAAAAAACAGAACTCATGGCCCACTGTGCCAAGACTAATCACTCTCCGAACTTCGAAGAGGCGAGTATCTTAGCACAAGAACAACACTATGCCAAACGATTCACCATAGAAGTGCTACATATCATAAACACACCTACAGACATACGTATGAACTACAAAATGGACACTACGCTCACTTATATAGACATTTACTAGGGAACAAAAATTAGTTAACAACTCCACGTCACCGGATGTAAATGGTTTTTGTTTGTTAAGATTGAAATCGTTGTTGTATTTTTATAGTTGTCCTGAAGACGGTTTGGCCAAGAGCAACCGAAATATATCGACAAACGACCAAAATTAAAATTTGCGTTGTTTTTCAAAAATCCTGACCTCGAGCCGGCTAACAATATATATGTTTTCTTAATAATTTGAATTTAGGGATCAATTGAAACTTCCTCGCAAATGGCGCTTCGGTGCAGCGTTCCCTAGTCCGCCGTTCTGAAATAAGAGTGCGAATTCTCTTGATTTTTTTTATTCCGGATCAATAAGGCATTTCACAAATTTGAAAGTATGCTCTTTTGCATGAATTTTCTTCCCTAAGTTTAGATTATACGCTTAAAAACTGAAATGCGTTCTGTTCCCTCCTGGACAATAGGTACCAACTAAGAAATTATTGTATGAAATCTTAATTAATTATTTTTAGAAAAATGTTTTTAAGACTTTGACAATTAAATCAAAAGACAAAAAAATTATGAAACATCAAATCACAATCTTAAAAAACTTACCGATTTAAGGGGGGGTATGGTATTTAATTTTTTTTTTTTCGATTTTTTTTTTTATATTTTTTTATTAATGTACAACACGTTAAGAATGTTGTGTGAAAATTTCATGTCAATCGGATGAAAATTAAAAAAAATATGACCATTTGAACGAGGGGTCCCGAACAGTTGCACGTCGGCGTCCAAAACTTTAAATCGTTCTCCTGAAAAGTATGTTTTTTTAAGTCTAATATATACTAATATATCCAATTTTTTAGGCTAAAATCACGTTTTTGACTTTAAAGTATTACCAAAAATCCAAAAAATTAAAAAAAAAAAAAAAACTCGACCTGATTACCTCAAGAAACATCTTAACTAATGGACATTTTTTTTTTTATTTTTCAAATGATCCAGTAATGAGTTATGCTGTTCACCGCAAAGCATCTTTTTTTGGAGGCGCCTACGGAGATTGGCCGCAGACGGCTCATTATACCCGTTACTCGTAGAGTAAAAGGGTATATTGTATTCGTGCAAAAGTATGTAACAGCTAGAAGGAAGCGTTTCCGACCCCATAAAGTATATATATTCTTGATCAGGATCACTAGCCGAGTCGATCTAGCCATGTCTGTCTGTCCGTCTGTCCGTCTCTCCGTCTGTCCGTCTGTCCGTCTGTCTGTCTGTCCGTATGAACGCTGAGATTTCGGAAACTATAAAAGCTAGAAGATTGGCATTTTGCATACATATTCTAGGAGTTCCTACGCAGCGCAAGTTTATTTCAAAAAGGTGCCACGCCCCCTCTAACGCCCACAATAGCTTATATACGATTTTAAAAATTTAAATATTTCGGAAAAGTAGGAATGTAGTTTTGTTGTGTTTATCAATACCTATCGAAATGTAGAAGAAATTTTTTAAATCGGACCATTCGATAAAAAGTTAGGCCTGATCAAAGTTGTATCTCCATATCTCTCGCACTTTTAGCTAAGTTACGATTATTAGATAGTCGGGAAAACAACCTGACTGCAGCGTTCGCACTCCCTTTAGCTGAGTGACGGGTATTAAATAGTCGGGACACCAACCCGACTATAGCGTTCTCTCTTGTTTTTTAATTTTTTTCAATGAAAATTTTGAAAAATATAGTTTAAGTAATAATATAAGTATAATAGTAAAATAATTTATCTAACATTAACCGTATCGTGTGAAAAAATTCATGAAAATAGGCCTTTTTTTGGCCGAATTAACCATACCCCCCCCCCCCCTTAAGCTATTGACGCTCAAAATATGTAATAAACGGGTCAAACAACGTCTTCTTTGCCGCAATCGTCTCGACTTTTAATACAATAAATGCGTATAATATTAAGTTCGCGGGTAAAAGAGGCAAATGTATATGTTTAAGGAAAAGTATATATTCACTTTTGTTATTTTTGATTGCAACTTCAAGTCCTAGAAAGCGTCTTGCATTTTTTTTACAAGCTTGACAAAAATGAAACCAGCAAGCGTAATAATTGGCGTTAGGGTGAACATTTCTTAACGCATTCCTCATGGCCTTCTCATAATCAGATATAAAAGAGCCACCAGCCAAACTAAATATGTTGCAGTCTATGTAAGTGAATAGGTGCTGGCAGGAAACTTCTGTTTTCCGTGTCATAAACACAAAAATGAAATGTACATGTTTGGAAAATGGCTTTTGGGGGGTTGGCCTTTGTCATGCCAAATATCTCCAAAACATTTTTATCATTAAATGCATCTCGCGGATCTTCCAGGATATTGGTAGATTTTGGCATAATGGGTTGCCTTTTGCGCTGTTCTGTTGCATTTATCATATGCAACCTCAATTTCTCCTCCTTCGTCGGTGTGCCTTTTAATAAAAGAAATAAACAAGTGGACCAAGTGTTCGTTAGCGATATCGCAAACGATAGTTACGCGAAACTTAAACGGAAAACGGCTATCGCCTCGAATCCGAAAACGATGAAAAAACGAATCACTGGTCGCTCAGTTTGTGGCAGAGAAAGTTTCGTTTTCGATAGCTCGTAAACGGATCGTTTGCGAGCCTTTGGTGATATCTTTTGCGAGGCGATTTTAATATCATTAACGATCCGAAATTAATTAGTAGCGGATCGAAAAAGATATTATAAAAGGTGTTTCATTCGATTTCATTCCTACAGTGAAAGCAGTACTAAATTTTTGGTTTTTCTTTTTTATTTTAATATTTTTTTAAATATGGTATCACACAAATCATAAAAATTAATGAAATTAAAAGGGGTAATGAGAATTTTTGGTACTTCATGGTACATTTATGGGACTCTTTAACATATGAGATTCTTTTGGAGTACTTAAACTTTTACTTTCATCTGCTTCTGATTCTTAGATATCCTGTCCTGGGCGTACTGGAAAAACTTCTGTGTTACCCTGTCCAAATCTTTTTTTAAATCCCGCTGTAAAAAACGATTTTGTAATATTGTGCGTTGTAATATAACACTATGCAGCATCAAAAATTTACCTCGATGGATGCTATATTTTTGGATTCGTTACGAATTCCCAAGATAAACTGCGTTTTCCAAAACGTTCCCCAACGCAAGGATTCTTAGCAAAAGGACCTCAAAGTTCGAAAAAAGCTGAAATTGGCCAACTTTCCGGAGCTCTCTGAGGCAAACGGATTCATGGTTTGATTCGATGTTAAAGTTTTTTAAAAGATGCACTCTTTATCTTTCAAACCCCATACTTAGAATAATTTTAGAAAACATAGTCAAAAAACATAAAAGCATACAGCTGCGGTCAAAATAGTAGTAGTGTTGCCGCCCTGTGTTTTTAAAAGTTTGTTGTTGTCACTTTTCTTATCCAATTAGTCTAATAGTACACTTATAATCAATGCAATATGCCCAGGAGAAGATAAATTACAACAAGAAACCTTTAAAAACACCGGGCGGCAACACTACTACTAATTTGACCGCAGCTGTATGCTTTTATGTTTTTTGACTATGTTTTCTAAAATTTGTTTCTCCGTTAATAAAAATCCTAAAATTATTCTAAGTATGGGGTTTGAAAGATAAAGAGTGCATCTTTTAAAAAACTTTAACATCGAATCAAACCATGAATCCGTTTGCCTCAGAGAGCTCCGGAAAGTTGGCCAATTTCAGCTTTTTTCGAACTTTGAGGTCCTTTTGCTAAGAATCCTTGCGTCGGGAAACTTTTTGGAAAACGCAGTTTAACTTAGGAATTCGTAACGAATCCAAAAATATATCATCCATCGAGGTAAATTTAAAAAGCATTATAAATGCTGCACAGTGTAATTATTCGTATAAAAAATACTTACTACGGATTGCTAGTGTAACGCGCAATCCCCTTATACATTTCTTGGCCTCGGTTCCACGCCAAGAGTACAGCCGTGCGAGCCGCATGTTTTTCAACAGTATTTATCTTAGCAGCACTGTTTATTATATGTTTCGATTCGCATATATAATTCCTCCTCTTGCGTTTTAATGACATTATTAAATTCTATTGCTCTTCTCTTCACTTCCACCGCAAAATTCCAAGAAGAAGGCTGAAAAACGATGAAGAACACACATGTGATTTTTGATTTATTTCTGTTTTGTTTTTTGGCTATAAAGCCGTTTTAACTCACTCTTTGGGTCACAGCACTGAACTAAACACTCAATTATAATTTAATTACTGATTTTGTTTATTTAATAAATCACTTTTAAACAATTACGGCTTTTATACGACTGCACTCTGCAAGTTTCTAAGCACAAAAGAACACACGCACAAAAGAAACGAACGAGAAACTGCGCATCAGCCATGGAAACGAGAAACGAAGTAGAACAAAAACGGCAAAGTCTCGCAAAACTATCGCAAACGAGCTCAAAAAAGAATGAAAACTGGACATAAGGCTGAAAATAATGTCGCCCGGTTTTTGTTTACTAAACGCTCGTTTTTGAGTCCGTTTGCGAACATTTAACGAGACTTTAGTAAAAGCTCGCGGATTTCTATCGTTTCTAAGTCCGTTTACGAACATTTTGCAATAGTTTCGCTATACTATCGCGCCTTGGTCCGCTGGGAAGAAACGAAATACACATACATACATACATTTAGAAATAATTCTAATATTGCAGATCAAAAAGCGCGCGCACAGGTTTTGCAGTAATTGTTATAACAGCATGTGTCTGCGAACACTTTTATTGGTGTGAAGTGCGTACGCGTTTTTTAATTTATGTACATATGTACATATGTGCTTTGATTTTATACTCACTCTGCCATAACGTCATTGAAAATGATTTTAGTGTCGTCGTTTTCTGTCGATTTTTATAGCGGTTTTTATACCCGTTACTCGAAGAGTAAAAGGGTATATTGTATTCGTGCAAAAGTATGTAACAGGGAGAAGGAAGCGTTTCCGACCCTATAAAGTATATATATTCTTGGTCAGGGTCACTAGCCGAGTCGATATAGCCATGTCCGTCTGTCCGTCCGTATGAACGCTGAGATCTCGGAAACTATAAAAGCTAGAGGATTGGCATTTTGCATGAAGATTCTTGGAGTTCCTACGCAGCGCAAGTTTATTTCAAGAAGGTGCCACGCCCCCTCTAACGCCCACAATAGCTGATATACGATTTTAAAAATTTAAATATTTCGGAAAAGTAGGAATGCAGTTTTGTTGTGTTTATCAATACCTATCGAAATGTAGAAGAAATTTTTTAAATCGGACCATTCGTTAAAAAGTTAGGCCTGATCAAAGTTTTATCTCCATCTCCCTCGCACTCCCTTTAGCTGAGTTACGATTATTAGATAGTCAGGACACCAACCCGACTACAGCGTTCGCACTCCCTTTAGCTGAGTGACTGGTATTAGATAGTCGGGACACCAACCCGACTATAGCGTTCTCTCTTGTTTTTTATTTGTCTCTATTTAATCATTGAACTTTTGGTATTGATACCCGTTACTCGTAGAGTAAAAGCAAAGAGAATATAAACACTAAAGGTTTAACGAGGAGCAAGAAAATGTACGTGGGCAGCGTAATTTTTGTCAAACGCGTCTCACACGTATTCATTCTATTTATAGAGTGCCGTTACTTTACTTCTCTCTCTCTCGCTCACTTGCTCTCTCGCTCTCAGCACTCCGCGCTGCCGAAAAGTCAAAATTCAATTTTCGTCTCATTTGTTGATTCTTGAATTATGTTGCCGAAAAGGAATCGTCCTAAAAGGCACATTGCGCATGACATTTCCATATGGGCTGTGGCGCGTTGCGTTAGTTGGTGGCCCGCTAACTAGGCGATCCAGGTTCGAGTCCACTCTGAGGCGAGGAAGTTTTTTAGCTGTTTTATTTTTTTTAATATTTATTTTACTTTGTTTTTTTTTTAAATTTTTTAGCTATATTTTTGTTGTTTGTTTTTAAATTTGTTTTGTAGTTTTTTTTGTTTGCTTTTAATTTTTTTGTTGGCTGTTTAAATTTTTTTAGTTTTTTTTGTTTGCTTTTAAATTTTTTTTAGTTTTTTGTTTGTTTTTAAATTTTTTTTTAGTTTTGTTTTAGTTTCTGAGTATATTCTATAATTTTATTTATATATTTATTTTAAACGATAAAGCAACCTAGAAACAAATAATTTACACCAAAATAAATCAATCCATTAATGGTCTTTACTAGAGCCCTGCATGAGTGGAGTCATAGGGCCCTTTGATTTCATGAGCCATTCGATCTATCTATGTTTTTTAAGTCATGACTCCTATGGCTCATGACACCTATAAAACATGGCTCATACTATGAGCCATGACCTACTTAATTCATTAGAAATGTAGTGACTCCTATAGCTCATCAGCTGACTCGTATAGCTCACCTAGTAGCTCATAGGGTTCATTGTCAACATAGAAAAGTTACATTTTTTGTTTTAACATTTCTCGACATGGATGGGCTGGAAGCAGATCAACATGTAAGTTTTTTTTTCTAAGAATTTGAGTAACCGCATACAATTAAAATACTTAACACTAAGGTTTTACCCGAATCGCAAATCATCAAATTAAAGCTCCTGTCTGGGGAGTATGAATTATGCAACAAGCGCGGGAAGAGTAAGGTTTGGGAAACTTTCGCGAAAATCAAGGACAATCGTAGCGCTTGTATCGACAACTTGGTGGGGTGTAGAAAATGTTTTGCAGCCCTAAAATTCAGTAAAAGTACTTCTAATTTAACCCGTCACAAGTGCTTTAAGGACAGTGCAGAGAGATGCAAGCGTTCAACTGGATTTAGAATATAAAAGAGATGTTGTCAAAGTCGTAACCCAATGGTCTGTGGAAAATTGTCGACCGTTTAAAATGATTGCAGATTCAGGGCAATCAAAATTTGCTGACAAAATGATACAGCTAGGAGCCAAGTTTGGACATAAACTGCAGGCAAGTGCAGCTTTACCACATCCAACAACGGTCTCCAGAAATGTGAGCCAATTGTATGCAGAAGAATTTCAAAAGGTGAAACGAGAAATAGGCCGGATTAGACAACAGCAGATAGGCTACGCTCTAACAACTGATGCGTGGACTTACAGTGTGGTGCAGTGTGGGTATGTGTCCGTGACCATTCATTATGTCTCACAGGGAAAACTTCTTAGCCGGCTTTTATCAATAGAATCAATGAAAGGATTATCATCAACTGGTAAAAAAGTGCTGGTATTTGTTGTACATAATTTAATATTTATATTAAACAGGTGCTAACCTTAAGGAAGTTCTGAAAGCTAGCTTAGAAGAGTTCGATTGCCATCTGGACGAAGATGATCCCATAATTGTCACAGACCGCGGCGCTAATATGGTGGCAGCATATCGTGGGCACAGTCACATTCATTGCATAAATCATTTGATAAATAACGTTGTTGAAAAAACCTTCAGGGACGTTTTAGAGCTCGGAGACATCTTGCAAAAATGTACCAGATTAGTCCGATATTTTAAGAAGTCTGGAGAGAATCAAAATCTGGAAACTACTTTAAAAAGTTTCTGTCCCACTCGGTGGAATACAGCGTTTTATACGTTGCGTTCAGTCGAACAAAATTGGACTAAAATATCGGCTATATTATTAAACAAAAAAGAGGATGGTCGTCTTAGGGAACTGAACTGCAATGAGTTAAAAGAAATCACGGACGTACTTGAAATTTTTCAGCAAGCCTCTAATATTCTAGATGGGGATCAATATCCTACATTTCATATGGTCATACCCCAAACGTATTCACTAAAGAAGTCATGCCTCCCGAAACTAGAAGATTGCGACCTAATCGCTAGTGTGAAAGCAACTTTGCTGTCGCATATGGACTCCATAGTTATTCCTCATATAACGAAATTTCATAAATTGGCAGTACTACTTTTTCCTCCAGCGAATGAAATGATACCATTCACAGACATTGAACGAGCAACAACAATTGACGATTGCAAATCGATAATGAAACAATTTTTAATTGAAGATACAGATAAAAACCTTGAAGGCACACCATCCAAGAAATCATTTTTTGGTGAATTTGTGCGCTCCGTTGAAAATGAAACACAGGACCAAGCTATAGAGAGGGAGATAAGATCATACACTAATAATATGACCCAATACACAGAAGACTTCGATCCTTTAAAGTGGTGGGAAACAAATAAAACCAATTTTCCCCTGCTTTTCAAGGCCAGTTGCAAAATTTTGAGTGTACCAGCAAGCAGTGCCTCTTCAGAGAGAGCATTCTCCCAAGCAGGAAATCTAATTTGTGTGAAAAGGGCCGCTATTACCTCAAAAAGCCTTATGGTAAAGCAACTTATGTTTTTACACAATAACATTCGAAATCAATCCAAATTATAAGTGAAAGTTCTTAGAAAAACCATGTTACTAAAAAATGGGTGTTGGACAAAAAACACGTCTGTCTAAATATAAAAAGCAATTTAAAAAGTTTTCGTCTTGTGAAAAGTATTTATTTCTGTGATCTAATCAGATTAAAAGATTAGAGAAATTTCAGACCTGAGTCATGACTCTTAGGCAGTCATGAGTCATGGGGAGTCCTGAGGTATAGGAGCCATGAGCTATAGGAGTCATGAGCTATAGGAGCCATGAGGTTTTAGATCAGATCAAGTAGATCATGTTAGCCATGCCATGAGCTGAGCCATTTAGATCCAACAAATTTTCCGACATGAGCTACTCGAACCTTTTTTTTAAATGTGAGTCAAAGGGCCCTATGACTCCACTCATGCAGGGCTCTAGTCTTTACCTTTCTTTCTATTTTATATATTTATATTAAATGAACAATGTTTACAAAAATAAAAAAACCAACAAAAATAAAAGGTTGGGTTTAGTCGGAGTTGAACTCGATCCGACACGATCCGCAGTCGAGCGACTACACCCCTAGCCCACAGGCCCTTGTTACGACGGGCCAGTCAGATGCGAGTTTGAGCCCATTTCGCAGTAGAGCAAACGAAATTATACACTAACACAACCACAGAATCTTACACGAACAACGCACACTAGGAAGATTGTAAATCCACTTTCTGAATCCACACCAGAAATTTTGCCGTAGATTCAGTTGTATGGGCGTTACACCTCTTAGTGTTTATATTCTCTTTGGTAAAAGGGTATATTGTATTCGTGCAAAAGTATGTAACAGCTAGAAGGAAGCATTTCCGACCCTATAAAGTATATATATTCTTGATCAGGGTCACTAGCCGAGTCGATATAGCCATGTCCGTCTGTCCGTCTGTCTGTCTGTATGAACGCTGAGATCTCGGAAACTATAAAAGCTAGAGGATTGCAGCGCAAGTTTGTTTTAAAAAGGTGCCACGCCCCCTCTAACGCCCACAATCTCTTATAACGATTTTACAAAATTTAAATATTTCGGAAAAGTAAAAATTTAGTTTTATTGTGTTTATCAATACCTATCGAAATGTAGAAGAAATTTTTCAAATCGGACCATTCGTTAAAAAGTTATGTGTGATCAAAGTTTATATCTCCATCTCCCTCGCACTCCCTTTAGCTGAGTAACGGGTATCTGATAGTCGGGGCACCCGACTATATTGTTCTCTCTTGTTTTGGCGCAAAAAAAAACTATTTTCAGACAATTATTTCTTGAGGGTCCAGTGCTGATTAATTTGGTAATATCCGTCTGTTTTCGGTCACACTGGCTCAAAAACCTCAAATTCATATTGGTTGCCGCAAGCGAGTTTTCGCTTCAGAGCGAAATAATATCGCCAGCGGCGAGTTTATGTCGTATATTTTGGGGCGATCTTATGACGCTTGCAAACGAAATAAACTCGCGCGATCTTATGTCGCTTATATTTTGGCGAGATAATGTCCCCCCCCCCCCCCATAAAATTTAGTAGACTCTCGAAAATGTCATAAATGAAAACATTAAATGTTGATGTGTAAAACGAAAACTAAGTATGCAGATATGCTTATATACAGACACATACAAATTTAAGTCAATATGCCAACTGTTCACGCCAAAAAGGCGGCAGTTTCCTCCAGATGTCCACATCTCGCTTGCTCGCACTGCCCTTCGCTCTCCCTCTCCAACTCTCCCGCAAGTCTCCGCTCCGCTCTGGAGCCCATAAGCTAAGTTAGGCTTAAGCAGTTCCTATTTACAAGTGCACAAATAAACAGCCGCACGTCGCGCAAAACCCCGAAAAGTTCTCCCGTGTTTTCCATACGATTTCTCCGCGGAAATTCATCCGCTTTTCCTGGGACACACCACACTTCTACAATCAAGCCACCCCCGCCCCAACATTTGGTCCTTCGAGCCGGATTTTAAATTTTGGATTTTTCCTCTCCTGGAATTTTCTTGGATTTTCACCAGCAGCTACGGTGGCTTAAACCGCTCCAGATAAGTTCCACTTCTTACTATTATTTGCCGGTCATACAGCCAGTTGTTCGAACCCCATTTCGTTCAACTTGTTGTATGATTTCTAGTCTAAATCGAAAAGCGATTAAATCCGACGCAACGGCATTTAATATATACTCCAATTCCTTTTGTTTGTGAGCAGCAATTTTTCCATTTTTTTCCGTTCCCGAAATTTCGTACACTCGAAATTATTACATTGTCGTTCACACATTTCCAAATCCTAAGTGCCACATTTTTTCCAACATTGTGCACATACAAAACAAATAATTAACAGTTCCAGTTACACACGCCCATTTTTATATTTTATTTTAAAAAATATATTCGTGTTCTATAAATTCCAAGTGTGTGTAAAAATATATAATCCAGCCACAGTGAAAATTTCAAATTCAAAGTGATCCGCCGAAATTGGCAGCTTTTGTTTTTTACTGTGTTTTCCTGCTGAGTGCATATATTTTTTCCAAAATACAGTCCACTTCAACTACTATTTCAAATACAGTCCACGCAACTACAATTTCGAATACGGTCCACATCAACATAGATTGTTCTACGATCAATCCCAAATTATTTCCAAGTCCAAATACAAGGCTTAAATTTCTATAAATTTACACCGGCAATTACATTGTGCAGCAGACAAAAATATACATACATATATACATAAGTCGCAAAAACTCCCGCAATCGGTGCCCTTTCTTCTATCCAGCTGTTCTCTGCAGACATATATACATACATACATACGTACTCAAAGTCTCCACAATTCCCGCAATCGGTGCCCATCCGCTATCCATCTGGTTCGTTACATACGTACATACATACACGAACTCTTACATATTCCGAAACGCACCGTGGTTCCAGGGTATCCAAAAAATAACAAATATTATTCGTTCAAAATATACTAGAGAAAAACAACCATATTAATTACGAAATAATTTCGACTAAAACTACTATATAAATATTCGATCCGATTCCATCCGTACAGTGTGACCGTACTTTCGTGAAAATATTAATTATTTATTTAATTAATATTTATTTTTTTTAACTTATTCCAAGTCATTCAAAAATTCCACAACAAATTCTAGTGTGGCCGTATATCCTTGCGACTATCGATTGGTTCCTAAAATTCCAATTCGCTTCTGAAAAATTATTAATTTTTTTAAAATAATTTTTTGTGTCATCAATTTAAATTTGAATTTTTATTTGTAATGGCAACCGCAGCTTTAAACAAATTTATTGCCACAGCTGATCGTCTGAGCCATTTCCAGGCCAGCGTTTACAGTCGAGATGGTTTGATTCCGTCCGTATCCGCCTGCAAGGTCCGTCGCGACCAAGTCCAAGCTTTATGGCGTAAAGTGGAGGACGCATACGACGTATGTTTAAAGTGTATTGTGGCGGCAGGCGAAAGTGCCTCAGACTTAAAATCCGACCTCAAATTAAAATACTTTCAAACGTACGATATATACGAAAAGGTGGCCGCTCACATCCTCGAACAAATCGAACAGGGCTCCTCCCAATCATCTCAACCTCCAGCATCTTCTCCCCAAAATCAAATTTCGTTTGGCTGTCAGCTTCCTCCGATCGATACGGAGATTTTCTCAGGCGATTATCTTCGCTGGCCGACTTTCCGGGACCTTTTCACGGCGATCTACATAGACAATCCGAGTCTTACGCCTGTTGAAAAGCTGTACCATTTAAATGCCAAAACCAGTGGCGAAGCTCATGATATAGTTTCCAAGTCCCCACTCACTAATAATGGCTTCCGCTCAGCTTGGACAAATCTAACTGAGCGTTTCGAAAACAAGCGATTTCAGGTGAACAGCCACCTAAAAACATTATTCAATGTGCAATCCATAGCACAAGAGTCTGGAGATGCCTTGAAGAAACTACAAAACACCATTCTGGGTTGTTTAACTGCCTTAGAACTCTCTGGAATTAAAATTGAGAATTGGGACCCTATATTAGTCTACGTTTGCTCTACAAAGCTTCCAAAACTTACGCTCTCCTTATGGGAGCAATCTTTGCGTAATAAGGTTGAAATTCCTACTTGGCTAGAGCTAAATTCCTTTTTAACTGAGCGCCATCGAACACTAGAAGCCGTCGATAGTATCCGGTCTGATAATTCACTCAACGTCCAGCCCAAAAAGACACATCGAATGGCAGAATTGCCAAGAATAAATTCATTCACTACGAGGGTAGTGCCGATACCCAAAGTTTGCGATCTGTGTTCAAAGAAGAACCATCCCGTGCGTATATGTCCACGCTTCCTAAAAATGACGGTGAATGATCGTTCAGCCTACATCCGCGATAAACAGTTGTGCTCAAATTGCTTTGCAACCAGCCATCCTCTAGGTGATTGCACAAGCGCCCAAAACTGCTTCACTTGCCAAGGTCGGCATCATACACTGTTGCATCCAAGCAACAATTCTACAATTCCTCCCAGGCCAGTGTCCGCCTCAATCCCACTTAGAATTTCGTCCTTCTCAGCGCAAATTTTCAACACTCATGAAAATCGCAAATTGTCCACTCTAAACAATGTACAAGAAATACCTCCTACCAATATTTCATCCGACTATTGGGTTCCTTATACCGCCTTGGATGGCAGGCGTTCCCGAGGTATTAAATCCTACCAATGCCGAGTCTGCCAAAAAATCCATCCTCTACGGAAATGCCACCGCTTCCTGACGCTAACTGCCGAACAACGGATCCAGGCAGTACAACTGCATCAATATTGCAAAAATTGTTTGGCCCACCATCATTCAGAAGGATCTTGCCGTAGCGACCATAGATGCCACAAGTGTGGAAAGGACCACCACACTCTGCTACACAAGGACCACCGATCTTCGCTTCCAACATGTCCCTGAGCCGACTATCCTGATGTTCTTGCTACGGAGGTCCTCGCAAGGGGGGGGGAGAATGTTCACGCCAAAAAGGCGTTTAATTTCTGGAGGCAGTGTCGAGCGGCAGTTTTCTCCAGATGTCCACATCTCGCTTGCTCGCACTGCCCTTCGCTCTCCCTCTCCAACTCTCCCGCAAGTCTCCGCTCCGCTCTGGAGCCCATAAGCTAAGTTAGGCTTAAGCAGTTCCTATTTACAAGTGTACAAATAAACAGACGCACGTCGCGTAATAACCCGAAGTTTTCTACCCGTGTTTTCGTACGATTTCTGCGCGGAAATTCATCCGCTTTTCCTGGGACTCATCATCCTTCTACAATCAAGCCACCCCCGCCCCAACATTTGGTCCTTCGAGCCGGATTTTAAATTTTGGATTTTTCCTCTCCTGGAATTTTCTTGGATTTTCACCAGCAGCTACGGTGGCTTAAACCGCTCCAGATAAGTTCCACTTCTTACTATTATTTGCCGGTCATACAGCCAGTTGTTCGAACCCCATTTCGTTCAACTTGTTGTATGATTTCTAGTCTAAATCGAAAAGCGATTAAATCCGACGCAACGGCATTTAATATATACTCCAATTCCTTTTGTTTGTGAGCAGCAATTTTTCCATTTTTTTCCGTTCCCGAAATTTCGTACACTCGAAATTATTACATTGTCGTTCACACATTTCCAAATCCTAAGTGCCACATTTTTTCCAACATTGTGCACATACAAAACAAATAATTAACAGTTCCAGTTACACACGCCCATTTTTATATTTTATTTTAAAAAATATATTCGTGTTCTATAAATTCCAAGTGTGTGTAAAAATATATAATCCAGCCACAGTGAAAATTTCAAATTCAAAGTGATCCGCCGAAATTGGCAGCTTTTGTTTTTTACTGTGTTTTCCTGCTGAGTGCATATATTTTTTCCAAAATACAGTCCACTTCAACTACTATTTCAAATACAGTCCACGCAACTACAATTTCGAATACGGTCCACATCAACATAGATTGTTCTACGATCAATCCCAAATTATTTCCAAGTCCAAATACAAGGCTTAAATTTCTATAAATTTACACCGGCAATTACATTGTGCAGCAGACAAAAATATACATACATATATACATAAGTCGCAAAAACTCCCGCAATCGGTGCCCTTTCTTCTATCCAGCTGTTCTCTGCAGACATATATACATACATACATACGTACTCAAAGTCTCCACAATTCCCGCAATCGGTGCCCATCCGCTATCCATCTGGTTCGTTACATACGTACATACATACACGAACTCTTACATATTCCGAAACGCACCGTGGTTCCAGGGTATCCAAAAAATAACAAATATTATTCGTTCAAAATATACTAGAGAAAAACAACCATATTAATTACGAAATAATTTCGACTAAAACTACTATATAAATATTCGATCCGATTCCATCCGTACAGTGTGACCGTACTTTCGTGAAAATATTAATTATTTATTTAATTAATATTTATTTTTTTTAACTTATTCCAAGTCATTCAAAAATTCCACAACAAATTCTAGTGTGGCCGTATATCCTTGCGACTATCGATTGGTTCCTAAAATTCCAATTCGCTTCTGAAAAATTATTAATTTTTTTAAAATAATTTTTTGTGTCATCAATTTAAATTTGAATTTTTATTTGTAATGGCAACCGCAGCTTTAAACAAATTTATTGCCACAGCTGATCGTCTGAGCCATTTCCAGGCCAGCGTTTACAGTCGAGATGGTTTGATTCCGTCCGTATCCGCCTGCAAGGTCCGTCGCGACCAAGTCCAAGCTTTATGGCGTAAAGTGGAGGACGCATACGACGTATGTTTAAAGTGTATTGTGGCGGCAGGCGAAAGTGCCTCAGACTTAAAATCCGACCTCAAATTAAAATACTTTCAAACGTACGATATATACGAAAAGGTGGCCGCTCACATCCTCGAACAAATCGAACAGGGCTCCTCCCAATCATCTCAACCTCCAGCATCTTCTCCCCAAAATCAAATTTCGTTTGGCTGTCAGCTTCCTCCGATCGATACGGAGATTTTCTCAGGCGATTATCTTCGCTGGCCGACTTTCCGGGACCTTTTCACGGCGATCTACATAGACAATCCGAGTCTTACGCCTGTTGAAAAGCTGTACCATTTAAATGCCAAAACCAGTGGCGAAGCTCATGATATAGTTTCCAAGTCCCCACTCACTAATAATGGCTTCCGCTCAGCTTGGACAAATCTAACTGAGCGTTTCGAAAACAAGCGATTTCAGGTGAACAGCCACCTAAAAACATTATTCAATGTGCAATCCATAGCACAAGAGTCTGGAGATGCCTTGAAGAAACTACAAAACACCATTCTGGGTTGTTTAACTGCCTTAGAACTCTCTGGAATTAAAATTGAGAATTGGGACCCTATATTAGTCTACGTTTGCTCTACAAAGCTTCCGAAGCTTACGCTCTCCTTATGGGAGCAATCTTTGCGTAATAAGGTTGAAATTCCTACTTGGCTAGAGCTAAATTCCTTTTTAACTGAGCGCCATCGAACACTAGAGGCCGTCGATAGTATCCGGTCTGATAATTCACTCAACGTCCAGCCCAAAAAGACACATCGAATAGCAGAATTGCCAAGAATAAATTCATTCACTACGAGGCTAGTGCCGATACCCAAAGTTTGCGATCTGTGTTCAAAGAAGAACCATCCCGTGCGTATATGTCCACGCTTCCTAAAAATGACGGTGAATGATCGTTCAGCCTACATCCGCGATAAACAGTTGTGCTCAAATTGCTTTGCAACCAGCCATCCTCTAGGTGATTGCACAAGCGCCCAAAACTGCTTCACTTGCCAAGGTCGGCATCATACACTGTTGCATCCAAGCAACAATTCTACAATTCCTCCCAGGCCAGTGTCCGCCTCAATCCCACTTAGAATTTCGTCCTTCTCAGCGCAAATTTTCAACACTCATGAAAATCGCAAATTGTCCACTCTAAACAATGCACAAGAAATACCTCCTACCAATATTTCATCCGACTATTGGGTTCCTTATACCGCCTTGGATGGCAGGCGTTCCCGAGGTATTAAATCCTACCAATGCCGAGTCTGCCAAAAAATCCATCCTCTACGGAAATGCCACCACTTTCTGACGCTAACTGCCGAACAACGGATCCAGGCAGTACAACTGCATCAATATTGCAAAAATTGTTTGGCCCACCATCATTCAGAAGGATCTTGCCGTAGCGACCATAGATGCCACAAGTGTGGAAAGGACCACCACACTCTGCTACACAAGGACCACCGATCTTCGCTTCCAACATGTCTCTGAGCCGACTATCCTGATGTTATTGCTACGGAGGTCCTCGCAAGGGGGGGGAGAATGTTCACGCCAAAAAGGCGTTTAATTTCTGGAGGCAGTGTCGAGCGGCAGTTTCCTCCAGATGTCCACATCTCGCTTGCTCGCACTGCCCTTCGCTCTCCCTCTCCAACTCTCCCGCAAGTCTCCGCTCCGCTCTGGAGCCCATAAGCTAAGTTAGGCTTAAGCAGTTCCTATTTACAAGTGTAACAATAAACAGCCGCACGTCGCGCAATACCCCGAAAAGTTCTACCCGTGTTTTCGATACGATTTCTGCGCGGAAATTCATCCGCTTTTCCTGGGACACACCACACTTCTACAATCAAGCCACCCCCGCCCCAACACCAACAATATCTGTTCGCATAGAATAGAATTACACATCTTTTAAATAAGTATTACCTAAGTGAAAAGGAATGTGGCATTCGAATAGAACGCAAAAAAAATTAGTTTTTCATCAAGCAAATCCTACATCCGCAAGTGACGAATACGTTTTTTTTACTTTGTTTCAAAGATAATTTAAAGCAACACATATTTTTATTTATCAAATAATTATGATTTTTATTCCACTCAAATTGATCTTGTAAGTAGCCGTTTATGAAAAAATAATTTAAAAGTATATTTTTTAAATAAATAAAATATGTTTACTAAGTAGTAATTGTTTTCATAAGTTTCAATTAATAGTTTTTTGAAATGTATTTCCGGTTTTCACATTTGACTCTATGAGATACTATTTTTACGGTTAAAATGCAAGTTACAAACAAACATTGATAAAGACGAGAGCACTTTTGAATGTCAAAAATTACGCAGAAGACATATCTATAGAGACTCGTTACTCGTATTCGTGCTAGGGCATTCATTCTTTTCTGTGTTACTTATTTTGGCTGCTGATTCCATATCAGTTTTTAATCGTTTAGGCTTGATATTTTTTTCTAAAGTTGGATCTGTAGCAACGGTATCTGGCGAAGCGCACCGCTTAATCGCACTCTGTTCAGTATGAACGTCCGCAACTTTTTCAAATGCCTTAACTAACAAATTTCCCGGTTCGGTTGGATGAATAGTTGCTTCTAGCTCTTGTAACTTTTCCTTGAACTTAACAATCACAGCAGTCATGTTGTCGCATCCAGTCCCATCACCCATTGTATTGGGTGCTAAACAGTTATCGAAAAGCTAAAAATGGCATGATTATAGGCAAGTATTATGTTATATATTATTATATTACAATGTATTATACTTTACCTCTTCACAAATTTTTGACAATTTCTTGCTTTCATCTTTTAATCTGAACCGTACAAAATCAACGACTTCCTTACTGGACATATAGTTCCATATACCATCACAGGCCAGTACCATAAACTCATCCTCAGGCGTAATTATTAGCTTCTTGATGTCAGGTAAAGCAGATATCATTTGTTCCTCAGCTGGCAGTTCAAGATTTGTTTTGTATGCGTGATCTCCCAGGGCTCGAGACAAATTTAATCCGCCATTTACACGGCCATCAAGAGTGACGCGACCACCGGCCCTAATAATACGCGAGGCCTCTATGTCATCTTCAGGCTTGTGATCAAGACTCATTTCAATAGCTTTACCATTGCGGGATATAACACAACGAGAGTCCCCTGCATTTGCCACGTACAGATCTCGACCATGCAACAAGCATACAACAGCTGTGCAGCCACTATCTTTGCCAGGCTCTTCAATCATATTTGCGCAAAAATTATCATTAGCCATCTGATCTTCATCCGTCTCTTCTTCGTCACTAGCCTCATTCCCCTAAAGATAATTTAATCAAGATTATTTTAATATTAAATATTTTTATAACTTACATCATCTTCATCGTCATCATCATTTTCAACACAGTCTTGAATGTCTCCATGTGAGCTTTCTGCGGATGAAATATCGGGACTCTCACCCAGATAATTTTCTTCATAATCGGCATCATCGTCTGTAGACTCATCCTCTTGAGAATTAAATTTTTGAACAACTTTTTCAAATCTTTTGCTGTTAGATGAAATTGTGATTTCGTTTTTACAGGATTGCCCATTCCGATTTATTTGGCTGATGTCGTTACGCTCAGATATGACTGATTTTTGTGATTCGGTGGTGTTGTCTTTCTCACTCTTGATTGACACCCTAGGCTCCAAGGAAGTGACCACCTCTGTCTTAGAAATCGTCTCAATTTGATTATCGCAAGACTCATTTATTAATGGAACATCATTGTCGCATAAATTGTTGGTATCATGTATTGTCCTCTTTTCATAGCTAGGGCTAAGATGGTCAACTACACCTATGGCAGACACTACAGCTGCAGCGGCTGCTGCTGAAGTGGAAGAGCCTTCTGGCTTAGCTGTGGGGTCCATTACAGCTTTATTTGCAGCTTCGGCAGCTAAAGCTGCAGCTCGACGGCCACGCGAATACGGTAAAATCATTTTTAAGTTCGATTCGTTTTCCGATTTCATAATGCTCAAATCGTGAGTCTGCGGAAGACCTTTGTATTTTTCCAAAACTTCATTTAGTGGCAAGTTGCTCTCTTCTTGCAACTCGGCTAAATCTTCATCATCTTCGTAAGCTTCCGGATCAGCATCGACGAAGTTATGTTCGCCGGCCAATATTTTTAGTATACCGACTATGGATGGATCAAGCAGAGTTTTATCAAATCCCAGAAATGCATTTTTAAGTGCCACTTCAAGTTGTCCATTTTTATAAGCTTCAATGTTTTTGAGAAACTCAGGTAACTTATCGGCACAATATTGGGCGACCTCAGCTCCGCCGTGTCCATCATACACAGCAAAGAACGATGTATTTTTGTCAAAATTTAAAATAGAATTGTGAGCATCCTAAAACAGTTCACGAATCTCTGAAATAAATATTATTCATAAAGGAAATATCTATTTGTTTACCTCTTGACTGTTTCGCCAGCCCTGCATCGAGCTAGCTCCAACCGCAAGCAACTCATTAAATTCATCTGTAGACGCTTTATCCGTCTTAGGCTGTGACAAGTAGGCTCCCATGTTTTACAAATAATTATCTTTTCCGAAGTATTACATATATGAGGTTAAGAACTCGGAAAGGTAGAGACCAGTGTGCCAGATAAGACTTATTAAGCGGAAATCGATGTCTTACCAACGCAAGCGCGGTAAGCATACAATGTTTTGGCCGGTTATATTAGGCTTGCTTCCATTGGCTGCAATTTTTTTTCTGTTATTAATATATAAAATGTTACATTTAAAAATAAACTTAACTAGTTATAGTCTATAATATTTTTATTTTGTAAATAGAACTACGGTTTTCTTTAATATTTTCGTTAAACCAAATCCGATATTAACTAAACAAACAATTTTAAACAATATGAATTGTATTATCTTAACCTTCAGTCGCTCTGTATTCGAACAAAAAGAAATTTATCTATGGTATGGTAGTATGGTATATGATTCTTGTACACTCTTTCCGTAATAAGGTTTTCCAACTAAAACCATTTAGAGGATATATTTAATGTTGGATGTGCGTCTAATATCCTCTTCCCACAGTGTTTCCTCTTGGATTTTTGGACAAAAATAAAACCCCGATCCCCACAGGCAACATCATTCACTGACCACCCGATAACAATTGACTTGGCAGTAGTTGCTTACATTCTGCAACATTTTTATGGTATTTGGATTTCAAACCCTGATTTCAATTAAAAATTGGATACATCTCAAAAGTCGAATGAAATTTTATTTATTATGAATTCAGGATTATGATAGGTATTGATTAATAGGGTCTTTCCACAGAGCTCAATCCACCATCTGTTGAACGGATGGTCCGTAGACTTTGCCGTTCCGAAAATTTCCCAGTTAGTCCGCCATCCAATTTTGACGGACTTTGACGGGCTTTTTATGCGATAGTTAGGCGATGTTTTTTCGGTGCAACTCTGAATTTTTCCTCTTGACTGTGAAAAATGGAACGTTGACTAAGAGAACAAATCAAATCAATGACAGGAAAAAATTAAATTATGCTCAAGTTCAGTGTTTGTTGGCTATTGTTGAATTATTTGTATTTTGTTATGAGCGAAAATTTAAGCGAAAACATCAATGTTCCCAGCGAAGTCTCAGAATATGTTCTGCAATTCGTAAATACTATGTTCTATGTACTCCCATAAAGTTCAAAAGTTGCTATAAATTACCAAAAGAGCACACATTTGGCTTTGTTTACAAATTTGCCATATTAATATTGGCCAGACAGAGGCGTAGTAAAAGCGGAGAGTGGGGTACGGGAGGTTAGGCTCTCCCCCATTCAGCAATATGTATGCATACTCGTTATAGGATATGTTATAAAAGTTCAGATATTTATTTTTTAACCATTATCTTATGCTATTTATTGTATTATTCTACAATAAGATTAGGAGAACGCAATATTACGAAAGTTTAGCCGAGTTGAAATTCCCCTACGTAAATGTTGAGTGGAGCAACTGCTCTTCAAGTCAGCTGTTATTTGATGGTGGAATTGCTCTTTGGGAACCGTTTTACACGGATGGACTCTATGAGACGAGGCTATTAGTGCGGTAGTAACGCGATGTTTTTGTCGGTGCAGCTGTGAGTTCTTCTTCTTGACTATAAATATTGGATCGATGACTGCAAAAACAAATCAAATCGATGGCGGGAAAAATTAAATATTGCTTAAGCTCATTGTTTTTTGGCTGTTTTTGAATTATTTTTAGTTTGTTATGAGCCGAAAAGCATTCGCAAACAGGCTGCTTTGAGTGGGCCAAAATTTAAGATGTTCTGCGACCGCAAACATCAATATTTGCAGCAAAGTCTCAGAATCGGTTCTGCCATGCGTAAATAATAAGTAATAGCCTCTTCCCATACAGTCCATCCGTGTGAAACGGTTGGGATTTTTGACGAATGTGAAACTCGTGTTCCCACAGAACTCCATCCACCATCTACCATCCGATAACAGCTGACTTAAGAGCAGTTGCTCAACTCAACATTGACGAAGGGGGATTTTAACTCGGCAAAACTGCCGTAAAATTGCGTTTTCCTAAACTTATTGTAAAATAATATAATAAATAGCATAAGATAATTGTTTAAAACATATCTGAGCTTTTATAACACATTCTATAACGAGTATGCATACATATTACTGACTGGAGGAGAGCCTAACCTCCCGTACCCACACTCCGCTCTTACTACGCCTCTGTCTAGCCAATATTAATGTGAAAAATTTGTAAACAAAACCAAATTTGTGCTGTTTTGGTAATTTATAGCAACTTTGGAGCTTTATAGGAGTACATAGTACACTTTTAATAAATATTTGTTAGTATTTACGAATTGCAGAACATATTCTGAGACTTCGCTGCAAACATTGATGTTTTCGTTTGCAGAACAGCTTAAATTTTGGCCCACACATAGCAACTTGTTGGCGAATGCTTTTCCGCTCATAACAAACTACAAATAATTCAACAATAGCCAAAAAACAATAAACTTGAGCATTATTTAATTTTTTCCCGCCATTGATTTGATTTGTTCTCGTAGTCAACGTTCCATTTTTCACAGTCAAGAGGAAGAATTCAGAGTTGCACCGAAAAAACATCGCCTAACTATCGCATAAAAGAGCCCGTCAAAGTCCGTCAAAATTGGACGGCGGAATAACTGGGAAATCTTTGGAACGACAAAACCTTACGGACCATCCGTTCAACGGATGGTAGATGGTGGATGGAGCTCTGTGGGAAGACCCTATTACATTAATTATAAGTGTAGTATATAACAATTTTGCCATATTAATATTGGCTAGATAACTAAATTTTACGACATTTTTCCATAGTTGAAATCCCCCTTCGTCTATGTTGTGATGAGCAACTGCTATTCAAATCAGCTGTTATCGGATGTGGATGATTGTCTGTGGGAACACCAGTTTCACATTTGTCAAAAATCCCAACAGTTTCACACGGATGGACTCTATGAGAAGAGGCTATTAGCCTATCTGAGTACTGGGCTTACATTTTTATAATCACACAAGGTATTTCCTTAACTTTTGAATTGCTGAACTGTTGAATTTTGGTCAGCTGTTAATCAGCTATTCCATACAAAGTAATCTTTCTGAAATTTCAGCAATTCAACAACCTCGAGGCTGTTGAAAATTTTGTTAAATCGTTGAAAACCAGAGTTATCACCTTATTTTACTAAAAGTCATGGCAACTCTGCAACATTTTACTATCATCAGTTCGCATTATTTATTTTAAAATCAAATTAGCATGTCTATTAGTGTTCTTCTTACTGTGGTAACAATTAGACAGTAACGAACAATGAAAAATCTAGTTTTACAAGTTTTTAAGTTTCAGAAAACTTTGTATCAACTAACAGCTGCTTGAAAATTCAACAAGAACCATTTTCGGTCCTTCCCTTAATTGCTGAAATTTTCTGTTGAATTTTCAACAATTCAGCAATTCAACAGTTTAGGGAATACCCAAACAGTTTTAACCGAATTTATTTTTAATCGGCTTAAAATGTCCTTGGACATGAACATACGAAAGGTATTGACTCGAAGATCAATCCTGCTTTTAGATTTTTGCAATGTGCCCATTGCACAGTGGCCGATTTGGCTGTTTTAGCTTAATAAATGGAATATCATAAAAAATAACTATAATTTTACCAAGTTTGAAATTTTTATGGAATGTCAACCCAAAAAGGAATAAAATTTAGCACTTTAAAAAAAATATTTTTTATTTTTTATTTTTAAATAAAAAATTTTTTTTTACTTTTTTTTTTTTAAGTGAGTGTTTATTTTGTTTTTAAAGATGTTATTTAAACCTATTTCAATTTTCCGATTCTGAATCGGAATTTTCTTGTTGTATAATGTAGTCCAAAAGTAAATTTTGACCTTCAATATATATATCCCAAACTTTAGCAGGGGCACGTAAGGGCAGCTGATCTTGAATAATTTACACACTGGACGAACCATAGTTTACCACAGATATTCTCATTTTGCGGGCCGGGGCGAGCTTCACAAAGTTTTAGTCTACAGAAGTTGAAGTTTTCTTTCAAAAAGCGGGCTACAAACATAGGTGGATTTGAACTAATACTACGAATACAACATCTACTCACAGGACACAAAACATTCATTTTATTTTACTACATACCTTGAACTTTAAGAAAATGGGGAACTTGTTTCAAAACAGTTGAAATCCAACAAAATGTCGCAATTATAAAAATAGGTGCATCAATCAAGCTATGCGCTTTGAGAAGTTAAGTGACACCATATGTTAACTTTGAGGGCCAACAGCTGATCTAGTTTATCGAATTTTTCAGAGTTACCATTTTTTTTCGATATATAACACTAGTTTACAAAATAATATTCTTGGTGTGCTCCCCAGCAATTGATGGCAAATTCTGTTAGTGTTTGACCCCTAGATCGCGAAAATAGCATTAATTTTTTTTTCGATGGCACAGTTTTTTTTAAAAGATTTTTTAAAGTTCGAAATGTTAAATTTCGGACTTTTTTCGAACTTCTTCTTATATCTCGGCAGATATCCACCCGATTGGGCCAGTTTTAGTTTTATTTTAAAGTCAATAGATCAAAGCTCAACTTTGCCATACAGATCAATATGATTGGATAAGTAATGGCAGCGTAGAAACTTGACAAAGATGAAAAATGTGTTTTTTGGTCGACTGTAAGTCGGCTGTATATATCGTAAAAACTCGAAATAAATCCGTTGAAAAATCATAATGGGTACAAACTTAAAGTTTACATCCTACCGAATAAAACATGCCGGATATGGCCCAAATCCAAGGAAAACTGGATTTATGGTGGATTTTTAAAGTTCGGATTTTTCCACTTTTTTCGATTGACAAAGTCCAAATTTTTTATGTATTTATTTATTTATTTATTCCGCCAATGGATTAAATCCTTATCTGGCTAGTATATATAAACTTAAAACTAAGACTAAGAACTACATAAAAAATATTCCCTAAGTGATTGCCTAAGCATATCCTTCTTGGATCCCCAACATAACCGGATGCTGGCTGGTAGGGAGTTAAATAAACGCAAAGCCCTTAAAAGTGGCTCATTCCGAGCATAATTGGTTCTAGCAGCACTTTCAAAAAAAGGGACCATGGTACGGAGATTCCTGGCTGGTGCATTAAAGGTAATTAAACTCAATAGGAAAGGACTATCAATGTTGCCAATAATTAAGTCGTTCACGAAAAGTAGGCCCGCTATTGAACGCCTGTCTTTAAGACTACAAGTATGTAGTAGGCGGCATTGGCTGGAGTAAGATGGGAATGGATCAGTAAAATGCAACGGCTGGAGTGAAAACTTCAGAAATTTTTTCTGAAGTCGCTCAACCCTATTGCTATGCACTGCGCTTGAGGGATTCCAAATAAAAGAAGCATATTCCACCCTAGAGCGAACAAATGCAGAAAACACTGACAGTCTGGCGTACGGGTCCCTAAACAGTACAGTATTACGTTTGACAAAACCGAACATAGCATATGCTTTGGGCAAGATATAATTAATGTGGTGATTGAAAAGGAATTTGCTATCAAAGAGGACCCCAAGATCCATAATTTCGTACAGCGCTTGGAGTGGGTGATCGTAAATATAATACGTTGAAATAATAGATAATGAACATTTACTATAGCGGACCACATGACATTTGTTTTGATTAAGTGGCAGTTTGTTCCGAGTACACCATAAACTAATTTTGCTTAGATCAGCCTGCAGCAAATAAGTGTCACTTATCGAATTCACCGAAAGGTAAATCTTGAAGTCGTCTGCATAGAGAAGATATTTGGCTGACTGAATGCAGAAGCAAATGTCATTAATGAAAATGATAAAGAGCAAGGGCCCCAGGGAACTTCCCTGAGGAAGCCCAGATGTCGCTTTATAAGAGTTTGATACAGATCCACTGACTTCAACCTGATAGGATCGGTTTACCATGAAAGATGAAATCCATTTGAGAAGTGAAGAGTGAAAGCCCAACTTGAATAGCTTTGCTTGTAAGGCAGAGTGGCAGACCTTATCAAAAGCCTTGGCAAAGTCAGTATAAACTGTATCCACCTGCGAATGGGACTCAAAGGATTGTAAACAAAATTTTGTGAAGATAGCTAGATTCGTGGTCGTAGAACGTCCAGTCATAAACCCATGCTGATTTGGGTCAATATAGGCACTTAAATGGAAAGATAACTTTTTAACTACGATTCTCTCGAACAACTTAGCTATATTGCTTATTTTGGCAATAGGCCTGTAGTTGGAGATCTCAGACTTACATCCACATTTATGGACCGGTAGAATTTTAGCCATTTTCCATCTAGATATAAAGTTTCCCTGAGCTAGAGAGGCAGAAAAAAGGATTTTAAGAGGTTCAAGAATACCAGTATAGCAGTGTTTTAGAAAGAACGAAGATACTCCATCAACGTCGGGCTTCTTAGAATCATCAAAGTGAACTAAAGCTTCAGTGATGTCGGAATCAGTTATATCAAGGGAGCCGATGCTACTGAATTCTGGAATATTGTTTAAGACTTCCTGGTTATTCCAGCTAGACGCGGGCTCGAAGTTGGCAGAAAAAAAGGAAGCAAATAAGTTGGCAATATCAGCCCCAGAGTTAGCGACCATATTTTTATATGTCATAGTTGAAGGGATGGATGATGATGACTTTTTAGAATTAACGAAGCGCCAGAACGAATTAGGATTGGACTTTAGGCTATTTTCAATATCAGAAATGTACTGATTGTATAGAAATTTGTTAAAAAACTCAAATTCTCGCTTATGTTGCCTGTATCTATCGCCATCCACCGGATTACCCCATCTCAAGAACCTTTTATAGAACTTATTCCTTAAATTCTTATACTTCTGGAGGCCCTTAGTGTACCACGGAAGCCTATAGGAACCCCGCACCTTAGTTGGGACAATGCTATCCAGAGTATTTTTGAGTGCAGCTAGAAAATTATTATACTTGGTTTCAATGCAAGCATCCGATAGTACAGAGACCCAATTAATAGATACGAGGCAGTCACTTACGGCAGCCAGGCTGGAATCATCAAAGTTATACATAGGAACTACATTAACTGTTGGTAAAAAGTTATAAAATTCAATATTAAAGCAAATTGGTTTATGATGAGAATCACATTTAGAAATAGTATATTCAGCAAGGCTTACCGAGGAATGAACAATCGAATTGATGAAAATTAAATCTAGTAGCCTATGCAAATCATTAAAGATATTATTTATTTGGGTGAGGCCCATACTATAAAAATCATCAATGACAATAATTTCATGTGGCTGGTGGACATTACCAGGCACCATAAAGAGCGATTGCGGGTCACATGTCCATACAACAGATCCTAAATTGAAATCTCCTGTCACACAAATACCCACACCATCAACCAAACTGTCATTTATACTGGAAATATTATTCAAATGTGCCTGATAAAGCGAAAAATCGCTACCAGGGGGAATGTAGGAAGCAACTATTACAATCTTTCCTAACGAGCCAGCTACCTCGACAGCCAACTGGTCCAGAAGAGAGTCTTCGTTTTCAAGTTTAACGGCTATGCACGAGAAAGTATGGCGTACTGCCACGATGACACCACCACCTCTATCGCACTGCATTCTGCTAAAGTCTCTGTCCTTACGATAGACGTTGAACAGATTTGCATCGAAGAACTCGTTGGCGTTAAAGTTAGGGTTCAGCCAGGTTTCCACCAATATGATGACGTCATAATCACTATTGGATGTGTTCATGAAGACAGATTGGGTTTTGGTCCTCATTCCAGATACATTTTGAAAGAAAATTTTAAGAAGGTTTCCAATTCTACGGCTAGGCGCCCTTCCAGGAACTCTTGCCATGGATGCCTGGCGGTAATCCTGGAGAGTGAAATCAGCAGCAGCAGCAACAGTTTTCTGCCCTCCAACGCCGTAGGATCCATTAAGAACGCGGCGCAGTGATTCTGTACGAATACGTATTGGTGGGCTGAGATCCTCAACCCAAGGATCATAAATGGTATTACAATCCAATGTTGCCAACTGTGTAGCCGAGAGTGATACTCCATTAAAACCGCTGAGCCACCCAGGTTTTGGCCACAGCTCCAATGTAGTGTGCGGCGAAGAGTGCGCCAATCCGAAGAGCACGCTGCGAGATTCTGGATGCTGCGCCCAGGCAGCGGGAGGTGAAGAGAGCGCCACTCCGAAGAGCACGCTGCGAGATGATGGATGCTGCGCCCAGGCAGCGGGAGGTGAAGAGAGCGCCACTCCGAAGAGCACGCTGCGAGATGATGGATGCTGCGCCCAGGCAGCGGGAGGTGAAGAGAGCGCCACTCCGAAGAGCACGCTGCGAGATGATGGATGCTGCGCCCAGGCAGCGGGAGGTGAAGAGAGCGCCACTCCGAAGAGCACGCTGCGAGATGATGGATGCTGCGCCCAGGCAGCGGGAGGTGAAGAAAGCGCCCCTCCGAAGAGCACACTGCGATCTGTGGTATGCTGCGCCAATACAGCGGGAGGTGAAGAGAGCGCCACTCCGAAGAGCACGCTACGAGCAAATGTCTCGCATGCGGGAGAACTTAACACATCATACACGGCAGACGACGTAAACAACAGTTCAGAGGTGCATAAAGGAAACGGCAAAATCAGCAGGTGTTGTTGTTGTTGCGAATGCAGCTGTTGGTGCGTGAGTTGATGAGAGAGATGGATGCTGAGAGCAAGCAGATTAACCGCTCGCTTCTGCCGTTGTTGTAGATAATACAGTTGAGAATTGCAGCCATAAGAAACGAAGAGCCCGCAACAGACGTCAATGCCAGTGACGCCGATTATTGGGAGTTTTTTGAAGGGGAGTTTACGGGGGTAGAAGATTCATCTGTTGCTGGAATTCGAAGAGCAACGTGATCCGCTTTGGGCCTCTCCCGTTGAACGAAATGTCCCACCTTAACTGATATTGGCCAGAATTTATTATTGAAGACTGCTGCCAGGAGATGCTCAGGAACTCCCAACTTAAAGTTGACAAACTTAAGCGCCGACAAGTCAGCATCCAATTTGACCAGCTTGAAGCATGTAAAAGTTTCAGTGGCCACATTAAGCTTTTCAGCCACATATTTTAACACCGCCTCTGGCTCGGTGTCAACGGCAAATTTACCGACATGCAAATATTTCTTACTTTGCATTACTGTCAAATCGCTACAGCTGGGGGCCTCTCCAACTAAACGCGTTTTGTTGTTTTTTCGAATATTCCTCCTCTTTTTACGAACGATGTTCCAATCACCCTCCTTAACCACAGTTAACGGGTCCGCAACATGCGCCTCATCACTGGCGGACACTGCCAAAGGTCTAAGGGTCCGCGGCCGGGTACTAACGTTGTTCATGTTGTTAGTTTTCACCTGCGGCTGCGGCTGCGGCTGAGGCTGAGGCTGAGATTGAATGACCCCAGGTTTATGGGCGATCGCACTTAAGAATTTTTTATTGAGATCCATACAAAATAATTCCAGCTTATTGATTTTCTCATTGAGTTCGTCAATTTTGGAGTGAGAATCATTAGCGACAAGACAGTTGTCACATTGCCACAATAAATTCGGCAAATTGGTCAGCAGTTTAGACACATCTGGCGAAATGTTTACACACGAAGTGTGGAAGGCGCGACGGCACAACGAAGAGCAGCGGACAGCATCAAAACATAGAAGCTGGGCTGCAGTGACCGACGAATTGCACTCTGAGCAATTTGGAATAGACATAGCGAAAGATAAGCACGTCCGAACGCATTGAAAGCTAGCTGACGGCGACATGTAAACAAAAATGAGTGGTGATGGCAGCCGGGTCAAAAAATAGCTAAATCAGATATTTAAAAGCTAGAAATTTATAAAAAACGAAAAAAAGAGTACGTATTAGAGAAAAAAATAAGAAAATAATGAACAAGATAAAAGAATACACTTGTTTAAATGGTCCAAACACTTTTTGCAATGTGTGTGGTAAATTTATTATGAATAATAAATTTCGACCCTTTGATAGTGAGGTGATAAATCGATATTTCCTCTACTTTAAGGTTAGCTACTTTTTAAGAATGAATTGTCCAGATGGATATTACTTATTAAAAATACTCTCAGTCATAACGCAAGAATTTTAAAATTTTTAAAAATTAAATTCATTTTTATAAATTTCTAGCTTTTAAATATCTGATTTAGCTATTTTTTGACCCGGCTGCCATCACCACTCATTTTTGTTTACATGTCGCCGCCTATGATAAATCTTAAATTTGGACTTTGTCAATCGAAAAAAGTGAAAAAATCCGAACTTTAAAAATCCACCATAAATCCAGTTTTCCTTGGATTTGGGCCATATCCGGCATGTTTTATTCGGTAGGATGTAAACTTTAAGTTTGTACCCATTATGATTTTTCAACGGATTTATTTCGAGTTTTTACGATATATACAGCCGACTTACAGTCGACCAAAAAACACATTTTTCATCTTTGTCAAGTTTCTACGCTGCCATTACTTATCCAATCATATTGATCTGTATGGCAAAGTTGAGCTTTGATCTATTGACTTTAAAATAAAACTAAAACTGGCCCAATCGGGTGGATATCTGCCGAGATATAAGAAGAAGTTCGAAAAAAGTCCGAAATTTAACATTTCGAACTTTAAAAAATCTTTAAAAAAAAACTGTGCCATCGAAAAAAAAATTAATGCTATTTTCGCGATCTAGGGGTCAAACACTAACAGAATTTGCCATCAATTGCTGGGGAGCATTTTGGCTGTAAACTAGTGTAACTATTTTACTATCGGTAGAAAAAAATTTTTTTTTATTTTTAACACTTTGAAATTTCCTTAATCTTAAGCTAAAACAGCCAAATCGGCCACTGTGCATTGGTTCAAAAGATATTTGCATTTAATTTTTATTTTCAATTTTTATTATAAAATTTTATTTTGAAATAAGACTTATTTTCAATTTATATAATAAAAATTGGAAAAAAAGATTTATTTTCCATTTATAAAATAAAAATTGTAGAGACATTATTCATACCAAGAACTCCCTTAACGTCATCCAACTTACCATTTGAGTTTAAACGTCTACAGTTTTCTGTAAAGGTCTCTGAAAGTAGCTGGATTAGATCTTAGGGACGATTGTTTTTCCCATGGACAATTTTAAGTGGCCTGTTCAAGAATTAGCTCAGCAAAGAGCTTAATCATCCTATCTTCTGATGGCCAAACAAAAAATGTTGTTTACAGAGAGGTTTTTAAATAAATTTTAAAAATATTTAAACTTATATTGGGGACTAGGCATATTTAGGGGAAACCACATTAAAAAAACGCGCCTTATCCTCCACCTCCAGGTGGTGTGGAAATGAGGTTTAAATAAAGTTTCAACTAAAACTACAAATATATTTAAAGTAACATCTAAAATGCAAAAGTACATAATTCTACTGCAAACCTATTACATAAGAGAAGTAGGATATTCGGGTTATCCATCGCAAGCGAAGCTGCTGGCCTCTGCTAGTTAACATATAAAGAAAACAATAAGGGACCAAGCACAGACCCTTGGGGTACACCACTATCGACATTTTTAAACGTAGAAGACACGCTAGACAACTTGGCACAAAGGACTGTGAGGAGTCTTAAAAGTCCCCACAAATCTCTAGGCAGGAGAGCTCCTAGCAACAGCGAAGGCAGCGAGAATGCGGCACAATCGGAGGGCATCTAGGGCAGCCAATGCGGAGAGACCTTGGTCCCTGGCCGCCAAAGGGCTATGAGGTCGAACGGTAAATCCGTGGACTTTGAACCGGCATAAAGAGGATACACCGTGAACTAACGGGACATCTTGGACTTTGGACCCGATGCGTGCCGTGTGCAAAGGGAACTAACGAGACACACTTGGACATTGGACCCTAGCCGAGCAGTGTGCAAAAAGGGATATAACGGGACCGCCGCAGCCTATAAAAGGGACGGCGCAGACGCAGCTCGAGGCAGTCAGTGGAAGTTCGCGAAGCAGTCAGTTGGAAGTCGAGCTTCACAGACGTGCGACTTGCTTGTATTCTGCAATCGATCCTGCTCCATATCTTTTGCCGTTGTGAAGCAAAACGCATTTTATAGCCTCTTCCCATTCAGTCCATCCGTGTGAAACGGTTGGGATTTTTGACGAATGTGAAACTCGTGTTCCCACAGAACTCCATCCACCATCTACCATCCGATAACAGCCGACTTAAGAGCAGTTGCTCAACTCAACATTGACGAAGGGGGATTTTGACTCGGCAAAACTGCCGTAAAATTGCGTTTTCCTAAACTTATTGTAGAATAATATAATAAACAGCATAAGATAATAGTTTAAAACGTATCTGAGCTTTTATAACATATTCTATAACGAGTAAGCATACATATTACTGACTGGGGGAGAGCCTAACCTCCCGTACCCCAAACTCCGCTCTTACTACGCCTCTGTCTAGCCAATATCAATGTGAAAAATTTGTAAACAAAACCAAATTTGTGCTGTTTTGGTAATTTATAGCAACTTTGGAGCTTTATAGGAGTACATAGTACACTTTTAATTAATATTTGTTAGTATTTACGAATTGCAGAACATATTCTGAGACTTCGCTGCAAACATTGATGTTTTCGTTTGCAGAACAGCTTAAATTTTGGCCCACACATAGCAACTTGTTGGCGAATGCTTTTCCGCTCATAACAAACTACATATAATTCAACAATAGCCAAAAAACAATGAACTTGAGCATTATTTAATTTTTTCCCGCCATTGATTTGATTTGTTCTCGTAGTCAACGTTCCATTTTTCACAGTCAAGAGGAAGAATTCAGAGTTGCACCGAAAAAACATCGCCTAACTATCGCATAAAAGTGCCCGTCAAAGTCCGTTAAAATTGGATGGCGGACTAACTGGAAATTTTCGGAACGGCAAAACCTTACGGACCATCCGTTCAACGCATGGTAGATGGTGGATGGAGCTCTGTGGGAAGACCCTATTAAGCTCCTTTTGCAACAATAGGGAATCGCCATTCTTCAGGTTTGTAATTATACCCGATCACTAGCCAAGTCGAACTAACAAGCCAAGTCGAACTAACCATGTCTGTCTGCCCGTCTGTCTGTCCGTCCGTATGAACGATCTCGGGAACTATAAAAGCTAGAAGATTAGCATTTTGCATGCAGATTCTTGGTGTTCCTAGGAAGCGCAAGTTTATTTCAGCTGAGGGCCAAAAGTTCTGCTCTTTCCTTAGATAGATCAAGGTCCCTTACAAGATCATCTAAGTCATCTTGTAAGAATAATCTGGGTTTTTTGGCGTTTCGCATCATAATCTTTATCGTCATCGCAGGTCATTTTATCAATCGAGGTACTCGGGACATTATCAAATTTCTTTTGAAACTTTGGGACGGGAACGCCATCAGAGTGAGGCATGGGCTTCCTTGCTGAATTCACATTGGGATACGTATTTTTTATACTCTTGCAGAGGGTATTATGATTTCAGTCAGAAGTTTGCAACGCAGTGAAGAAGACGTTTTCGACCCTATAAAGTATATATATTCTCGATCAGCATCACTAGACGAGTCGATCTAGCCATGTCCGTCTGTCCGTCCGTTTCTACACAAACTAGTCTCTCAGTTTTTAAGCTATCGGGATGAAAATTTCCCAAAAGTCTTCTTTCTATTGCAAGTAGTATATAAGTCGGAACGAGCCGGATCGGACAACTATATCATATAGCTCCCATAGGAATAATCGAAAAAAAAAAATGTAAAAAATTATATCTTGGGTGTTTTTGAACATATAACTTTCAACTTTTGGAAATACCATTCTTTATCTAATTCTGAATTTCGAATAAAATTTTTTCAAAATCGGACGACTATATCATATAGCTGCCATAGGAACGATCGGAAAATTAATGGGAATATAATAAGAAATAAATTATTGCTTCGTTGGTTTTAATTGTATTCTCTTCTACTCTGGGATATGACTCTTTTTAAAGGTTTTCGAATTTCGATCTTAATTGTATCAATATCGAACTACTATATCATATAGCTGCCATAGGAACGATTGGAAAATTAGTAATAATAGGAATTATCTGCAAGGGTATATAAGCTTCGGCTGGCCGAAGCTAGCTTCCTTTCTTGTTTTTATTTTATTTGGTTAGGCTAAAATACCAGTCCTCGATGTGATTTATTTGCTTAACCCAAATCATGGGTATACTAAACCTCATCTGCTTTCTAGCCCCTGTTGCCTATTGTCTTAAATGTTCCTTGCATGTTTTAAAAGCATTGTTAGAAGCCCATGGTTTATTTTCCTTGACTTTAAAATTGAACAATAAAAAATGTATTATTTGATAATTATAATTATAATAATTAAATGGAGATGGGTCTGTAATCATTCTTTGATTTTGGAATTGGAATTATTTTAGCCGTTTTCTAACAGTCCGGAAATGTAGATGTTGTCACTGCAATATTAATAGTATGCGTTATGTTTGGGAGGAACTTTGGCAGCAGTATTTTTATACCCGTTACTCGTAGAGTAAAAGGGTATATTGTATTCGTGCAAAAGTACGTAACAGCTAGAAGGAAGCGTTTCCGACCCCATAAAGTATATATTTCTTGATTAGGATCACTAGCCGAGTCGATCTAGCCATGTCTGTCTGTCTGTCTGTCTGTATGAACGCTGAGATCTCGGGAACTACAAAAGCTAGAAAGTTGGGATTAATCACACATATTCTTGGGCTTCCTAAGCAGCGCAAGTTTATTTCATCCAAGCGCCTCTCGCCCCTACTATCGCTTTAAAAGACTTAAAAAAGCCTGGCACCCACATCGTTACAGATTGTAAAAGTTTTTTTTTTTTTTTATACATATGCATTTTTATTTATTGGATCTTCTCTGAATGGAGACTAACAATAAGTTTATAAAATCTTAAATTAAAAAGCTATCTAACAGTCAGATGACTGACGCGAGATTTAAGGGCTCTAATAACTATTGCTGAGCTGGAAGGTCATTTCGTTGCAATCGGGTCCGGTATGAGACCCTGGCTAGGCCCCTGGCGAGCTGGTTTGGATGGAAAGTTAGCTTGGTGAGGTAGGACGCTTTTTGTTTGGATATTTTGTCTTTTACGGGCAGAATGCCCAGATCTCTGTGGATGTTGTCGTTCCGAACATACCAAGGTGCCCCAGTGATAGTTCTCAAGATTTTTGATTGTGCTCGCTGGATAATGTCGATGTTGCTGGTGCTCGCGTTACCCCACAACTGGGAGCCGTAAGTCCAGACGGGCTTGAGCGTTGAATTGTAGAGCAGGACCTTGAAGTCCAGGCAGAGGGGGGAGCGAGCGTTTAGGAGCCAGTGGAGGCTATTGGACTTTAGTTTTAGATGAATTTTCTTAGCTTCGATATGTTTCCTCCATGTAAGTCTCCTGTCTAGGTGAACGCCAAGGTACGTTACATCGTCAGCTTGTGGAAGTGGCGTGTTATTCAGAGTTAGCGGTGGACACGTTTGTCTGTTAAGAGTAAATGTTATGTGTTTACTCTTTTGCCCATTTATTTTTATACGCCAGTCTGATAGCCACCTCTCCACTACCACGAGATGATCAGCTAGTAGTGCTGTTGCCTGAATTGGGCATTTGGACCGACTTATGATTGCGGTATCGTCTGCGAATGTAGAAGTAGTTAGCCGGTCGTTCGTGGGAATATCTGCGGTGTAAAGGAGAAATAAAGTTGGACCAAGGGCACTACCTTGGGGAACTCCAGCCTCTATGGTGTAATCGTCGGATGTTGTAGTGTTGCATCTCACGGCGAATTCTCTGTTGTAAAGGTACGATTCAAGTATCCTGTGAGTGTTTTCCGGCAGAATAGTTTTGATTTTGTCCATAAGGCCATCAAGCCAGACTCGATCGAAAGCCTGTGCAACGTCAAGGAATACCGCACTGCAGTATTCCCGGTATTCGAATGCAGTCCGTATTTCCTTTGTTAATCTGTTGACTTGCTCTATTGTTCCATGGCTTTTTCGAAAGCCAAACTGATGTGCCGGAATAACGTTGTGCTCTTTCAGATATGGGATTATACGCGTCAAAAGGCATTTTTCTAGCAGTTTTGACAGACACGAGAGTAGACTTATCGGTCTGTATGAAGCTGGTATTGTGTGATCTTTTCCTGGCTTTGGGATCATTATGATTACCGATTTTTTCCATTGTTTTGGAAAGTAGCCAAGTCGTGTAATCCCGTTAAAGAGTTTACAAATGGCCTCAACTGCACAGTTTGGGAGTTCAATTAGCATTTTGGGAGTTATTAGATCACCGCCTGGGGCCTTTTTTGGTTTTAATTGCTCGCTGATGATTTTTGCAACTTCGTTTGGTTGAAACAGAATTGGTTCCGTCTCAGTTACAATTCGAATTGACGGCGACGGTAGTGCGAATGAGTTTGTTGCAGGGTTTGGCTGAAAGACGTTTCGAAGGTGTAAAGCAAATGTACAAGCTCTGTCTTTGTCGCTTCTGGCCCATCTGCCTGAAGAGTCTCTTATGGGAATTACTGTTTCGGCCGGCGCACTTAGATTTGGGTGGGCCCTCCACAAAGGATGTTTGGTGCTGGTGGGTGAAAGTTTCTCAATGTACTGGCGTTGAGCTTTTACTTCTTCGTGCCTTAGGGCCCTGGTAAGTCTGCGACCAGCTTCCTTAAGACTTTGTTTAGAGGATGGCGATCTGCTGGTTTGCCAAGCACGCCTCAAACGTCTTTTCTCCAGAACAAGCTGTTCGATTTCAAGGTTAGTTTTGTGTTGGTGTGTGCGCCCATCCCTCCCTTGCGGTGTAGAGACTTTGGCTGCTGCGACGAGTACGGACACCAGTGCATCGGCATAGCAGTCGATGTCCTCATTGATGTTGAGCTGTGGGGTTAGTTCAATGTGGGAACTTACGTACATTTTGAACTTCAGCCAGTTGGTTAGATGCGACGTCAACCTACAAGGGTGCTCGATTAATTCCGGGCTTTGAAGAAGAGTTATTAGCACTGGTGAGTGGTCCGATGATAGATCCAAAAGCGATTTTGCAGATATAAGATTGCGAGAAATATTTTTTGTCACAGCAAAATCAATTAAATCAGGTAGTTTTCTAGGATCTGTAGGCCAGTATGTAGGGCTGCCTGGCGAAACGTAGTCCAATTTGTTGCATGTTTTGATGAGTGCATTATATAGTTGCCTTCCTTTGGGGGTCACAAGGCGGGATCCCCAGTGCGTGTGCTTGGCGTTGTAGTCTCCTGCTGCTATAAATCGCTCTCCAAGTGAGTTGTAGAAGTCCATGAATTGGTCTTCGGAAACTGTAAAACGGGGTGGGCAGTAAACAGCGGCAATGGCAAGGTTGCAGTTGCCCAACTGTATTTTTATCGATGTAGCTTGCAAATAGTTTTTTGCAAACCTTTGGTGAAAGTGGTGTTTGATACGGTCTCTTATTAAGATGCCGGTTCCACCATGTGCTTTACCATCTGGATGATCGGTGCTATAAAACGTGTATCCCCGTATTTGAAAGTTATATTTGCTGGTGAGATGCGTTTCTGCCAGCAGCATAACGTCGATGTGGTTTTCGTTCAGAAATTGAGTTATTTCAGGTTTATGCCGTGAAACACCGTTGGCGTTCCACAGAGTTATTCGAAGACTAGGCATAGTTTATTTGGACTGCTGAGTTTCAAGCATTTTTAACAAGATGTTTTGGGTTTGCACAAGGGTTTGCATGGTGGTTTTCATGAATGACATAAATTCCATCATATTTTGTTGCAAGGTTATCATCATAGTTTCCATGTTGCTTTGTGGCTGTCCCATGGCCTGCGGGATGTTATTCATTTTCGGCTCTATGTGAGCTGTGCCTGATCTTAGAGCACTGGCGTAAGAAATGCCGTTGGTGGTAATTGAAGGGCCAAATGATGACCTGGCTGCTTTTGCGAAGAAAGCTTCCGGTGTCGTTTGTGATCTCATGTAGATGTTCTGTGTGTTCTGGGAGCGTGCCGTTGTCGATCGTTGCATCCGACTTTTCATCTCCTTGTAGACTGGACAGCCTCTGTAGTTTGCTGTGTGGTTTCCTTGGCAGTTTACACACTTTTTAGTTAGAGGGTCTTCCTTGTTGGCAGGGCAGGGTTCGGAGCCGTGGCAGTTTCCACAAGCTACACATACTGACCTGAGGGCGCAGTGATTCCTGGTGTGTCCGTATTCCTGGCAATTCGTGCATTGCACTGGCCCGTTCCGTTTGTGCGGCTCTTCTACTGTGATCCTACGATGCAGCAGGTACTGCAGCTTGTAGATCGGGTGCACTGCGTTTTTTTTCAAAGTTCTGCTGTCTGGCTCCAGCTCGACCTTGAATAGTGGTTGCGGCTTCTTGTTTTTGTTCATAATGTTTATAACATTTTTTGCACAAAAACCATTTTCTTTTAAAGCCTCTGTAATTTCAGAAGGGGTCACATCGGGTTCTATACCCTTAAGCACAACTTGCAAGCCTTTGCAGCTTTTTAGCTGGTACGTGTAGTAATTCTTTTTGGCATCGTTTAGGTACTTTGACACTGCTCGGAAATCGTCTTCAGTTTTGGTTTGCAGTTTAGTTTCGCTTATATTCCCTTTCATAAGCGGAATAACATGAAAGTTATCTTTTCCGACTAGCTCAACTATTTTGTTGACTAGGGCATTCGAAGTCTTCTCCCGAATAAAGATGGGTGGCGGCTTCAGTTTCCTTGGGGCTAATTGTTCGGACTCTGTTTCGGGCTCCGCCAGAAGTGAAAATCTGTTTTCGTTTAATGGCCCGAAATTTTCAGGGCCTTTGTTGGTACGGTTTACTTTGGGCTTATTGCCGTCAGATTTTTTTGGGGGTGTTAGCTTGCGCTTGGAGATGTTAATGTAGCGATCCATGCCTGTCTGTATGGCCGAGCCCGCTTGCGAAATTGTCATTTCTTCTACCGTAGGTTTGTTTTTGCCGATTGGCCCGATTTTTGCACTTGTTTGTGTTATTGCTTTACCCGCTGCAGAAGAAGAGAGTGGAGTCGCTATTGCATTGTTGGCGACAGAGGCCGTTGTAGTTGACGTAGTATTTGCTGTTGTTGTGGTACTAGGTGGCAGAAGCTCGGTTGGAGTTTTGCATTGCTCACTCCATGGCGTTTGAGCGGTGAGAAGCGGGGCGGGAGAGCAGGAACTGGCTCTCTGGTTTTCGGCGGTCAGTAAACTTGCACTTTCTTGCACTTTCGGTTCTTGAGTATTACTCGTGAAAAAGAAATAAGCATTGTTGCGAGACGATGAAAGACGACGTTTGTCTTGCTCTCTCTGAATTTTTTCACGGGCTTCGTCTTGTTGTTTTTGGCGTTGAGTGCGCTGATCCACGTTCTTATGCATTTGCTTATTGATAGTGCGTAAAGATTAATTAATTAATTAATTAAAGCTTTAGTTCACGATATGCGATTTGCATCGCGAAACGCAAAACCTCGCGTTTATAAATTTTTCGAACGTTTTCGACTGATTTAATGTTTGTTTTTCCGGAGCGTTAAGAAAACACGTCTACACGCGACCGAAGTTCAACAGTTATTATCAAAAAAATATCAAAAAAGTTAAAATACTTTTTTGATGTGTTTATTCCAGTGATTGAGCATGGTGAGCATGGTTAGGGATTATAGACTAATCCCCTCACTTAGGCCGCCATGGGCCCCTTGTGATACCATATGATCTCAGAAAAGATCCATTTCCCTAGCTCATGGGTCATTGGGTTTCTCGAACCAGTTGGTTCTTTTCAGAAAACAAAGGAGTTTGGGTATGCTGGTGCCTTGTATGGCTGCAAGGTTTGGAAGCGTGTAGCTTCCTAGTGTTTGAAAGCGTTTGAGGTTGTGTGCTGGGCAGAAGCACAGGAGGTGTTCAATGTTCTCCTCTTCTTCTATCTGTTTACAGCTGCGACAGTAGTCGTAGCTGCTGAGTCCTAGCCTGCGCGCGTTTGTTCCTAAAAGACAGTGGCCCGTGCGGGCATTAATTAAGGTGGAAATGTCTGCCCTGTTACATTGTAAGAGGGTTTTGGTTCTTTATGGATTATAGTTACCCCAGGTGAGCCTGGAGGTGTGGCATGTCGAGATCGTATTCCAACGGTTGTTAGAGAGGGTATACTTGCTTGAGGAGAAGTTTGCAGGTAGCTATGGGCATGCCCACCGTGTCCTTATCGCGAAGGATGTCGGTGGTTGTCCCTTGTCTTTCTAGTTCGTCCGCTATGCAGTTGCCTTCAATGTTACGGTGTCCAGGCACCCAAATGAGTGGCCATGAAAAGAGTGAGTGAAAAGATGAAGATGTCTGTGTTGCAGTGTTTTGTTGTAGGTAAGACATGGCTTCCTGGATTGCCATCACCTCCGCTTGGAAGACACTACAGTGATCTGGTAGTCGAAAAGAGACTTTTATGTCTAGTTCAGGCGAGAAAACTCCCCATCCGTGTATATATTGACGGCGTTCTCGATCTGGTGAGGGAGGTGGTCCCATTCTGTGCGGGTGGGTATAAGAACCTTGTACCTTTTTTTTTTTTTAACCTTATAAATTACGGCTCGGATGTAATTGAAAAATACAAACGGTGGTGCTCCTCTCCCGCGAACGGGACAATGGCTCTCACTGTGCGGTACGGTCGCAAAGCAATGCTTCGCACAGTGGCAGGCCGCTTAGCCCATCCGCTCCTTTCTGCCTCTCTCCAGCAGCCTTAGTGATTTCATCACCTTAGCCGCGAATTCCGCCGTCGCTTCCCACGTCCTTGGGCTCTCTATCATTAGCGGCACCAGCGTGCCCACGCTGATCTCCGCTCCTGCTGCTGCCTCCAGAGCCGCTCTTTCTTCAGCGAATCGGCGGCACTCGAAGACGACGTGTCGCGCATCTTCCAGTACGCCAGTTCCGCACTTCGGACAGCCATCATCGTCATCATGGCCGTACTTCTTGAGATAGCTACGGAAGCAGCCATGCCCGCTCAGCACATGGGTGAGGTAGAAATCCACCTGCCCGTGTTTCCGCTCCACCCAGGCCTCAATATTGGAGGTCAAATTGTGGGTCCATCTCCCTTTGGACGAGGCATCCCACTTGGCTTGCCAGCTCTCGTATCTCCTTCCTCTAGCCGCTATTTTGAGCTCAGCCTTCGCGACGCGATCAGGTCTCTGGTGCCCTCGGAACGCGTTACGCATCTTAGCCTTCTCACGGACCAGCTCCCTCAGAGAGACCAATCCCGCTATCACCAACGCAGCGTCGTCCGAGACCGTCCTGAATGCGCTTGCCACTCGGACAGCGCATAGTATGTATGTAGACTCGGCGCCCCGTATGTAGAACTTGGTCTCGACTGCTTCAGCCCACACCGGTGCCGCGTACAGCATCTGGGAGGTCACAACGCTAGTCAGCAGCTTCCTGGTACTCTGCTTGGGTCCTCTGGTGTTTAGGAGTATCCGAGAGAGGCTTCCTGCCATCCTACTGGCTTTCTTCTGGTCGTATTCCAAGTGCTCCTTGAACGATAGCCGGGTATCGATCAGAACACCGAGGTATTTGATCGCCCTCTGCGATTTGATCACGGCTCCGCCTACCCGGATCTCGGCCGTTTCCACGATCTTCCAGCTCGAAATCAGGACTGCCTCCGTCTTGTGCGCCGCTAGCTCCAGGCCAGCACTCGCGAGCCACGATTCGATCGATCGTTCCGTATGTCTAGCGTTACTACTAGACAGTAGCTTTTGGAACCGCCTTTCCACCTTTTACCGGCGATAGCCGATTCGGCTATTCCCGTCACCGTCTCGATTGCGTCCAGCGTTGACTTCCCTTTCCTGAACCCAAACTGGATTGGGGAGAGACCTCCGGCCTTCTCGATGGCAGCAGTCAGTCTGGCTGAAATGATCCGCTCGAATACCTTACCGGTGGTGTCGGTGAGGCAGATGGGCCTATATGAGGATGGCTCCCCCGGCGGCTTGCCCGGCTTGGCTAGCAGCAGCAGCTTCTGTCTCTTCCACCTCTCCGGAAAGGTCCCCTCCTCCAAGCACTTGGAGTACAGGATGGCGAACTCCCTCGGGTATAAAGCGATGGACAGCTTCAACGCCTTGTTGGGTACAGCGTCCGGTCCCGGCGCCTTCTTGGGGGGCACGCTGATGTCGGAGACATCGCAGGCTTCGTTTGGGTGACGCTCCGCACTGGGCTCCATGGTCACCGGAGATTCTGTAGGGAAGAGCGCCCGCACGATGCCTTCTAAGGCTTCGGGGTCCGATGGAGCTGTACTGCCGGCTCTCAGCCCTTTGACCACCATCCAATACGCTCCGCCCCATGGGTCGTCCTCCGCATCATCGCAGAGCTGCAGGAAGCGGTGGGACGCAGTCTGTTCTGTGTGGTATATAACGCTGGTTTGTAAGTATAATGGAGTGACCTGATGAGCCTGTTGACCAGGCCGACGCTTCGCGGAGCCTTAGCGCCGTTGCTGATGCCCAGCTTTTGGCAAGCAGGTCTAGAGGTTCTAGGTAAAGAATTGTATTCAATGCTTCAGTGGCGGTTGTGCGAAGCGCCCCACTTGTGCAGAGTTTTGGCGCTTCTTTGGATCTTGTGCAGATTCTTTAGGTTGCAATTCTTTTCTAGAAGGTGCCACCAGACGATGATTCCATAGAGGAGAATGGGTCTGACTATTGCAGTATATAGCCAGTGAACTATTACGGGAGAGAAGCCCCACTTTCTCCCTATAGCTTTTTTACAAACAAAGAGTGCTTTGGCCGCTTTGCGTGTGCGGTCCGCGATGTTCTCTGCCAGAGGAGTTTCTTGTCTAGGATGACTCCTAAATACTTTGCTTGGTTGCTAAGAGTAAGGCGAGTTCGGTGTAGTTTTGGGAGTGTTAGACTTGGTATCTTATACTTCCTTTTAAATAGAACTTATTCTGTCTTTTCTGGGTTGACACCCAGTCCGCCGCGTGCTGTCCACCTTGAGATTGTGGATAGGGCTGTCTCCATCAGGTTGCATAGCGTTTGAGGAAATTTTCCTTGCATTAGGATAACCACGTCGTCCGCATAGGCCATCACTTTTGTTCCCGTTTCCTATAGAAGTGGTAGAAGTTTATTAACAACTATAACCCATAGCAGAGGGGAAAGTACACCGCCTTGCGGTGTTCCTCTACTAACGTTCCTAGTCGATTGTGCTGATCCCATAGTGGAGTACACTACCCTACTGGTGAGTATGGTGTGAATGAGTCCCACTATAGGAAGCTCAATGCCTAGTTCCCTCATAGCGCCAGTGATAGCCGTTGGGGTGACATTGTTGAATTCGCCTTCTATGTCTAGGAAGGCTGCCAGGGAGTATTACTAGGGAGTGTAGGGCAGTGTCTGTTGATCTTCCTTTACGGTACGCATGTTGTGCATTGGAGAGTAAACTAGGGTTGGTAGTTAGTCTGATGTGTGTGTCAATTAGCCTTTCCAGGGTCTTTAACAAGAAGGAGGAGAGGCTTATTGGACGGAAGTCCTTTGGAGAGGTGTGAGAGGGCTTGCCGACCTTTGGTATAAATATTACTTTAATGTCCAGCCATCTGGATGGTATATGATTCAGTGCCAGACAGCCGTGGAATATGACCGTCAGCCATGGAAGGGTAGTATCTATTGTCCGTTGTAGTTGTGCCGGGAAAAAGCCGTCAGGGCCAGGTGATTTGAAGGGCTTAAAGGAGTTAATCGCCTATTTGATGCGTTCAGGGTTTGAAATGTTGTCTATGCTCTGCTCGTCGAGATTCTCCACTAAATGGAGGTCCTCTACTGCTTGCGTGTTATTAGGGAAATGGGTGCCTAGCAGGAGTTCTAAAGTTTCCTGGCTGTTTCCCGTACCTTCATTGGCTTTTAGGTATCCAACGGTTGCTGGAGATTTTGCTAAAATTCTTCTGAGCCTGGACGCTTCCGCTGTAGATTCTATGCTACTGCAGAAGTTGGCCCATTCTCTTCGCTTTGATATTCTAATTTTCTTTTTGTAATGGCTTAGCTTCGTATGGTACGTGTTCCAGGAAGCCTCACTGTTGCTATATTTAGCTCTGTTAAAATGACTTCTGCAGTCGCTTTTAAGGGCCGCCAGGGTAGTGTTCCACCAAGGCGGTTTGTGTTTTGTTCTGCTTGGGCAGGCCTTTTTAATGGACTCACCACAGATGTCAGTGAAAGTGTTGACTAGGTTTTCTAATTCATGACTGTCAAGTACGTGAGTCGGTGGAGTATTTAGGTTTCTATCGAGGAGTTTTTGTAGTATCCCCAGTTAGTGCGTCTTAGATTTCTTATGCTCTCGGGGGGAGGGCATTCTAGATATATTGTAAATTCTACATATCGGTGGTCGGAAGCAGAGTGTTCGGCTCCCACTTTCCACTCTTCAAGATGGTTGACTAGGGTATCAGATATCAGGGTAATGTCTAAGACTTCCCTCCTATTTCTAGTGATGAAAGTAGGGTCATTACCTTTGTTGCAGATGAATAAGATGGATTGAAGGAGATAGTCATAAAGTAACTCACCCCTTTCGTTCATATTTGTACTTCCCTATTGTGTGTGGTGTGAGTTGGCGTCTCCTGCCCGTTGCCAGGCGGGTGAGGAGGGCAGCAGGTGCTGCCTTGCTGTGGTGCAGATTAATCTGTAGATACTGCACCATTTTGCGGGTTGGGCTCGGGCTGGGTACCCTCTACTTCCTCCACAATGTCCTGGAGCACACTGCGCCCCAATCGGGCCGTGTCATCGGTGCTCAACTGCTTCAGAGTCTCTGTGAGCTCCGAATCAGTCGACACGTACCCTGTGTGGAGGGCCTCCTCGTGCTCCATCTCGTCGTCGCTCGGGGGTTCGTAGGACGCAGCCAGATTGTCTGCCGCTAGTTTGTCCGTGTCGTATATGCAGAGTTGCACCTTGTCGAAACCGTAGTTGACCCGGTTCTGTAATGCTGCCAGGGGTTCCAGGCATGCCTGGTTGAGGAGAATCACCACGTTCATGGTGACGCGTTCAGTCTTCTCAACCTTCACCACCTTCCAACCTTCTGTTGGGAGCTTGGGGTTGAACCTTGTCAAGAGGCTAAGAATAGCCTCTGGCTCAGAGGGTTCAGACGGCAACCACATCCTCGCCCTTGGTCTGGTCGGGATATCCGCTGCCTCGCAGACGGCTAACTTGGCCCCGGGGTAGACCTCGCCAACTTTGGTAATGGCAGCCTTGTAGAGCGCTGCCGATCTCTCGTCCTCACAGGCAATCAACTTTACGTTGCCCTGGTACCACCCTGCATCTGTGCAGTCAGGTGGTGGTCCTGGGTTTTCGTCCAGCACTTTCAAGGCCACCGTCGCAAGTGCCCGCCTAACCTGACCCCACTGGTTCCTTGGGATCCTGCCGCCTTCATCGTTCTGGTCGATGACGCCGATGATCTTCCGATCCCTCACCACTTCGGCAAAGGATGTAGACCACGTGCCGCGGCTGGTTGTCTTGGCCTTCTTGCTCGCTGGTTGAGCCACTTCGATCGACCTCTCCCGCTTGTGGTTGTCGCTTGGTATCTTTGCGGGGTCGAAGTCTGGAAGCCTTTGCCCAGGCTATGTCCTCCTGGATCTTTTGGTAGTCCTCCTTGGAAGTCTGATCCTCCCCTATGGGGTTGGTGGCCAGACGTTTTAAGATGCGGTATGCCTTCTTTCGTTCCAGTGGTCCTGCCTGATTTGGTGGTGTCCGCTTGAACTCCTTGGCCCTGGTACTTACCACAAGGTCAGCCCTTGCACCTCCCTCCGGTTGGTTTGGCTGGTGAGCCGCCCCAGCGTTGGTGGGTGTTTTGGTTTGGCCCTTGCGGTTCGTGGGGGCTGCCTGGCTGCGTGGTCCGCTGGCCTTGGCTGGTGTCGATGTTGCATGAGTAGGGGCTTTCGGTACGGCACCCTTGCTTACTTGGTCGTCCTTGGAGGTGATTTCCGACTTTTTAAGAGTGTCGGACTCTACGTTTACTTTTTTATTTATATTTGAATTCTCCATACTAGTTCCCTCGAGCTGCGGAGAAAGGACAGGTCCACCCGGGCAGAGATCCGCTGTACCCGGGTAGGGCTGGTTAGAACAGGCGGTCGCCACTTGCCTGAGCCCACCGTTAGAGACTGAGTTATTTGTTGACTCGGGCTCCCAGCCAGATTGACTCTCGGCACGGTTCGAGTGACACCTTAGTCCAGCCCGGGGTGAGATGAGTGTTGGAGGAATAGGGAATAAAGTACTCGATTCTTTTAAGGCCGCCGATGCCTGCACGAGTGAGCATCTAGTCGTCGTTCAGCGTTTGTGAAGAGAACAAGATCGTATTTGTGTGAAGGATACCAATATCGAAAGAACATTGTAAAACTAATATACTCGTAAGCACTTTATGTTTAAACTTTATCACAATAAACATTGTACGTGAATTTCACAATTCCTACATACCCGTTACTCGTAGAGTAAAAAGGTTTATTGTAATCGTGTAAAAGTATGTAACAGCTAGAAGGAAGCATTTTCGACCCTAAAAAGTATATTCTTGATCAGGGTTACTAGCCGAGTCGATATAGCCATGTCCGTCTGTCCGTCCGTATGAACGCTGAGATCTCGGAAACTTTAAAAACTAGAGGATTGGTATTTTGCATGCAGATTCTTGGAGTTCCTACGCAGCACAAGTTTGTTTCAAGAAGGTGCCACGCCCCCTCTAACGCCCACAATAGCTTATATACGATTTTACAAAATTTAAATATTTCGGAAATGTAAAAATGCAGTTTTATTGTGTTTATCAATACCTATCGAAATGTAGAAGAAATTTTTCAAATCTGACCATTCGTTAAAAAGTTATGCGTGATCAAAGTTTTATATCTCCATCTCCCTCGCACTCCCTTTAGCTGAGTAACGGGTATCTGATAGTCGGGGCACCCGACTATATCGTTCTCTCTTGTTTTAGAATCAATGGGCGCGTTCAGCAGAACAACATGATACCTGATCACTGATGGATTTCTTACGATAGTTCTGCTGAACGCACATGATTACTAATCATGATGCAAGAATTTTGCATCAGTGATCAGGTATCAGGTAGCGTAAAAATAGTACGCTACCTTTTCTTGATACATGATACATAGCTGTTGGCGTGTATCGATAGGCGAAATATCGAGTAGAATAAACATAAGAAGAAGAATGTAAACAAAGGCAAATATAAATGAAAAACTATGAATTCGGTTGAATCTATTGTTATTTTGCAAGAATTCTTTGATTTTGATGTGGCTACCAATGCAGTGTGCAATGCTGTAATTGCGGCGGTGGACGAAATGGATTTAACAACTCGCCTTTTTAGGAAAAAGAGGCGCCATGTAAAATCAAAAAATTTTTATGAAGAGACTGTCCAAAACTACCGCTTGGACCAATTTAAGGAACATTTTAGAATGTCTCGTGCAGTTTTTGAGGTAAAATACACATTTCAAATTCAAAATCCATTATTAATTAATATATTTATTTACAGTCGCTTCTTTTGGCAGTAGCACCTAAAGTCGAAGCTCTGAAGGAACCTATTGTCCACGTTTGTTTGAAGAAAAAACTTCTTTTCACGATTTGGATGTTGGCCAAGCAGGAATCCTTCTTGGCTGTTGGCGATCGATTCAACATAGCCTTACAGAGATAATGGACATTTAAGTACATCGCAAACCCTATATAATGTAAGATTTTCATCTATAAGATCTATTATAGAAAGAGCATTTGGTTTACTTAAAGGCAAGTTTCGAAGGTTGAAGTATTTGGAAATTAAATCTCCTAGCTTTGGAAACTACATTATTTTAGCGTCATGCATGTTGCACAATTTTATTTTGATCAATGGTGATGACGAAGACTGGGATAGTTTCGAAGACAACGATGAGGAAATTTTGACTTGTAATTGGTCAACAGAATCGGAAAGACATTTATCTGAGGCGTCTACAAAAAGAGATACTATTAAAAATATGTTACAATAAACTTTTTTAATAAAAAAACGTTATAAAGTATATTTTGTTTTCATTTAATGAGATCTCATAAATTTAACTAGGTATTTAGTTTTACTTGTTCATTTTGTTTAAAAATTCCTTCAGCAGATCGTTCCGCTCAGCCTGCAGCCTATTGCTTTCCTCCATTACGGCGGTCAACTTTTTAAGCTCCTCTACTTTTTGACTCTCTGCCTCCAGCGCCTTCTTCTTTTGATAATACTGGCCCTTCTGTACTCTGGCTTTTCGTTTGCGGCTCCCACCTTCCTTGTCGACTTCTCCAGACTCGTGGGATTCTGCTCCGCAGGACGTTGTCGGAGTGGCGCAGGACGATTCCATTTCGTCGTAGTACCCGTCCAAGTACTCAGTGAAGTTTAAGAGCTGCTCGTCGTTCTCCTGTTTGTAGCCAAGGTGCGGGAACCGTTCATGGCCAAGTCATTCTCAAAAATGGATTCCATTTCGGAGAAGAACTCCCACTTTGTCGCACTTTGGCCCGTGCTGCGATTTTTTACCCTAATGTTGTCATACGTTTTCTTCAAGTTCCTAAACTTTCTGTCCAGCTTCTCTGGGTTCAGGTCGGATATTCCGTGGCCCTCCATTGCATCTTGTATGTCGTTTATTTTTAATTTTGGGGTTCCTAAAGTCTTCTTTTTTCTCAAAATACAAAGATAAAAGAAGCTTTGTGACCCCAGTAGTCCAGACTTTGCTTTCCGCTGTGTAATGTTAAAAAGGCCAATTAGATATTCTTTATTAAAGAAAATATACGTACTCTCCATTTCAGCAAAGCAAAATTACAGCTGTTTCTAGCGGAGTGCATCGATACCGATAGATTCAAGCCGATTACTTTTATAGCATCGTGATGTATCATGAGCGTTCAGCAGAACACACTTGATCACTGATTACTGATCCATCAGTGATCAGGTATCATGTTGTTCTGCTGAACGCGCCCAATAAGATATGTCGATAGATTTTGGTTTTTTTGGTTGCCCAGTCCTGCCACTAGGGATGATGAAAATATATAAAAACTAGCTATAACCAAGAATACTCATAGATTTGTTGACCGTCTGCATTATGTTGCAGTCAAATTTAAGCTTCGGGTCCAGAAGAACGCCTTAATCATTTACTGAATATATACGGTCATGTGGCAAGTTCTGAAGCAAATAACTTATAAACGTAGGAGTACCCCTATGAAGGTAGGTAGGTAGAAGTGGTGAGGTCCTCTCTGAGAGCCTCCAAGTAGAGCTGAGCTCCGTTTTGATCCACACCCTCGTAAATTGTTGTCTCCGCGTTCTCTTCAGTACCAGCCTGCGTCATTTAGAAAACCTAGGATTGCAGTTATCCTCTGCTTTCCTATTTCTCCCAATGATTCCAGCTGATACGCCCCGAAGTATCTCGCCCTGATATGGTTTAGTGCTGGGCAATGACACATCATGTGCTCAGGTGTCTCCTGTGTGTCTGTTTCTTTGCAGCTCCTGCAATTAGCATTGTACGGAAGCCCCATCTTCATGGCTTGCGTGCCAATGGCCCAATGGCCAGTGATGAGTGCCGTGATCCTTCTAATATCCCTTTTGCTTTTGGTTATTAGTTCTCGAGTTCTCTTGCTATTTATGGTTGGCCAGCAGAGCTTTGATCTCCTGAGACCCTGCTTTTTTGACCAACTTTTACTAGCTAGTGTTTCGTAGTGTTCGTGAATCCTTGCTTGGACTGTATTAAGGGATTCAGGTAGACTAGTTGTATAGGAGTCGTCTGCCGACCCCTTTCGTGCAAGTTCATCCGCCTTTTCGTTTCCTGGTATATCATTGTGCCCTGGCACCCATGTTATCTGTACATGGTTGTTTGTTGCTAGTATGTTGAGAGCCACCCCTATGAAAGGTCATTACGTTAAATGACCCCTATGAAAGGTCATTACGTTACATTTCAGGCAGTTCAAATGTAGGTCAAAATAGCGTCGGCCACTTAGCAACGAAAGTGGAACAGTGGAATTTGGAACACGGGTTTTTTTTCGTTTTTGAATTTTCTCGCTATTTGAGGGCCGAATCGAAAAATGTTTGATGCAAAATTGTTTAGAATTAAAATATCTATCGATCTAGATGGGGTGTGGGTGGCAAATCCGAGGTCTACAAGTGGTTCAAAAATGCATTCGAAAAATCCTGTATCCACCTTTTGGTTAACTGCTCCCCTCACAGAGGTTGTGCCAATATGCACGCTAAACCAGGTTATTAAGCGTTAATTCAAGCTTCTTGTCTGAAAGTTTCATTAAAATCAAACCCACAGATTTTAAGTAAAATGCCTAACAGTGAACCAACCTCGGATTTTCCCCATATAAAAAAGGGGACCAAAATTTAGTTTGTCTGGGGCTCCACTCATAGAGGATGTGCCAACATGCACGGTACATGGGCAGATTGGGGATCCTCCTAAGAACGTTTTGTGAAAATTTAATGAAAATTAAACCCACAGTTTTCGAGAAAATTGATTTACAGTGTAAGGGTTAAATAGTCAAATTTTGAAATTGGCGGTTTCCCGCTGACTGCGCCACCGAGAACCCATACATGACATCAACCATGTAAATACCTATACATTTTCTATGCAAACTTTAACTTGCCAACTTGCACGGTATAGCAATAGAAGGGGCATAATTTTAAGTAATTTCTGAATTAATATCAGGCAAATCAAACCCACAGATTTCGAGAAATTCAAGTCATTTTAATTATGGATTTTCTCACTCGGTCACACTAATGATCAAAAATGACTAATGATTAAAATGATCAAAAGGGCAAGTCCAATTAGGGGGTGCATACATATCTATTTAACCCCCACACTGTAAATCAATTTTCTCGAAAACTGTGGGTTTAACTTTCATTAAATTTTCACATAACGTTCTTAGGAGGATCCACAATCTGCCCATGTACCGTGCATGCTGACACAACCTCTATGAGTGGAGCCCCAGACAAACTAAATTTTAGTCCCCTTTTTTGTATGGGGAAAATCTGAGGTTGGTTCACTGTTAGGCATTTTACTCAAAATCTTGAATTAACGCTTAATAACCTGGCTTAGTGTGCATATTGGTGCAACCTCTGTGAGGGGAGCAGTTAACCAAATGGTGGATACCCGATTTTTCGAATGCATTTTTGAACCACTTGTAGACCTCGGATTTGCCCCTACCTATCTAGATCGATAGATGTTTTATTTCTTAACAATTTTGCATCCAACATTTTTCACTTCGACCCCCAAATAACGAGAAAATTCAAAAACAAAAATATGTGCGTCAAAATAGCGTCGACCAGTTAGCAACGAAAGTGGAACGGTGGAATTTGGAACACTGGGGCCATTCTTATTTTTTAATTTTCTCGCTATTTGGGGGCCGAATTGAAAAATGTTTGATGCTAAATTGTTTAGAATTAAAATATCTATCGATCTATATAGGTTGGGGCCAAATCCGACGTCTGCAAGGGTTTCAAAAATGCATTCGAAAAATCGGGTATCCACCATTTGGTTAACTGCTCCCCTCACAGAGGTTGTGCCAATATGCACGCTAAACCAGGTTATTAAGCGTTAATTCAAGCTCCTTGTCTGAAAGTTTCATCAAAATCAAACCCACAGATTTTGGGTAAAACGCCTAACAGTGAACCAACCTCGGATTTTCCCCATACAAAAAAGGGGGCGAAAAGTTAGTTTGTCTGCAGCTCCACTCATAGAGGTTGTGCCAACATGCACGGTACATGGGCAGATTGGGGATGCTTGTAAGAACGTGTTGTGAAAATTTCATGAAAATTAAACCCACAGTTTTCGAGAAAATTGATTTACAGTGTGGGGGTTAAATAGTCAAATTTTGAAATTGGCCGTTTCCCGCTGACGGCGCCACCGAGAACCCATACAGCCATGACATCAACCATGTAAATACCCATACATTTTCCATGCAAACTTTAAGTAATTAATACAGCTCTCACAGAGGTTGTGCCAACTTGCACGGTATCGCATTCGAAGGGGCATAATTATAGCTGTTTTGTGAATTAATTTCAGGCAAATCAAACCCACAGATTTCGAAAAATCAAGTCATTTCAATTATGGCTTTTTCCACGCGGTCACACTGAGCAGCCGGCTAGACAGCGTGTTCCCATGACATAAACCATCAATCTATGAACATTTTCTATGCAAACTTTAAGTAATTAATACAGCTCTCACAGAGGTTGTGCCAACTTGCACGGTATATTAATAGAAGGGGCATAATTTTAAGTAATTTCTGAATTAATTTCAGGCAAATCAAACCCACAGATTTCGAGATTTCAAGTTATTTAAATTAGGGCTTTCACACTATCCAGCCAGCGAGACAGCGTACGAAGCCATGTTTTCTATGCAAACTTTAAGTAATTTATACAGCTCTCACAGAGGTTGTGCCAACTTGCACGGTATATCAACAGAAAGGGCATGTTTTTAAGTAATTTCTGCATTAATTACAACGAAATCAAACCCACAGATTTCGAGATTTCAAGTTATTTAAATTTGGGCTTTCACACTATGTTAATGTTTTCTATGCAAACTTTAAGTAATTAATACAGCTCTCACAGAGGTTGTGCCAACTTGCACGGTATATTAACAGAAAGGGCATGTTTTTAAGTAATTTCTGCATAAATTACAGCGAAATCAAACCCACAGATTTCGAGAAAATCAAGTCTTTTCAATTATGGCTTTTTTTCACGCGGTCACACTGTCCAACAAGCGAGACAGCGTGCGGAGCCATGACATAAACCAAAATCTATATCGATATATCGGCAAGTACGACCTACAACACTAAATTTAACCAACTGGCCACTTTTTGGCGCCTAATATCGAAAATAAATATATTTTTATATAGAATTTTCAATTAATATGTATGCACTCCATAATTGGACTTGCCCTCCTGATTATTTTAATGTATAATTCATCACTTCGTTTTACTTCTTCTTCTAACAAGCTTCTTCGAAAGTAACGGGGAAAGCGGCTTTCTGCAGTATGGCAACTCCACAACCGCTCCAAAAAAAATTATTACATTTTTCCAAAATCAGTAAACTGTCTCGCTTGTTGGACAGTGTGACCGCGTGAAAAAAAGCCATAATTGAAAAGACTTGATTTTCTCGAAATCTGTGGGTTTGATTTCGCTGTAATTTATGCAGAAATTACTTAAAAACATGCCCTTTCTGTTAATATACCGTGCAAGTTGGCACAACCTCTGTGAGAGCTGTATTAATTACTTAAAGTTTGCATAGAAAACATTAACATAGTGTGAAAGCCCAAATTTAAATAACTTGAAATCTCGAAATCTGTGGGTTTGATTTCGTTGTAATTAATGCAGAAATTACTTAAAAACATGCCCTTTCTGTTGATATACCGTGCAAGTTGGCACAACCTCTGTGAGAGCTGTATAAATTACTTAAAGTTTGCATAGAAAATGTTCATAGATTGATGGCTTATGTCATGGGAACACGCTGTCTAGCCGGCTGCTCAGTGTGACCGCGTGGAAAAAGCCATAATTGAAATGACTTGATTTTTCGAAATCTGTGGGTTTGATTTGCCTGAAATTAATTCAGAAATTACTTAAAATTATGCCCCTTCGAATGCGATACCGTGCAAGTTGGCACAACCTCTGTGAGAGCTGTATTAATTACTTAAAGTTTGCATAGAAAATATTCATATATCGATGGTTTATGTCATGGGAACACGCTGTCTAGCTGGCTGGTCAGTGTGACCGCGTGGAAAAAGCCATAATTGAAATGACTTGATTTTTCGAAATCTGTGGGTTTGATTTGCCCGAAATTAATTCACAAAACAGCTATAATTATGCCCCTTCGAATGCGATACCGTGCAAGTTGGCACAACCTCTGTGAGAGCTGTATTAATCACCTAAAGTTTGCATAGAAAATATTCATATATCGATGGTTTATGTCATGGAAACACGCTGTCTAGCTGGCTGCTCAGTGTGACCGCGTGGAAAAAGCCATAATTGAAATGACTTGATTTTTCGAAATCTGTGGGTTTGATTTGCCCGAAATTAATTCACAAAACAGCTATAATTATGCCCCTTCGAATGCGATACCGTGCAAGTTGGCACAACCTCTGTGAGAGCTGTATTAATTACCTAAAGTTTGCATAGAAAATATTCATATATCGATGGTTTATGTCATGGAAACACGCTGTCTAGCTGGCTGCTCAGTGTGACCGCGTGGAAAAAGCCATAATTGAAATGACTTGATTTTTCGAAATCTGTGGGTTTGATTTGCCTGAAATTAATTCACAAAACAGCTATAATTATGCCCCTTCGAATGCGATACCGTGCAAGTTGGCACAACCTCTGTGAGAGCTGTATTAATTACCTAAAGTTTGCATAGAAAATATTCATATATCGATGGTTTATGTCATGGAAACACGCTGTCTAGCTGGCTGCTCAGTGTGACCGCGTGGAAAAAGCCATAATTGAAATGACTTGATTTTTCGAAATCTGTGGGTTTGATTTGCCCGAAATTAATTCACAAAACAGCTATAATTATGCCCCTTCGAATGCGATACCGTGCAAGTTGGCACAACCTCTGTGAGAGCTGTATTAATTACCTAAAGTTTGCATAGAAAATATTCATATATCGATGGTTTATGTCATGGAAACACGCTGTCTAGCTGGCTGCTCAGTGTGACCGCGTGGAAAAAGCCATAATTGAAATGACTTGATTTTTCGAAATCTGTGGGTTTGATTTGCCTGAAATTAATTCACAAAACAGCTATAATTATGCCCCTTCGAATGCGGTACCGTGCAAGTTGGCACAACCTCTGTGAGAGCTGTATTAATTACTTAAAGTTTGCATGGAAAATGTATGGGTATTTACATGGTTGATGTCATGGCTGTATGGGTTCTCGGTGGCGCCGTCAGCGGGAAACGGCCAATTTCAAAATTGGACTATTTAACCCCCACACTGTAAATCAATTTTCTCGAAAACTGTGGGTTTAATTTTCATGAAATTTTCACAAAACGTTCTTACGAGCATCCCCAATCTGCCCATGTACCGTGCATGTTGGCACAACCTCTATGAGTGGAGCTGCAGACAAACTAACTTTTCGCCCCCTTTTTTGTATGGGGAAAATCCGAGGTTGGTTCACTGTTAGGCGTTTTACCCAAAATCTGTGGGTTTGATTTTGATGAAACTTTCAGACAAGGAGCTTGAATTAACGCTTAATAACCTGGTTTAGCGTGCATATTGGCACAACCTCTGTGAGGGGAGCAGTCTCAGCGCAAATTTTCAACACTCATGAAAATCGCAAATTGTCCACTCTAAACAATGCACAAGAAATACCCTCCTACCAATATTTCATCCGACTATTGGGTTCCTTATATCACCGGATGGCAGGCGTTCCCGAGGCATAAATCCTACCAATGCCGAGTCTGCCAAAAAATCCATCCTCTACGGAAATGCCACCACTTTCTGACGCTAACTGCCGAACAACGGATCCAGGCAGTACAACTGCATCAATATTGCAAAAATTGTTTGGCTCACCACTATTCAGAAGGATCTTGCCGTAGCGACCATAGATTACGTGGAAATCACCACGACTTGCTACACAAGGACCACCGATCTCAGTTTTCCAACATGCTCCTGAGCCGACTATCCTATACATAGTTACGGAGGTCCTCGCAAGGGGGGAGAATGTTCACGCCAAAAGGCGTTTAATTGAGCAGTGTCGAGCGGCAGTTTCCTCCAGATGTCCACATCTCGCTTGCTCGCACTGCCCTTCGCTCTCCCTCTCCAACTCTCCCAAGTAAGTCTCCGCTCCGCTCTGGAGCCCAAGTAGCTGCTAGGCTAGAAGCGGTTCCTATTACAAGTGCACAAATAACAGTGCCGCACGTCGCAAAACCCCGAAGCTTTCTACCCGTGTTCTCCTTACGACTTCTCCGCGGAAATCTACACGTCCGCTTTTCCTGGGACACACCACATTTACACCGCCGTACTCCCGCCCCAACATTTGGTCCTTCGAGCCGGATTTTAAATTTTGGATTTTTCCTCTCCTGGAATTTTTGGATTTTCACCAGCAGCTACGTGGCTTAAACCGCTCCGAGTTCCACTTCTTACTATTATTTGCCGGTCATACAGCCAGTTGTTCCGTCCCCATTTTCTGTTCAACTTGTTGTATGATTTCTAGTCTACCAGCTCCCGAAATTTCGTACACTCGAAATTATTACATTATCGTTCACACATTTCAAATCCTAAGTGCCACATTTTTCCCAACATTGTGCACATACAAAACAAATAATTAACAGTTCCAGTTACACACGTGCCCATTTTTATATTTTATTTTAAAAAATATATTCGTGTTCTATAAATTCCAAGTGTGTAAAAATATATAATCCAGCCAATAGAAATTTCAAATTCAAAGTGATCCGCCGAAATTGGCAGCTTTTGTTTTTTACTGTGTTTTCCCCCGTTGAGTGCATATATTTTTTCCAAAATACAGTCCACTTCAACTACTATTTCAAATACAGTCCACGCAACTACAATTTCGAATACGGTCCACATCAACATAGATTGTTCTACGATCAATCCCAAATTATTTCCAAGTCCAAATACAAGGAAGGAAATTTCTATAAATTTACACCTCGGCACCTACATTGTGCAGCAGACAAAAATATACATACAAATATACATAAGTCGCAAAACTCCCGCAATCGGTGCCCTTTCTTCTATCCAGCTGTTCTCTGCAGACATATACCACCAGTACATAGGGAAAAACGAACCCAAAGTCTCCACACTTCGCGCAATCGGTGCCCATCCGCTATCCATCTGCTCCGTTACATGCTGCATATTTAAGCATACACGTAGAACTCTTGCTATATTTCGAAACGCAATTCGTGGTTCCAGGGTATCCAAAAAATAACAAATATTATTCGTTCAAAATATGCTGAGAAAAACAACCATATTAATTACGAAATAATTTCGACTAAAACTACTATATAAATATTCGATCCGATTCCATCCGTACAGTGTGACCGTACTTTCGCAGAAAATATTAATTATTTATTTAATTAATATTTATTTTTTCTAACTTATTCCAAGTCATTCAAAAATTCCACAACAAATTCTAGTGTGCAACGTGTATCCTTGCGACTATCGATTGGTTCCTAAAATTCCAATTCGCTTGAAAAATTACTAATTTTTTTTAAATAATTTTTTGTGTCATCAATTTAAATTTGAAATTTTTATTTGTAAATTTGCAACCGCAGCTTTAACACAAATTTATTGCCACAGCTGATCGTCTGAGCCATTTCCAGGCCAGCGTTTACAGTCGAGATGGTTTGATTCCGTCCGATCCGTAGCTGCACACGGATCCGCTTCAGCGACCAAGTCCAAGCTTTATGGCGTAAAGTGGAGGACGCATACGACGTATGTTTAAAGTGTATTGTGGCGGCAGGCGAAAGTGCCTCAGACTTAAAATCCGACCTCAAATTAAAATACTTTCAAACGTACGATATATACGAAAAGGTGGCCGCTCACATCCTCGAACAAATCGAACAGGGCTCCTCCCAATCATCTCAACCTCCAGCATCTTCTCCCCAAAATCAAATTTCGTTTGGCTGTCAGCTTCCTCCGATCGATACGGAGATTTTCTCAGGCGATTATCTTCGCTGGCCGACTTTCCGGGACCTTTTCACGGCGATCTACATAGACAATCCGAGTCTTACGCCTGTTGAAAAGCTGTACCATTTAAATGCCAAAACCAGTGGCGAAGCTCATGATATAGTTTCCAAGTCCCCACTCACTAATAATGGCTTCCGCTCAGCTTGGACAAATCTAACTGAGCGTTTCGAAAACAAGCGATTTCAGGTGAACAGCCACCTAAAAACATTATTCAATGTGCAATCCATAGCACAAGAGTCTGGAGATGCCTTGAAGAAACTACAAAACACCATTCTGGGTTGTTTAACTGCCTTAGAACTCTCTGGAATTAAAATTGAGAATTGGGACCCTCATATTAGTCTACGTTTGCTCTACAAAAGCTTCCGAAGCTTACGCTCTCCTTATGGGAGCAATCTTTGCGTAAGAAGGTTGAAATTCCTACTTGGCTAGAGCTAAATTCCTTTTTAACTGAGCGCCATCGAACACTAGAGGCCGTCGATAGTATCCGGTCTGATAAATCACTCAACGTCCAGCCCAAAAAGACACATCGAATAGCAGAATTGCCAAGAATAAATTCATTCACTACGAGGCTAGATGCCGATACCCAAAGTTTGCGATCTGTGTTCAAAGAAGAACCATCCCGTGCGTATATGTCCACGCTTCCTAAAAATGACGGTGAATAATCGTTCAGCCTACATCCGCGATAAACAGTTGTGCTCAAATTGCTTTGCAACCAGCCATCCTCTAGGTGATTGCACAAGCGCCCAAAACTGCTTCACTTGCCAAGGTCGGCATCATACACTGTTGCATCCAAGCAACAATTCTACAATTCCTCCCAGGCCAGTGTCCGCCTCAATCCCACTTAGAATTTCGTCCTTCTCAGCGCAAATTTTCAACACTCATGAAAAATCGCAAATTGTCCACTCTAAACAATGCACAAGAAATACCTCCTACCAATATTTCATCCGACTATTGGGTTCCTTATACCGCCTTGGATGGCAGGCGTTCCCGAGGTATTAAATCCTACCAATGCCGAGTCTGCCAAAAAATCCATCCTCTACGGAAATGCCACCACTTTCTGACGCTAACTGCCGAACAACGGATCCAGGCAGTACAACTGCATCAATATTGCAAAAATTGTTTGGCCCACCATCATTCAGAAGGATCTTGCCGTAGCGACCATAGATGCCACAAGTGTGGAAAGGACCACCACACTCTGCTACACAAGGACCACCGATCTTCGCTTCCAACATGTCTCTGAGCCGACTATCCTGATGTTATTGCTACGGAGGTCCTCGCAAGGGGGGGGAGAATGTTCACGCCAAAAAGGCGTTTAATTTCTGGAGGCAGTGTCGAGCGGCAGTTTCCTCCAGATGTCCACATCTCGCTTGCTCGCACTGCCCTTCGCTCTCCCTCTCCAACTCTCCCGCAAGTCTCCGCTCCGCTCTGGAGCCCATAAGCTAAGTTAGGCTTAAGCAGTTCCTATTTACAAGTGCACAAATAAACAGCCGCACGTCGCGCAAAACCCCGAAGTTTTCTACCCGTGTTCTCCTTACGACTTCTCCGCGGAAATTCATCCGCTTTTCCTGGGACACACCACACTTCTACAATCAAGCCACCCCCGCCCCAACACCAACAATATCTGTTCGCATAGAATAGAATTACACATCTTTTAAATAAGTATTACCTAAGTGAAAAGGAATGTGGCATTCGAATAGAACGCAAAAAAAATTAGTTTTTCATCAAGCAAATCCTACATCCGCAAGTGACGAATACGTTTTTTTTACTTTGTTTCAAAGATAATTTAAAGCAACACATATTTTTATTTATCAAATAATTATGATTTTTATTCCACTCAAATTGATCTTGTAAGTAGCCGTTTATGAAAAAATAATTTAAAAGTATATTTTTTAAATAAATAAAATATGTTTACTAAGTAGTAATTGTTTTCATAAGTTTCAATTAATAGTTTTTTGAAATGTATTTCCGGTTTTCACATTTGACTCTATGAGATACTATTTTTACGGTTAAAATGCAAGTTACAAACAAACATTGATAAAGACGAGAGCACTTTTGAATGTCAAAAATTACGCAGAAGACATATCTATAGAGACTCGTTACTCGTATTCGTGCTAGGGCATTCATTCTTTTCTGTGTTACTTATTTTGGCTGCTGATTCCATATCAGTTTTTAATCGTTTAGGCTTGATATTTTTTTCTAAAGTTGGATCTGTAGCAACGGTATCTGGCGAAGCGCACCGCTTAATCGCACTCTGTTCAGTATGAACGTCCGCAACTTTTTCAAATGCCTTAACTAACAAATTTCCCGGTTCGGTTGGATGAATAGTTGCTTCTAGCTCTTGTAACTTTTCCTTGAACTTAACAATCACAGCAGTCATGTTGTCGCATCCAGTCCCATCACCCATTGTATTGGGTGCTAAACAGTTATCGAAAAGCTAAAAATGGCATGATTATAGGCAAGTATTATGTTATATATTATTATATTACAATGTATTATACTTTACCTCTTCACAAATTTTTGACAATTTCTTGCTTTCATCTTTTAATCTGAACCGTACAAAATCAACGACTTCCTTACTGGACATATAGTTCCATATACCATCACAGGCCAGTACCATAAACTCATCCTCAGGCGTAATTATTAGCTTCTTGATGTCAGGTAAAGCAGATATCATTTGTTCCTCAGCTGGCAGTTCAAGATTTGTTTTGTATGCGTGATCTCCCAGGGCTCGAGACAAATTTAATCCGCCATTTACACGGCCATCAAGAGTGACGCGACCACCGGCCCTAATAATACGCGAGGCCTCTATGTCATCTTCAGGCTTGTGATCAAGACTCATTTCAATAGCTTTACCATTGCGGGATATAACACAACGAGAGTCCCCTGCATTTGCCACGTACAGATCTCGACCATGCAACAAGCATACAACAGCTGTGCAGCCACTATCTTTGCCAGGCTCTTCAATCATATTTGCGCAAAAATTATCATTAGCCATCTGATCTTCATCCGTCTCTTCTTCGTCACTAGCCTCATTCCCCTAAAGATAATTTAATCAAGATTATTTTAATATTAAATATTTTTATAACTTACATCATCTTCATCGTCATCATCATTTTCAACACAGTCTTGAATGTCTCCATGTGAGCTTTCTGCGGATGAAATATCGGGACTCTCACCCAGATAATTTTCTTCATAATCGGCATCATCGTCTGTAGACTCATCCTCTTGAGAATTAAATTTTTGAACAACTTTTTCAAATCTTTTGCTGTTAGATGAAATTGTGATTTCGTTTTTACAGGATTGCCCATTCCGATTTATTTGGCTGATGTCGTTACGCTCAGATATGACTGATTTTTGTGATTCGGTGGTGTTGTCTTTCTCACTCTTGATTGACACCCTAGGCTCCAAGGAAGTGACCACCTCTGTCTTAGAAATCGTCTCAATTTGATTATCGCAAGACTCATTTATTAATGGAACATCATTGTCGCATAAATTGTTGGTATCATGTATTGTCCTCTTTTCATAGCTAGGGCTAAGATGGTCAACTACACCTATGGCAGACACTACAGCTGCAGCGGCTGCTGCTGAAGTGGAAGAGCCTTCTGGCTTAGCTGTGGGGTCCATTACAGCTTTATTTGCAGCTTCGGCAGCTAAAGCTGCAGCTCGACGGCCACGCGAATACGGTAAAATCATTTTTAAGTTCGATTCGTTTTCCGATTTCATAATGCTCAAATCGTGAGTCTGCGGAAGACCTTTGTATTTTTCCAAAACTTCATTTAGTGGCAAGTTGCTCTCTTCTTGCAACTCGGCTAAATCTTCATCATCTTCGTAAGCTTCCGGATCAGCATCGACGAAGTTATGTTCGCCGGCCAATATTTTTAGTATACCGACTATGGATGGATCAAGCAGAGTTTTATCAAATCCCAGAAATGCATTTTTAAGTGCCACTTCAAGTTGTCCATTTTTATAAGCTTCAATGTTTTTGAGAAACTCAGGTAACTTATCGGCACAATATTGGGCGACCTCAGCTCCGCCGTGTCCATCATACACAGCAAAGAACGATGTATTTTTGTCAAAATTTAAAATAGAATTGTGAGCATCCTAAAACAGTTCACGAATCTCTGAAATAAATATTATTCATAAAGGAAATATCTATTTGTTTACCTCTTGACTGTTTCGCCAGCCCTGCATCGAGCTAGCTCCAACCGCAAGCAACTCATTAAATTCATCTGTAGACGCTTTATCCGTCTTAGGCTGTGACAAGTAGGCTCCCATGTTTTACAAATAATTATCTTTTCCGAAGTATTACATATATGAGGTTAAGAACTCGGAAAGGTAGAGACCAGTGTGCCAGATAAGACTTATTAAGCGGAAATCGATGTCTTACCAACGCAAGCGCGGTAAGCATACAATGTTTTGGCCGGTTATATTAGGCTTGCTTCCATTGGCTGCAATTTTTTTCTGTTATTAATATATAAAATGTTACATTTAAAAATAAACTTAACTAGTTATAGTCTATAATATTTTTATTTTGTAAATAGAACTACGGTTTTCTTTAATATTTTCGTTAAACCAAATCCGATATTAACTAAACAAACAATTTTAAACAATATGAATTGTATTATCTTAACCTTCAGTCGCTCTGTATTCGAACAAAAAGAAATTTATCTATGGTATGGTAGTATGGTATATGATTCTTGTACACTCTTTCCGTAATAAGGTTTTCCAACTAAAACCATTTAGAGGATATATTTAATGTTGGATGTGCGTCTAATATCCTCTTCCCACAGTGTTTCCTCTTGGATTTTTGGACAAAAATAAAACCCCGATCCCCACAGGCAACATCATTCACTGACCACCCGATAACAATTGACTTGGCAGTAGTTGCTTACATTCTGCAACATTTTTATGGTATTTGGATTTCAAACCCTGATTTCAATTAAAAATTGGATACATCTCAAAAGTCGAATGAAATTTTATTTATTATGAATTCAGGATTATGATAGGTATTGATTAATAGGGTCTTTCCACAGAGCTCAATCCACCATCTGTTGAACGGATGGTCCGTAGACTTTGCCGTTCCGAAAATTTCCCAGTTAGTCCGCCATCCAATTTTGACGGACTTTGACGGGCTTTTTTATGCGATAGTTAGGCGATGTTTTTTCGGTGCAACTCTGAATTTTTCCTCTTGACTGTGAAAAATGGAACGTTGACTAAGAGAACAAATCAAATCAATGACAGGAAAAAATTAAATTATGCTCAAGTTCAGTGTTTGTTGGCTATTGTTGAATTATTTGTATTTTGTTATGAGCGAAAATTTAAGCGAAAACATCAATGTTCCCAGCGAAGTCTCAGAATATGTTCTGCAATTCGTAAATACTATGTTCTATGTACTCCCATAAAGTTCAAAAGTTGCTATAAATTACCAAAAGAGCACACATTTGGCTTTGTTTACAAATTTGCCATATTAATATTGGCCAGACAGAGGCGTAGTAAAAGCGGAGAGTGGGGTACGGGAGGTTAGGCTCTCCCCCATTCAGCAATATGTATGCATACTCGTTATAGGATATGTTATAAAAGTTCAGATATTTATTTTTTAACCATTATCTTATGCTATTTATTGTATTATTCTACAATAAGATTAGGAGAACGCAATATTACGAAAGTTTAGCCGAGTTGAAATTCCCCTACGTAAATGTTGAGTGGAGCAACTGCTCTTCAAGTCAGCTGTTATTTGATGGTGGAATTGCTCTTTGGGAACCGTTTTACACGGATGGACTCTATGAGACGAGGCTATTAGTGCGGTAGTAACGCGATGTTTTTGTCGGTGCAGCTGTGAGTTCTTCTTCTTGACTATAAATATTGGATCGATGACTGCAAAAACAAATCAAATCGATGGCGGGAAAAAATTAAATATTGCTTAAGCTCATTGTTTTTTGGCTGTTTTTGAATTATTTTTAGTTTGTTATGAGCCGAAAAGCATTCGCAAACAGGCTGCTTTGAGTGGGCCAAAATTTAAGATGTTCTGCGACCGCAAACATCAATATTTGCAGCAAAGTCTCAGAATCGGTTCTGCCATGCGTAAATAATAAGTAATAGCCTCTTCCCATACAGTCCATCCGTGTGAAACGGTTGGGATTTTTGACGAATGTGAAACTCGTGTTCCCACAGAACTCCATCCACCATCTACCATCCGATAACAGCTGACTTAAGAGCAGTTGCTCAACTCAACATTGACGAAGGGGGATTTTAACTCGGCAAAACTGCCGTAAAATTGCGTTTTCCTAAACTTATTGTAAAATAATATAATAAATAGCATAAGATAATTGTTTAAAACATATCTGAGCTTTTATAACACATTCTATAACGAGTATGCATACATATTACTGACTGGAGGAGAGCCTAACCTCCCGTACCCACACTCCGCTCTTACTACGCCTCTGTCTAGCCAATATTAATGTGAAAAATTTGTAAACAAAACCAAATTTGTGCTGTTTTGGTAATTTATAGCAACTTTGGAGCTTTATAGGAGTACATAGTACACTTTTAATAAATATTTGTTAGTATTTACGAATTGCAGAACATATTCTGAGACTTCGCTGCAAACATTGATGTTTTCGTTTGCAGAACAGCTTAAATTTTGGCCCACACATAGCAACTTGTTGGCGAATGCTTTTCCGCTCATAACAAACTACAAATAATTCAACAATAGCCAAAAAACAATAAACTTGAGCATTATTTAATTTTTTCCCGCCATTGATTTGATTTGTTCTCGTAGTCAACGTTCCATTTTTCACAGTCAAGAGGAAGAATTCAGAGTTGCACCGAAAAAACATCGCCTAACTATCGCATAAAAGAGCCCGTCAAAGTCCGTCAAAATTGGACGGCGGAATAACTGGGAAATCTTTGGAACGACAAAACCTTACGGACCATCCGTTCAACGGATGGTAGATGGTGGATGGAGCTCTGTGGGAAGACCCTATTACATTAATTATAAGTGTAGTATATAACAATTTTGCCATATTAATATTGGCTAGATAACTAAATTTTACGACATTTTTCCATAGTTGAAATCCCCCTTCGTCTATGTTGTGATGAGCAACTGCTATTCAAATCAGCTGTTATCGGATGTGGATGATTGTCTGTGGGAACACCAGTTTCACATTTGTCAAAAATCCCAACAGTTTCACACGGATGGACTCTATGAGAAGAGGCTATTAGCCTATCTGAGTACTGGGCTTACATTTTTATAATCACACAAGGTATTTCCTTAACTTTTGAATTGCTGAACTGTTGAATTTTGGTCAGCTGTTAATCAGCTATTCCATACAAAGTAATCTTTCTGAAATTTCAGCAATTCAACAACCTCGAGGCTGTTGAAAATTTTGTTAAATCGTTGAAAACCAGAGTTATCACCTTATTTTACTAAAAGTCATGGCAACTCTGCAACATTTTACTATCATCAGTTCGCATTATTTATTTTAAAATCAAATTAGCATGTCTATTAGTGTTCTTCTTACTGTGGTAACAATTAGACAGTAACGAACAATGAAAAATCTAGTTTTACAAGTTTTTAAGTTTCAGAAAACTTTGTATCAACTAACAGCTGCTTGAAAATTCAACAAGAACCATTTTCGGTCCTTCCCTTAATTGCTGAAATTTTCTGTTGAATTTTCAACAATTCAGCAATTCAACAGTTTAGGGAATACCCAAACAGTTTTAACCGAATTTATTTTTAATCGGCTTAAAATGTCCTTGGACATGAACATACGAAAGGTATTGACTCGAAGATCAATCCTGCTTTTAGATTTTTGCAATGTGCCCATTGCACAGTGGCCGATTTGGCTGTTTTAGCTTAATAAATGGAATATCATAAAAAATAACTATAATTTTACCAAGTTTGAAATTTTTATGGAATGTCAACCCAAAAAGGAATAAAATTTAGCACTTTAAAAAAAATATTTTTTATTTTTTATTTTTAAATAAAAAATTTTTTTTTACTTTTTTTTTTTTAAGTGAGTGTTTATTTTGTTTTTAAAGATGTTATTTAAACCTATTTCAATTTTCCGATTCTGAATCGGAATTTTCTTGTTGTATAATGTAGTCCAAAAGTAAATTTTGACCTTCAATATATATATCCCAAACTTTAGCAGGGGCACGTAAGGGCAGCTGATCTTGAATAATTTACACACTGGACGAACCATAGTTTACCACAGATATTCTCATTTTGCGGGCCGGGGCGAGCTTCACAAAGTTTTAGTCTACAGAAGTTGAAGTTTTCTTTCAAAAAGCGGGCTACAAACATAGGTGGATTTGAACTAATACTACGAATACAACATCTACTCACAGGACACAAAACATTCATTTTATTTTACTACATACCTTGAACTTTAAGAAAATGGGGAACTTGTTTCAAAACAGTTGAAATCCAACAAAATGTCGCAATTATAAAAATAGGTGCATCAATCAAGCTATGCGCTTTGAGAAGTTAAGTGACACCATATGTTAACTTTGAGGGCCAACAGCTGATCTAGTTTATCGAATTTTTCAGAGTTACCATTTTTTTTCGATATATAACACTAGTTTACAAAATAATATTCTTGGTGTGCTCCCCAGCAATTGATGGCAAATTCTGTTAGTGTTTGACCCCTAGATCGCGAAAATAGCATTAATTTTTTTTTCGATGGCACAGTTTTTTTTAAAAGATTTTTTAAAGTTCGAAATGTTAAATTTCGGACTTTTTTCGAACTTCTTCTTATATCTCGGCAGATATCCACCCGATTGGGCCAGTTTTAGTTTTATTTTAAAGTCAATAGATCAAAGCTCAACTTTGCCATACAGATCAATATGATTGGATAAGTAATGGCAGCGTAGAAACTTGACAAAGATGAAAAATGTGTTTTTTGGTCGACTGTAAGTCGGCTGTATATATCGTAAAAACTCGAAATAAATCCGTTGAAAAATCATAATGGGTACAAACTTAAAGTTTACATCCTACCGAATAAAACATGCCGGATATGGCCCAAATCCAAGGAAAACTGGATTTATGGTGGATTTTTAAAGTTCGGATTTTTCCACTTTTTTCGATTGACAAAGTCCAAATTTTTTATGTATTTATTTATTTATTTATTCCGCCAATGGATTAAATCCTTATCTGGCTAGTATATATAAACTTAAAACTAAGACTAAGAACTACATAAAAAATATTCCCTAAGTGATTGCCTAAGCATATCCTTCTTGGATCCCCAACATAACCGGATGCTGGCTGGTAGGGAGTTAAATAAACGCAAAGCCCTTAAAAGTGGCTCATTCCGAGCATAATTGGTTCTAGCAGCACTTTCAAAAAAGGGACCATGGTACGGAGATTCCTGGCTGGTGCATTAAAGGTAATTAAACTCAATAGGAAAGGACTATCAATGTTGCCAATAATTAAGTCGTTCACGAAAAGTAGGCCCGCTATTGAACGCCTGTCTTTAAGACTACAAGTATGTAGTAGGCGGCATTGGCTGGAGTAAGATGGGAATGGATCAGTAAAATGCAACGGCTGGAGTGAAAACTTCCAGAAATTTTTTCTGAAGTCGCTCAACCCTATTGCTATGCACTGCGCTTGAGGGATTCCAAATAAAAGAAGCATATTCCACCCTAGAGCGAACAAATGCAGAAAACACTGACAGTCTGGCGTACGGGTCCCTAAACAGTACAGTATTACGTTTGACAAAACCGAACATAGCATATGCTTTGGGCAAGATATAATTAATGTGGTGATTGAAAAGGAATTTGCTATCAAAGAGGACCCCAAGATCCATAATTTCGTACAGCGCTTGGA
>JBAMCJ010005042.1:0-63443 GCA_037075205.1 Drosophila prostipennis | reverse complement strand
AAATAGGAGGTTCTAGGTTCAAAAGCACACAAGATATAATTTTTTTACATTTTTTTCCCCGATTATTCCTATGGGAGCTATATGATATAGTTGTCCGATCCGGCTCGTTCCGTCTTATATACTACCTGCAATAGATATAAGACTTTTGGGAAAGTTTTAGCCCGATAGCTTTAAAACTGAGAGACTAGTTTGCGTAGAAACAGATGGACAGACGGACGGACGGACAGACGGACAGACGGACGGACAGATGGACATGGCTAGATCGACTCGTCTAGTGATGCTGATCAAGAATATATATACTTTATTGGGTAGGAAATGTCTCCTTCACTGCGTTGCAAACTTCTGACTGAAATCATAATACCCTCTGCAAGGGTATAAAAATACAATACAATACATACATCGTAATTTCGAATATAAATAATAGTTTTTTTTTAGATTTTTTTGTAATATTGTTTAATTTTATGGGCATGTGCTACTTTTTAGGTAGTGGACTATTTGTCACACTATTGATTCCTTAAAATGTATGGCTTTAAATTGAACATTTATGGTCATTTTTACTATTTTAAAGTCCACAATGGCCTTAATTACAATTTTAGGCAATGTAGTCTATGTTTCTCTAAATCTAGTGTTAACGGGTACGTTTAGGTAGGTACATTTATCAGAAAACTAGCAAAATGAAAATTTAATTCAAATGCTGCGATTCCTAAAACTGTTAAAATATATGATTTTATATATCTTAAGGCAAAACGTTGGATGCAGCAATATCAACCACAATGGCCCGGCTTAGACACCGGCTTTCGACTTGTGGATATTGTTGTATGATTCTTCTAAAATAGCTTTAGGGCAGTTTTTGTTCTTTGGTATTGCATGAAAAAACATTTTTTTTAATGCCTACAGAGTTTTGTTTTGGTGCAAAGCCTTAACGGAGCTAGGATAGCAAATTTCAAAAATTTTAAACAAAATTTATGCATTTTTCCAGTTAAATCTTTTTCGGTTCGTTTGGGCGACAACTTTAGAATGAAACACGATTTTATTTTCTGTCGGATTATTTATCGAGCTCTTATTATCAACGTCTTATGGTCACTAAAATCTTAATAAATTCTACATTTTTTAAGTTTGCCGTGTTGTAGCACATAAAATTCACAACGTATTCTATTCATTTGTTTGGTAAAGGTAAAAGGTAATATTCAATATGAATCGAGATTAAAATAAAATTACGGAAGACCCCAAAAAATATATAAGTATCTTAATTATTTGCAGTCAAACTATATTAAAAAAATCGTTACATACCATTTTAAACAAATATATTTGTATTACTTGTTATTTTGTTATTAGAAAACCTTCAAGTAAAATTTAAAAAACAAAATTTAATAAAAATTGTAGTAAAAGAAGGTGGACACAACAGCTAAAAAAAACGTACGGTACGTTTAAATATCACCAAGCTTCTAAAAATTCGATTTGTGTTTCGTATGCTAAGTTCATCTGCAATTGAAAATAAACAAGCAATACCAAGCACTAACAATAAAAATGTAAGCGGCTACAACTGTATATAAACAACTAAATGTTCTTCTTAATCGATGATAAGAAAATAAAAGCAATAATAGAATGGTGAGTGAGGGTGGACTTTATTTTACCCTTACCATAAAATAATTTTGATTAACGCAGTGAAGAAGACGTTTCTGACCCTATAAAGTAGGTACCTATACATATTCTTGACCAGGATAACCAAATAAGTCCATCTACTTAGCTATGTCCGTCTGTCCGTCCGTTTCTACGCAAAGTTTTCTCTTAGTTTTAAAGCTACCGGGATGAAACTTTTCTTCTTTTTATACTATAGTCGGAACGAGCAAGATCGGGAAAATATCACTGTGGGCGACAGTCCACGTAGTGACGAAGCGCACTAGGAGAGTGTGCAAAGGCGACTACTTTCATATAGCCGCAGAATTGAAAATCTGCTGTGATGGTCCGATCATATTGAGTGATACTCCAATCGAAAGGTATCGCAAAAACTAACAGGATTGCATACCAAGACTTTAAGAATATCAACTGGCTTGGAAGAAAGATCGGTGAAAGTGAAAAAGTAAAAATTTCGAAATTTTTGAGCTGTTGGGGCCTGTGGGGATAATTGCCCCCTCGCATTGTTTTCGTTGTGTTCCTTTTGAATGAGGGGTCATATGATAAAATCCGATGCTCCGTTCAAAAATTATATACAATAGAAGATTTTTTCTTCTTCCCAAAATGAAAATTTATTTCTGTTTGTCTGTTTGTAGCGCAACGTTGGTGCTAAACAGCTCGTTATAAGAATCATTAGTTCTATCTTTTTTGGAAAAACTAGCTAATTTAGTGGAAAAACAGCTGTAAATGGCTAAATTTCGTAAGTCCAAAACTTGCGAAATACCAAAGGTACAGACTTGTGCTTTACCTCATATTAAAGGAATTTTGAAATACTTAAACGCCTTAATTCGTTAAAATACAATAGTTTAAAAATTATGGTTGATCAATTTAAATTTTAATGTAGGTATATAAAAGCTGCTATGAGGGGAAAAGCAAACAAACAAAAACTATCAAATGTAAACAAATAACGAGGTAAGAAAATTGTGACAAAATACAAAAGTTTTGATATCAACATTTGTGACGAAATATTATAACACTCGTCATTACATACACTTTCTAAAATTTTCTCATTCGGCACGCTGCAATAAAAACAAGAGAGAACGCTAAAGTCGAGTGCCCCGACTATTAGATACCCGTTACTCAGCTGGTCATGGTAAACCAATCTTTAACAAATATAAATTTTAAAAAACAAAGCTGTGCCTTTTAGCACTTTCCACTCTGCCTATCACATCTTCCGTCTCTCTTTAGCGCAGATGAATGCACTTGAGAAAAACGAATACTAGCAAAAAGAGACGAAATGCGCGCCACATTTCAAATAATTTAGATTTTGGATTAACATAATGTGAATTAAAGTGACCGCAGGAAAAAAGGACAAAATTATCAATTTTAATTCGGCGATCTCTTTGAGCTGGCAGCTTTATTATTTATTGGCTAAACACATACATTCTGAAAGAGTATTGTGTATATAAGAGTCTAAGTGTTTGCACAAAATGAGTAACGGGTGTAGCGAATAGCTTTGTTTGAAAGGAGATATATTTGCCGGGCAATTGCAACTGTGTACATACTATAGTATCTCTATAGAGACCTGCACCATACGATGCCGATGCCACGAGTAAAAGGAATCATGTTGGCGATGCCACGAGTATACTTGGCATCGTAGAATCGTACGAGTAGCACCGTAGCATCGCCAAAAATTTTAAATTTGACATTTCCATCTAAATTTACATAGGTTTTTATAAAATTTCCTCTCCTAAAGACTTTGCGGTTATATTTTTAAAGAATTCATGCACAGAAAAGCTATAGTTAAGGACAACAAATCCACACGTGTTATAGTGTTCCACAATGGTACTCTTTTTCCAAAGAATTCGCGGTCTCATTTTGGTAAATAAGTTATGCAGTTTTCTAAGAGGGTAAAACTTAAAAAAATCCTCTTGTTCTGAAAAATTTGCGGTCTCATATTGCTAAAGAATTCATCTATAAACCTAACAATTGTGATATCATGGTTTATAATGGTTCCTTTTGTTCTGACAACATTTTTGGTTGATTTTGCTTAATAAAACGATGCCGATGCCTACGATTCCACGATGCCAGATTTGACAGTTGGAATCGGCATCGCCGAGTAGTAAACGAGTATATTTTTATTTACTCATGCAGGTCTCTAGTTCTAGTTAAATACTTACATACATACACACACACGCCATGGTTTGACTCTGGCCTCCAATTTGGATAATTTTCACCAAATAGTTGGATTTGCATAGTTTTTGGCATATAGTTCGGTATTGACAAATGAAAACCATCGCAATTTCGTCTAATAGAAATCCTTATCGAGAATAACCGTTTACTCTGTTGAGCCCCTTGGCCAGCGGTTCCAGTACAATTTCCTAGAAGGCACTATTGTATATTGTATTTGGCGGTCCAGACTAAGAAGCCACTCAAGTATTTGCCTTTACACAAAAACGGTCACACTCTCTGCGGACACCAAGCTTCTACGACAATCGTGTGTAATTGTGAAACTCTGTAAACTGATCAAAAACGAATAAAACTTATAAATCAAATTAGTGGTAACCGACCTATGTTACCATAGTGGTGACCCCGAGCTTGAACCCACTGCAAATACTCTTTAATTGCGCCAAAATCAGGCAAAATTAAAATTTGCACAGAACTTCAGTCTTTCAACCGCACACACACACAAAGCTGAAGCGACGCCACCAACACATCAAAAAGTGTATGCCCGCCGAACACCGATACAATCTGCGCTCGCTTGTTCCTCGAAGTTTAATCTTTGACAATGTAACGAATAACGTAACTTTTGGCCGATGGAAAAACTTCTCGATGCAACGCACGCTTTTATCTATCGGCTGTGCTCGTCGGCTTGAGGGGTGGTTTAATGGTGTTGCACCGAAAATGCCTATGCGTTGTCAGACTATCTTAAAATTAGCGTGCTGCGACAAATTCATCTTACAGATACACATAGACATGCACTGTGAGACGTAACTACAACCGGAGAAAACATAACTACGAACTGACACCTAACGTTCTAAAACATACACATTTACATACAACCACTGCTCTTGTTGTGGTCGATAGCCCACCCTACCTTGGCCGTTTCTTCCTTTGAAAGATTTCCTTCAACGGCCCCTTTCCACATCTTACCGGCGCTGCCCCAACTCGAGTTCAACTGCTAATTTCTTAGAAATTCATTATAATTTATTCACTAAAAACTAACATGGAACACTTAACATATAAACGAAAAAAAATAAATTAACGAGTTAAACAAATGGGGCGTAATTAAAGAAAATATCAATAAACATTTAAACATTAAATTAAAATATATGCTAAACTAATAGTGCCCTAGATTGCATTCGCAAATCGTAATCCTCAAATATCGCTTATGCGACTGCAGGCCGAGCTGCCAAATACATAAAACCGATTAATTACGAAAACAAAACAAAACATATGTTCATCTGCCAGAACCAAAACAGGCCGAGATCAAACTACTAGGCGCGCATGCGCAATTGACTGGCGAGCGCTGACGCCGCTGCTCATGCGCCCGAGTGGCAGCGAGGGGAAAAGGGAGGGATGTTAGCGCTGCTATGCTTCTCTCTTCTTTCTTCGCTTTTAGTTCTCGCGAAGCATTGCCGCGGTGCGCTTTGATTTCGATTTGCTGATCCGCGAAAATTGGCAATTACTTCGCGTTTGCGTATAAATTAAAAGAAAAGGAAAAGTTTAACTCACTTATAAATGTGGCTGCTGCATCCTGCGATGAAAGCGCTTCCAAAGAGGCTGCCGCACCTGTAGAATAGATTTAAGAAAATATCGCCTGCCTCAACCCTCGCGCATAAAATTAGTGTTACGTAATATGTTTCTTAGTTTGTTTTGCTCGCGCTTGTTCGCCTTTGGTTCTGTTTAAGTTCTTTTGTATTCGCTTTAGTTTAGGGTTTTTTAAATAAAAGTAAATAAAAAAAAAGAAAAGTAACTTAATTAACTAAAATCTAATGTTATTTCTAATGTGTTTGGGCGGGAATAAATTTCGCTGGCTTTGGAGCTCGCCTCAAGCAAAAAAAGGAAAACAAAAGGTCGCAAAGTTGAGTGCGTTACGCCGGAGGAAGCGCGTCCGCAGGAAAATCCGGAAGCTGCGGCCTTTCCTCAGCGTCTGGCCGATGGATGGCTCGTTTGGCTTCGACGACGGCCTTCACCAATTCTCTTTGGGTGGCGCTTAAAAGCGCCGTTGTCCAATAGTGGCGACCCGCGCCTCTGATGCCACGAGTTGAGGCGCCCTGTGGTTGTACCGCCTCTCAGTGGATTCTGCCTCGAAGCGTTCGTTGTTTCTGTGCCACAAAGCCTAAATTAGCGGTCTAGCCACCCTCAATTCGCAATCTCTTACTCACCCTTGCCGAGCCACTGCAGTTGCAAGTGGCCAGTAAAATACCCAAATGTTATTTGAAGCGTACGCTAAGCTAGGATGAAGCTGCAACAAAGCTGTTAGAATTCGCTTAACACGCACGACAATCTTTTCTTTACCCACTTGAAAACACACACTTGAAAATTCACTTTGTTTATGGCTTGCTGCCGCCAGTGGGCCGCCTTATATACCCCGCCAGACGCCACCAAGCTGCGATTCCACCACTCCGCCATTTGGCAACGGAGAGGCGCGAAAATCATTGCAACTCCTTGCTCTCGATCGCCTCTCCTAGCAACCTACACAGCCACAGTTTTCCCGGACCTATTAGGAGCGCAGCATGTTGCTCTGCTTCTCCCCAAATGTTCCTAAGCCCAAATGTTGCTAATCATCCCAGGAAAATGTTGCTAAGCTTCGCCGGTGCAGGTCATAGCTAAGCCTCAGAATTTCGGATACGTATCTGGTACACGCGCCCTTACAAATTCCCCCTGCCAAAATCAGACTGGGGATCGCAAAATAACCAGGTCTGATTCCGCGTGTAGCCAGCTATTGTCTTATGTCCTTGGCGTGATATTTACCCAAAAACTTCCCCTGCATATCCTCCAGAGCGTAGTAAGCTTCGCCCAACCTTTTCCTAACTCTGGCTTTAAGAAACCTTGGACCCAGCTTGGCGTTGTAGCCTTCGGCAAAGTTGCTTTGCTTGAAATTCCTGCGGAAGACTTCCTGTCCTTCGGCAAAGTTGACTACACTGGCTCGGAGATTATATTGCCGCTCATTATTTTCGAACTGCTGTTGCCTGATTTCCCCGGCTCGCCTGCGAACTATTTCAAGCGAGTCCTTTTGGATCAGATTCAAAGAACGATCTTCTAGGGAATCCAACTTTCGTAGAAGCGTGTACGTGGAACCAGAGGTAATCATTTGCTGCCCAAAGGCCATATAGTACGGACTGGTACCTACACTGGAATGCACTGCTGATCTCAAGGCGCAGCATATATGCGACAAATACTTGTCCCAATCTTTCTGGTCGTCTTTAACATATGAGCGGATAGCCGCAACCACAGAACGATTTACTCGTTCTGCAGCATTCCCTTGGGGAGCATGAACTGCCGTAAAGGCGTGAGTGACTTTGTACTCATCTAAAAGTTTCTTAAATGTCTGCGACCGGAACTGAGATCCATTGTCCGAAATTATCACCTCCGGAACGCCGAATACGTGGAACAATTCTGTCTCCAGATATTTCACCACAACGTCCGCAGTAATCTTCTTTACAGGTTGCAAAAACACAAATTTGGACAGATGATCAAGGACTATAAATATCCCAATGTTTCCGTTTCGCGATCTAGGATAAGGTCCAAGGAAATCTATGTATAGCTTCTGGAAAAATCGTTCGGATTCTGACGGCTTGGCTAGTGGGGGTCTTAGCGGATAATTGGGTGCTTTAGAAGCCTTGCAAGTTTCACAAGAGTTCACATATTTCTTAACGTCCGGAACTAGTCCTGGCCAAAAATAAAACTGCCGAATTCGCTCAATTGTTTTGTGAATTCCCCCATGAGCTGCTAACGGGTCATCATGCTCTTTTCTGAGGATCTCATCCACCAACTCTTTAGGAATCCACAGCTTCCAATTGTACTTATCATGGACCGGTTCGCCCACTGCGTGCTCGGTTCTTCTATAGATCCTACCATCCTGGATTTTAACATCCGGAAGCCGATCCTTGCAGTCTTGAACTCGCGCAATTAAGTCCAGGTATTCGGGCGAGTTAAAATGACTGGATTCCACGTCAACTAGCCTTTCGTCTAAGCAATTCAGCTCGTCTATGTCTTCCTCATGCACTCTAGAAAGGACATCCGGGACTACATTCAACTTTCCACGCCTGTGTTCAATCTTGAAAGAGTAGCTCTGTAGCTTTAACGCCCATCTGGCCAACCTCGAGCTTAAATCTGTCTGGGACATTAACCATTTCAGCGAAGCGTGGTCCGTAATTATTGTAAAATCGTGTCCTTCGACATAGGCCCTAAAATTTTTTAAACAAACTATGGCTGCTAAACACTCCTGTTCCGTTACTGAGTAATTTTGTTGGGCTTTATTTAGTTTCTTGGACACGAAAGCGATGGGACATTCATCTCCTTCCTCAGATAGCTGAACCAAGACACCTCCAACTCCTGTTTTGCTGGCATCACAATGTATAAAAAATGGTTTCGAGAAATCAGCACTTTTGAGGATAGGAGCTTCGGTTAACTTTTTCTTCAGGTCCTCAAAAGCTTTTAAGGCTGGGTCAGTGAACACGAATTTCCGCTTTGGAGTGAGTAGATCCGTAAGCGGAGCTGTTACTGCCGCAAAGTTGCCTATAAACTTCCGATACCATCCGCATAGTCCTAAAAAACTCCTCAAAGACCTGAGAGTCTTTGGCACGGGAAACTCAGTAATGGCGGCTATTTTCTCTGGATCCATTCGGATTCCGCCATCTCCCACTATATGCCCCAGGTATTTAACCCTTTTGGAACAAAACTTACTTTTTCCGATGTTAATCGTTAGCTCCGCTCGCTTTATGTGAAACGCTACCTCACGTAAAACCTCGAGATGCCTTTCCAAAGTGTCCGAGACAATTAGCAAATCATCCAAATAGACAAATACTTCGTTACGCAGCTGAGGAGGTATAACCTTGTCCATTAGTCTGGACATGGTTTGCGTGGCGTTACAAAGCCCAAATGGCATGACTTTAAAATGGTATAGCGGTCGTCCTGGCACAGTGAAAGCTGTCTTGTCCCTCGAATCTACCTCCAAGGGGACCTGCCAATAGGCGTCTTTTAAATCCAGGCTGGTTATAAATTCGGCCTTAGGCAATCGGCTAAGTATCCCGCTGATTTGTGGAAGTGGATAAGCATCCTTTTCAGTAAGTGCGTTTACCTTTCTACTATCTAGACATAGGCGAAATTTTCCTGGTTTCTGCACTATGACTAAAGGTGAAGACCAGGAACTATCAGATTCTTCTATCACTCCTAACTCAATCATTCGGTCTATTTCCGCATAAATTAACTTTTCCATTGCTGGAGACACAGGATAATGCCTCTGTTTTACAGGCTTAGCCGAACCAATATCTATTGAATGAGTTATTAAATTTGTCTTTCCAAGCCCTTCGTGAGCAAACGACGGAAACAAATTTACCACGTTTGATAACTGCCTTTTCTCTACCTCCGATAAGTCATGCTCTATAGCTTTCAAATCTATTTCAGACACATTTGGTAAATTCGGCAACAAATCAAACTTGCGCCAAAAATCGATCCCTAAATACAAATCTTGTTTTAGCGTAGGGACAATATATATATCTATTTCTTCAGTCCTTCGGTCGTAGACCACTGGAAGACAGACTTTTCCCACAATTTCTTGCCTATTGCCGTCAGCTGTGCTCACTTTGGAATATATCTTCTTAAATGGTATGCCCTCTTCTAAAAACTGCTGAGCTAAACTGCCTCCTAAACAGCTAACAGCCGCTCCTGAATCCAAAAGCCCTTTCACGAGACGCTGAAGCAATTGCACTGCCACAAATGGCCGCGGATCCTGGGAACAATCTTCTATGGCGTTTATTTCCCGAATATCCCCTTTTAACTGCCTCATCTCATGCCAAAAGTCCTGCATTCGTTGAGTGCTACGAGACTTTGCTTCTGCGCCGGAAACCACTTCTGACCACTTCTCAATATTATCGGAATAATTTTCATCTTCTTCGATTTCATCGCCTTCGGACTGAGATGAGTCAAATTCCTCATCTGATATTTCTGGGCTAGAATCATATTGATCCTCTGCAGAACTCGGAAAGTTTTCGTTTTCGGTTGGATCTAAGCTGAAGATTGGGGTTGTTCCGGGGATGGTGGCTGCTGCTGAGCACGCAAAGGCATCTGTTTGATTGGCGGCATCTGCGTGCTCCCTGAGCGGTTTTTTGACAAGCACCTGGCACATTTAGTTCTAATTACGTTTGCCAAACCGCACCCAAAGCAAAACCGACGCTTTTGTGGAATTGAGCAATTCTTATAAAGATGCCCTTCTGTATGGCAATTCCAGCAGACCACGCTCAGCGCCTCTATATCAAGTTCTTCTTCACTGACATTTTCCCTGCCAAAATCCTCATCTAATTCCGCCACATCTCTCTTAAACGGAACCCTCTTAGTGTATCCATAAGATTTCTTGACATCATCTAAAAATGTTTCCCTTCTGCGACATACCTCACGCAGGTGAGATACGCATGATATGTCTACATTTAGGATTTCGTGGCGAATTTCTGGCCTCAGATTATTCTTTAAAATTCGCACCAACTTGCTGTTTGATAAGGGATGTTCCATTTCATCGAGGAAAACACTTATGGCGTTGAAGAAACTATCAAAGGATTCGTTGTTTTCCTGCTTCCTTTGCCGTATTAATTCTTCAATGTCTCCGTCATCCCGGTCATCCTTGTACTGTTTGCGCAAAGCTGCACACAAAGATTCCCAATTAATTTGCCTGACTGTTTTGTGGTGTCTCCAAAAGAAATCCTTTGCTTTTCCTTCAAAAAGCGAAGAGACATTCTTTGACATCAGCTCAAAGTTTCCGTCCAATGTTTCATTTGTCATGGCCTCGACCTGATAAATAAAATTGTCTACCGACAAACCCGTACCCGAAAATTTTAATTTCCAACCGTTCATGATCGGACCAACCTTATCCGGCCGTCTTGACAGTTCAGAAGATAAACTTCCAGAATTTCTCCCAAAGGATGAATTATTGGAGTGATTTTCCTGCCATGTATCAGCATCGGTTTGCCCTACTCGGTTGTCGGGATTGGAATTGTGGCTGGCTGGTGCCGAATTAATGCGTCGTAAACAATTTTCTACATTAGTCTCAATTAACTGATTAAGTTTTTCAGTCAGTGCTGAGAGAATGTTATTCTGCATAACTTGCAGCTGACCTTGCAGTGTGGGCTGGTTTGCAGTGGCTTGGGAGGCGTTTGAGCCTCCTGGGGTTTCCCTATCTGTTGGCGGCGGACCATTTCCGTCCATCTGACCTGGAGTCTTTGGAAGCACTTTGGTGACGCAGACAAAGTTGCAAAGGGGGCATCTGGGATTGGCTGCAAAATGAGTCCTGATACAATTCTTGTGAAAAGTGTGTTTGCATGGGGTTTTATAGGATTCCTCTTCTGATTTGATTGAACTATTACACAAAGGACAGTTGGCTTTTACTGGCCCTGGAGGGGGGTTTTCATCCCGTTCCGTTAATCCCATTTTAAATATGATAAATAATTATGGTATGATGTGTATATATATAAATGTTTAAAACAAATAATTGGTAAAGAAAAATGTGTAAATATATATGTTTTAAAAGATAATAATATTAAAGTATAAATGTAGTATTATAATTGATAGGTAAATAGATTTAAAATTTGATAATTAAACATAAAACGCAAAAATCTCACAAAATCTCACAAAAACTTTAAAATCGACAATCAAAACATAAAGTTGAACTCATAGCATGGTTTAGCTACCGGAAAATGTGTGTCATAAATGTGTATGTCAAGAATGAGGAGAAAATATAGTCAAGTAAAGCGGTATGCTTGAGGCCAGTCATCTATCACAGATACTGTTTCCATCAAACATTGCACTCTACCCGATTTTATTGGTTGATCCCAGTTCTGGAACATAGGACCAAATTCCGAATTCCAAATGGATTTGCTAGGTTCTGTAAAAACTCGGGAGTTTTCACAGAAATTCCAGGCAATTAAAATGTTGAGCTAAAAATGCTAATGGTCAATACGAAATTCGAGAATTTCATGTACAGAATTCCAATTAGGTTTTTAGTCACACTTGAAGAAAATAGTTGAAGAAAAGAAAGGTTCGTAATTTTGTTAGTGAGTCTCGTCTATTAAATAAATTAATAAATGAAGCCTTGAGTTGGGCGCCAAAAATAACCTGACAACTTACATCTGTAACGAATAACGTAACTTTTGGCCGATGGAAAAACTTCTCGATGCAACGCACGCTTTTATCTATCGGCTGTGCTCGTCGGCTTGAGGGGTGGTTTAATGGTGTTGCACCGAAAATGCCTATGCGTTGTCAGACTATCTTAAAATTAGCGTGCTGCGACAAATTCATCTTACAGATACACATAGACATGCACTGTGAGACGTAACTACAACCGGAGAAAACATAACTACGAACTGACACCTAACGTTCTAAAACATACACATTTACATACAACCACTGCTCTTGTTGTGGTCGATAGCCCACCCTACCTTGGCCGTTTCTTCCTTTGAAAAATTTCCTTCAACGGCCCCTTTCCACATCTTACCGGCGCTGCCCCAACTCGAGTTCAACTGCTAATTTCTTAGAAATTCATTATAATTTATTCACTAAAAACTAACATGGAACACTTAACATATAAACGTAAAAAAAATAAATTAACGAGTTAAACAAATGGGGCGTAATTAAAGAAAATATCAATAAACATTTAAACATAAAATTAAAATATATGTTAAACTAATAGTGCCCTAGATTGCATTCGCAAATCGTAATCCTCTAATATCGCTTATGCGACTGCAGGCCGAGCTGCCAAATACATAAAACCGATTAATTACGAAAACAAAACAAAACATATGTTCATCTGCCAGAACCAAAACAGGCCGAGATCAAACTACTAGGCGCGCATGCGCAATTGACTGGCGAGCGCTGACGCCGCTGCTCATGCGCCCGAGTGGCAGCGAGGGGAAAAGGGAGGGATGTTAGCGCTGCTATGCTTCTCTCTTCTTTCTTCGCTTTTAGTTCTCGCGAAGCATTGCCGCGGTGCGCTTTGATTTCGATTTGCTGATCCGCGAAAATTGGCAATTACTTCGCGTTTGCGTATAAATTAAAAAGAAAAGAAAAGTTTGACTCACTTATAAATGTGGCTGCTGCATCCTGCGATGAAAGCGCTTCCAAAGAGGCTGCCGCACCTGTAGAATAGATTTAAGAAAATATCGCCTGCCTCAACCCTCGCGCATAAAATTAGTGTTACGTAATATGTTTCTTAGTTTGTTTTGCTCGCGCTTGTTCGCCTTTGGTTCTGTTTAAGTTCTTTTGTGTACGCTTTAGTTTATGGTTTTTTTAAATAAAAGTAAATAAAAAAATGAAAAGTAAAAAAAAAAGAAAAGTAACTTAATTAACTAAAATCTAATGTTATTTCTAATGTGTTTGGGCGGGAATAAATTTCGCTGGCTTTGGAGCTCGCCTCAAGCAAAAAAAAGGAAAACAAGAGGTCGCAAAGTTGAGTGCGTTACGCCGGAGGAAGCGCGTCCGCAGGAAAATCCGGAAGCTGCGGCCTTTCCTCAGCGTCTGGCCGATGGATGGCTCGTTTGGCTTCGACGACGGGCTTCACCAATTCTCTTTTGGGTGGCGCTTAAAAGCGCCGTTGTCCAATAGTGGCGACCTCTGATGCCACAAGTTGAGACGCCCTGTGGTTGTACCGCCTCTCGGTGGATTCTGCCTCGAAGCGTTCGTTGTTTCTGTGCCACAAAGCCTAAATTAGCGGTTTAGCCACCCTCAATTCGCAATCTTTTTGCTTACCCTTGGCGAGCCACTGCAGTCGCAAGTGGCCAAAAAAAGAACACACAAATGATATTAGAAGCGTACGCAAAGCTAGGATGAAGCTGCAACAAAGCTGTTAGAATTTGCTTAACACGCACGAAAATCTTTTCTTTACCCACTTGAAAACACACACTTGAAAATTCACTTTGTTTATGGCTTGCTGCCGCCAGTGGGCCGCCTTATATACCCCGCCAGACGCCACCAAGCTGCGATTCCACCACTCCGCCATTTGGCAACGGAGAGGCGCGAAAATCATTGCAACTCCTTGCTCTCGATCGCCTCTCCTAGCAACCTACACAGCCACAGTTTTCCCGGACCTATTAGGAGCGCAGCATGTTGCTCTGCTTCTCCCCAAATGTTCCTAAGCCCAAATGTTGCTAATCATCCCAGGAAAATGTTGCTAAGCTTCGCCGGTGCAGGTCATAGCTAAGCCTCAGAATTTCGGATACGTATCTGGTACACGCGCCCTTACAACAACGACGCCACCCTCAACATAACCGACGAGTCGCAACAATTGCTGGACACGATCAGAGAACTGCAAGCCCAAGTCGAGGCATTGCAGGTTAATTCTTCTTCAGCGCAGACGGCTAACACGGCTCCAACGGTACGAGCAACAATTCGCCTACCGAAATTCACAAGCAACAATCGGCAATTGTGGCTCGCCCGTGGATCGATCTTTTCGCTTGCACGGCGTCTACAACGATGACGACAAATTCGACTACATTACCGTCAACTTGGATCCAGACGTTGTTTTGACCGTAGAGGATTTAGTTACTCACCCGCCAGCGGCTAACAAATACGATACTCTATAGGCCCGGTTATTCGAAAAGTTTGCAGAGTCAGCCGAGTCTAAGCTACTCCGCCTACTACCAGGAGGAGGAACTGCTGGTCTGAAGCCTTCACAAATTCAGGCTCATATGCGTCGTCTGGCTCCTGAGTCAAGCAGCGAGATGCCCCAAAACATTCGCCCTATTTTATCGATATGGGAAGAAAATGATCTCGAGAAACTTGCAAAAGTAGAGACAAAATGCTAGAAACCATGGGTTCTGTCAGCACCTTTGCCATTGACTCAAGCAACGTAACCGCTGGCACTACGGTGAATGCGGTGACGCCGCCGGACGCGCTTAAGAGTATCACCGAATCTTTACGTCAACTGGCCAAAAAGGTCGACACAATCCAAGGTGAGCTCAAACGTCAAGCGAGAGACCGATCTGTCAGCCAGACACGCGGTTCGTCTCAGTACCGTTCTGTTTCTCAGCCACGCACTCAATCTCCAAATGACACCCGTGCGCAGTCGCAACAGTCAGATGACTAGCAAAAGCTTTATTATTACCATCGCCGCTTTGGAAGTGGTGCACGCAAGTGCAAATCTCCATGCTCTTTTGCACATCCTTTAAACTAATGCAGCTGTCGCCTTCAGGGCTGGAGGGTGGCAGCCAATCCAACGGCAACGGCGAGCATCCAGCCCAACCTAACATGCTCTCAGAAATCCGTTACCGATCGCATCTCACACCGCAGATTCCTCTGTGGTCTCAGTCATGCCACGCTCACGAGCTACGCAAAACGTCAAACAAAGCGATCTCACATTGTATGCAGCAAATGAAACTGTCATCCACACCTACGGCAGCGTGGTGGTTGACCTAACTTCTTGATCAATAAAGGCATTTGTCGCCTTCCAAAAGCCAATGGTCAAGCCCATTACATATGGTCAGCAAAAAGGATGGTGGTTGGCGTTCGTGCGGGGACTAACGCAAGCTGAATGCTATAACGGTACCTGACCGTTATCCAATTGCGCACATCGATGACTTCTCGGAGCAGCTACACGGAAATAAATATTTTCTACACTCGATCTTATCAAGGCGTACTATCAGGTTCCAATGGCTGAGTGTGATATCCCTAAAACCGACGTTTGCACTCTATTTGGCCTAATCGAGTTCCTCTATATGCCGTTCGGTCTAAAGAATGCTACGCAAACATTCCAAAGATTCATCGACAATATTTTTCGTGGCGTCGATTTCGTTTATTGCTATGTAGACGATATCCTGATTATGTCTAATACTCCTGAGGAACACGAAAAACATCTTCGTGAAGTCTTGGAGATCCTTCGTAGCCATGGACTCAGCATCAACCTTAGCAAGTGTCAGCTGGCACAAGCCAAGCAGTTTCTAAGTTACATCATCAATGAACACCGAATCAAGCCTCCAAGTTATCGAGTAGAAGCTATTCAAAACTATGCGAGGCCCTCTACAATCTGCGAACTCGGACGGTTCCTCGGCATCATTAACTATTATCGAAGGTGCCTGCCCCGTTCGTTCCACATCCAGGCACCACTTTCAGAGCTTCTGAGGAACGTCTGAAAAAACGATCAACGCTTTGTCGAATGGACTCAAGATCGTATCGCCGCCTATGAGGCATGTATGTACTGCATGCATGTACTGTTGGCTCATCCGGGCCCAACTGCACAACTCGTCCTGGTTTGTGATGCTTCTGATGTCGAGATCGGTGCCGCACTAGAACAGGTAATCGACGGCCATACGCAACCACTTGGTTTTTTCAACAAACACCGTTCGACCGTACGTACCCACTACTCTTCGCAACAAAATGTTCTCCTTTTTCGATGCTGCAACAAATAAAGCAAAAATTATATAATATATAATATATAATTATATAATATGGCCAGCAATGCGAAAAAACGTTATTGAATGGAGCCGGACCTGTCTGCTTTGCGAACGGCACAATCATCTAACTCCAGAGAAGATCACAGTTCCTAACGACAGATTTAATCACGTGCATCTGGACATCGTCATCATGCCGTTCCATCAAGACTTTCGGTACTTTCTCACCATGATAGACAAATTCACCCGTTGGCTCGAAGCTATTCCTCTCACGAACTTCACAGCCGAGACGGTGGCCAATGCTTTCTGGTCACAATGGGTTGCGCGTTTTGGAACACCCAAAACCATAACGACCGACCAAGGCACTCAGTTTGAGTATGCGCTCTTCAAGGAACTGGATGGACTTATGGGAAGTGAACACATCCATACGACTGCGTATCACCCACAGTCAAACGGGATGATTGAAAGATGGCACAGGTCTTTTAAGGCTGTGATGATGTGTCACCCCAACACTCCTTGGCCAGAACTGCTACCTGTCGTCTTGCTAGGACTTCAAACGTAATTTAAGGAGGATCTCAACTCATCGGCTGCCGAGATGCTCTACGGTACGTCGGTACGCTTGCTAAACGAATTCTTCGAAGACATAGATGCAAGCCAAGATCCTGCCACTTTTATTAGTAGTTTTCGCGAAAAGATGCGAAAAATACGCCCAACTCCAGCTGCACACCATAGCAGCCAAAAAATGTTCCGTCTTAAAGGAATAGACAAATTCTCCCACGTATTCATTCGCACCGATGCCTTCAAACATCCGTTGGAGCCACCATACACTGGCCCATTCAAAGTTGTACACCGCAACAATGGCCGAGTATATTATTGGAGTGGAGGGGTAATATCATTATTTGTACAAATTTAATCCGATTTACTTGTAAATGAGGTATGCTTAAATGAAGTATGAAATATTCTTAAACTAATAGTAGGGGAGAAGGGGGCTTCAATATTAAAAGAAAAGAAATTATAACTTCGGTGTTTTTTGACATTTTACATTCATTTCTTGGGAATATAATTTTTTATATATTTCTGAATTTCGGATGATTTTATAAAAAAATCTGACTACTTTATCATATAGCTGCCTAAGGAACAATCGAAAAAGAATGGGAAAATAATAGGAAATAAATTATATGTTTTTAGTTTTTATTGTATTATCTTCTACTCTTGGACATAACTTACTTTTAATATTTTCGAATTTTGAATTAAATTTAACAATAATTGGACGATTGGCTGCCATAGGAAGGATAGAAAAAGTATTGTCAAAGTAATACGAAATTTAACATTTTTGCGATTTGTAAATTAATAGGAATGATCTGCAGGGTATATAACAGTGGTGGCCAGCAGAAGCAGCACACATACAATGAAAGAACGCATTGAGTTTCCCTGCAGTTCCATTCAGCGCCTTTTTGGCAGTGAATCACTGCTAAATCTGAGCACTAAGCGCTCAATCACTAGTGAATTTGTATGAAAAATAGCGATGATTTTAACATGTGAATGTCCTAGGGGCTCATCACTGCCAGAAACTGTCCCTTTTTTAGCACCTGTTCCTCACCATTTTTCATCGCCTAATTCATCACTAAATTCGGCGCTTTTTCAGCGCCTAATTATCACCCAAAATTATCACCTATTCACCGCCCACTTTCATTAAGAATATGTTGAATTTCATCGCCTTTATCATTAGGTTTATTTCTCTTAAATTCATTTATACTACATAATTTTTTATAAATTATTTTCATACTTTTACATTAAATTAAAAGATTTTTACAAACTATGGTGACTTGTAGGTCATCTTGACTTGTAGGGGTCTTCGGCACGTTCTTAGCTTCCGGAGTCTTGGTGAGCTGCCTTTTCGCGCATGGAGATTTTTCAGTCATCTCCGCATCCTCTCCGGAGGCACTGTAGGCTTCACCTGACCAATGGGATCTGAATTTGGAAAATATATATTTTTACTACCTAAACCCGGAGCGACTTCGTTCGCTTAAAATTGGTTTGGAGTACGGTTGTCAGGACTTTCTTATTGGCGCGTTTTTTGGAAAACCTTTGTGTAAACAACCTTTTTAGGAGATCCTTCAGGAGCGAGAATCAGAAGGCTTGTGGCAGAGCTTTATAATAAATGAATGTGATCTAAGTAAAAGTAGTGCATTTTTATACTTTCTATCAGTTACAATGTTATCAATGCAATTTTAATTTGCGCACAAATAGGTATACGTGTTTGTAAATTTGAATGAAACGAAAACATTTGTACACACACAAAAAGATTGGCCACCAATACAAAAGTAGCGAAGTAACTTATTATTTTCCGATTCCACATTTAATCGATAATTATTAATTTTAAACTCGATAAATTTTGCATTGCCTGAAAGGAAATTAATAATTTGATTTGTATTTAAACACCTTATCTACTTTCAAGTATAAACATACACACACATTGTTACTGTGTTTATACGATGCTGAATTCACGCTATCATTTCACGCTTTCATTCGATTCGTGTCTGTATAAACGTCATTTCGTGAATTCGGCATCACACGAAAGCCTGCATCAGCATCCTGTGACTTCTGGATACCAAAAACTGCCTTGCTTTTAATAAAGCCATCGATCTTCTGTGCCTCCACTCAGCGACTTTGGAAATAATTTTACCAGTTCTTATTTGCCGATGGTTAACGAAGAATTTAACTTTATTCATCGCGTTGTTCGGTTTGTTTACTTCATTATACTTTGATGCATTACGAGAAGTACAAACAAGTGGCCCAACGACACCAAGCACGTGCTTGTTATGCGCGGGGCCCTATTATCAATTTGGGCAGAAATACGAGTTCGCGAGGAAGAATACATAAAGCAAAAATAATGAAATAATGATAATAAAAATTAAGATGCAATGAGTTAAAATATTAGTTTTTAATACCGGGATAGAAGTTGAAATGCAAATTAAATGATAAAGGTTGTTATAATTATTACATAGAATGCGAAAGGGCTCGTGCAGACTATAATTTGATGTACATCGTGGCAAATTAAGAGGATAATAATTACGTGTTAGTCTAACAGGAACATTAAAAGTTAGGCGTCTTACAAGTTCTACAAAATCCAGAATCCCAGTTTAAACTACGAAGGGCAAAAAGAAGAAATTTTTTTTGTACCGACTCTATACGGTCAATGTACACTTGGTATTGTGGGCTCCAAACCGAAGAACAATATTCCAATATAGGACGGACAAGGGAGGTAAATAATAATTTGGTTATCAAATTCTTTTGACCGACGCTTTATAAACCCAAAAACACTCATAGCTTTGTTGACCGTCAGCATTATGTGGCAGTCAAATTTAAGCATCGGTTCCAGAAGAACGCCTAAATCATGTACAGAATATATACGGTCAAGTGGCAAGTTTTGAAGCAAATAACTTATAAACGTAGGAATACCCCTATGAAAGGTCATTACTTTACATTTCAGGCAGTTCAAATTTAAGAGGTTATTCTCACACCATACTTGAAAACAAGAGAGAACGCTATAGTCGGGTTGGTGTCCCGACTATCTAATACCCGTCACTCGGCTAAAGGGAGTGCGAGGGAGATATAAACTTTGATCAGCAATAACTTTTTAACGAATGGTCCGATTTAAAAAATTTCTTCTACATTTCGATAGGTATTTATAAACACAACAAAACTGCATTTTTACATTTCCGAAAAATTAAAATTTTTAAAATCCTATATAAGCTATTGAGGGCGTTAGAGGGGGCGTGGCACCTTCTTGAAATAAACTTGCGCTGCGTAGGAACTCCAAGAATCTTCATGCAAAATGCCAATCCTCTAGCTTTTATAGTTTCCGAGATCTCAGCGTTCATACGGACGGACAGACAGACGGACAGACGGACATGGCTATATCGACTCGGCTAGTGACCCTGACCAAGAATATATATACTTTATGGGGTCGGAAACGCTTCCTTCTCCCTGTTACATACTTTTGCACGAATACAATATACCCTTTTACTCTACGAGTAAAGGGTATAATTATCAATGTCCGATTGTAGGCCGAAACCAGATTCTATATTTATAGTTGAATGTCAAACAAAGCTTAACATTTTGTAAAAGTGTAACCAGACCAAAATACCAAATTTTACACGTCTGGCATCTCTACTGAAAGCAAATCACGAAATGATATGTGTCGTATAAACAGAGGTTATTTCTAGATCGCGCTTTCAAGAAAGCGTGAATCTCATGGTATAAACATAGTATATGATTTCAGCCTCAAAGCGTGAATTGGTGGTGCCCAGCTCTGGTAACTCTGTTACAAATTATCATCGTTGCCAGATCGCTAAAAATTAAAAGCCCTTCGTAGGCTATTTCTCTATTTCTCATATTTACAAACAAGAGAGAACGCTATATTCGGGTGCCCCGACTATCAGATACCCGTTACTTAGCTAAAGGGAGTGCGAGGGAGATGGATATATAAACTTTGATCAGCCATAACTTTTTAACGAATGGTCCGATTTAAAAAATTGAAACAAACTTGCGCTGCGTAGGAATTCCTAGAATCTGCATGCAAAATGCCAGTCCTCTAGCTTTTATAGTTTCCGAAATCTCAGCGTTCATACGGACAGACAGACAGACAGACAGACAGACGGACAGTCGGACATACGGACATGGCTATATCGATGGTATTTCGATGCCAATACCACAGTGGCTAAATAATTTCGAAGAAAATGCAGAGGCATATGACTTAAATGCAAAACAAAACAAGAGAGAACGCTATATTCGGGTGCCCCGACTATCAGATACCCGTTACTTAGCTAAAGGGAGTGCGAGGGAGATGGAGATATAAAACTTTGATCACATATAACTTTTTTACGAATGGTCCGGTTTGAAAAATTTCTTTTACATTTCGATAGGTATACTTTTCCGAAATATTTAAATTTTGTAAAATCGTAAAAGGCGATTGTGGGCGTTAAAGGGGGCGTGGCACCTATTTGAAAATGCGTAGGAACTGCAACAAACTTAATGCAAAATACCAATCCGCAAGCTTTTATAGTTTCCGAGATCTCAGCGTTTATCCGGACGGATAGGCGGACATGGCTATATCGACTCGGCTAGTGACCCTGATCAAGAATATATATACTTTATAGGGACGGAAATGCTTCCTTCTAGCTGTTACATACTTTTGCAGGAATATAATATATCCTTTTACTTTACGAGTAACGGGTATAATTAGCACCTTTTTACCGGTCCGGCATCCTTATCAGCTGAGAGTGAACAAAAGCAAGAATTCTCGGTTGTCGTATAAACAGGGGTTATTTCTAGATCGCGCTTTCAAGAAAGCTTGAATCTCATCGTATAAACATAGTATGTGTTATGTATTGTATTGTACATGTATTGTATTGTACATGTATTGTAAGCAAATCAAAACATATCCAAATATACATGTGTACAAACGTATTTGGTCAAGAGTTCGAATCTTAAAATTAATAGTTAGCTTGGAACTTGCTTCTGTAGTAATTTTTCTTCCATTACGAAAATTAAGTAGGGCTCTTACTTCTGCTACAAAATGAAAAATACTTTTTGAAAAAAAAACCTAAGCATTGCATCCATAGAACTGACTATTGGTCGAAAATTATATTGATCGGAGCAGCAGCAGAAGTTTTTAAAATCCAAAACAAATTTAAACTTAAATTCCCCTTTTCCCCTCCCCTTTTCCACGCAGCACTACCCCTCCCCCTCATCAGCAGTGTTTAAAATGCTGCAGTCGAAGTAGCAAAAGTCACAGCATTTTAAATTTTTCTTGCTTCGACTGCCCGTAACTTTTTAATATGAGCTGCTGTTTTTGCTGCTGCTTCTGAAAAAGTCGGCAGTCGCAGTCGAAGCAAAAGCAAAATCCGAGGACTGCCGACTGTCGTAGCAGTAGCAAGTCGTTGCTTTCTGATTTTCAGCTGCTGCTGTGCTTCTGCTTTCAATCGGTAGCAACAGTCGAAGCAGCAGCTAGCAAAAATTTCTGGAAGTTGCTATTGCTTCTGCTGCTGCTTCTGAAAAAGTCGGCAGTCGCAGTCGAAGCAATAGCAAAATCCGAGCACTGACGACTGTCAAAGCAAAAGCAAAAACAAATTGTGCCTAGAACAATTAGGTTATGTTTACAGGGGACCGAAAAAAATGAATTTATCACATATGTATAAAGAAAAAGCAATTCAATTTGTTTAAAGTACGCTTAGCATCAACTAAAGAGCTCTTGGCCATCCTTGCTCAAAGAATTCGTGGTATTTTGAGTACTTTTTTTGTAATTTTACGAGCTTTTGTTTCTTAGCTAAGAAAACAGTGAATAGAGAGGAGAAAAGTTAGTTTATTTTGGTGCTTAAAACATGTTCTCAAAAGTTAATTACATATATGCATACTGTGTCACGACTTTAATAAATTGTTGTTGCTTTTCAATAAAAGCAAAAGCAGGCTGCTTAGACTTTTGCTTTTGCTTCGACTCCGACTTCCGATTTTTTTAACAGCAGCAGCAAAAGCAATAGCAGCTTTCAGAAATGTTGGCTAGCTGCTGCTTCGACTGTTGCTACCGATTGAAAGCAGAAGCACATCAGCAGCTGAGCAACGACTTGCTACTGCTACGACAGTCGGCAGTTCTCGGATTTTGCTTTTGCTTCGACTGCGACTGCCGACTTTTTCAGAAGCAGCAGCAAAAGCAAAAGCAGGCTAAATGAAAATTCAGACAGTTTTTCAAACACTGGTTTTCTTGGCTGTTGCTCTCTCGGCTGTCGTTCTCTTGGCATCCGCTCTCTGCGTTTCGCTCTCTCGGCAGGCTCCCACAAAATGCAACGCATTAACTTACAAAATCTAAATAAATACGTTGAAAATACTTAAAATGTTAAAAACTTGAAAATTGAAACTTAAGCATTTGGGCCATAGAATAACTAATGATCTAAAAATCATCTTGATCGGAGCAGCGGTTTAGATTTTTTTAATCGAAAAGTTAATTTTAAATGGTGCCCCCAAATTATGGGGTATATCGAAATTTATTTTAGATTTCCAATTAGGCCTTTTCAAAACCTAAAATTCTGCAAAATCCAAAATTCGAAATTCCAACCACTTTAGAAGTTAAGCATTAAATATACTAATTTTTGTTGCTCAAAATATGGATGTTGAGCTGTTTGGGGCCTCTGGGGGGACATATCGGACCTTAGTGGCGCCAACGCCCCCAATGGAATACTGTGAAAAAATTTGGCTGCTCTAGCTCTTACGGTTTGGCCTGTGGTCGTATCCCCTTAAAAATCGGTCTTTCATTTTATTATCTTTAGGGATAATATTATATAACGAGACAAGAACGGTAAAACGTACTTAGCAGTGCAAGAATAACAGCCTTCTGGGCTGTAGGACAAAATGATCTTATCTGAAATTAAATTAATTAATTAAAAATTAAATTTTTGCATCTTGACCTATAAATATTAAAAATAAAACATACAAATTCTAAAAAAAAGAAAATCTATAATAACACCAGTTTACAAAAAAAAAATCGACCTCTTCCTCATCGAAGATAACCTTAATTTTCCGGTTAAGTACATCTCCCTGATTAAGAAATGGGCCCTTAAAATTTTTTGTATGGTGTCAATTTTTTTTAAAGTGTATAAAACGTTTTTTGCCACTTTTTATTTTCTATCTTGAGTTTTGATAACCTGATTTGGGTCATATTATACTCAATTTACAGGTAATAGAATGTTCTTTAACTTTCCTATACACAGCATTGAGTTCTAGTCATTAGTTTAGGAGGTACACTTCGTCAAAGCTGAAAAAGTTGGAAAAAGTGTGAAAAAATGCAAAAAAGCTGGCATAAATGGCATCTTTAAAAATACACGCATAAAAACCGAAATTATTTTTATAACTTTTATAGTTAGATAGTACTTCGACAAAGAAAACAAGCTAATGATCGTTACAATCCGCCAGGAAATTATTTTGATATGAATTTTTAAGCTGGGAAGAACGGTGGTTTTTTGGCCGTTTACAGCTGTTAACTGAGGTTAACAGGGCTCTAACAGGGCTGTAATACACCTTTTTTCCAACTGAAATAATCTATATAAAATCGAACCTTTGGTTGTTTATTGAGTTGATGGTCTTGTTAGTTTGCTTAAAGATGTATCTAACTATAAAAGTTATAAAAATAATTTCGGTTTTTATGCGTGTATTTTTAAAGATGCCATTTATGCCAGCTTTTTTGCATTTTTTCACACTTTTTCCAACTTTTTCAGCTTTGACGAAGTGTACCTCCTAAACTAATGACTGGAACTCAATGCTGTGTATAGGAAAGTTAAAGAACATTCTATTACCTGTAAATTGAGTATAATATGACCCAAATCAGGTTATCAAAACTCAAGATAGAAAATAAAAAGTGGCAAAAAACGTTTTATACACTTTAAAAAAAATTGACACCATACAAAAAATTTTAAGGGCCCATTTCTTAATCAGGGAGATGTACTTAACCGGAAAATTAAGGTTATCTTCGATGAGGAAGAGGTCGATTTTATTTTGTAAACTGGTGTAATTAAGACAAGACAAAGTTTTAATACCCTTGAAAATTACTTACCTAAAAATGTATTCTTGATTAATACCACTTTTGTTTGAACTCGAAAACAACTTGTCACAGTTAGAACGCAATTGAAAAACGCGGAACAACGGCGTCTGCATTTGAGAAATATAACAAGAGAGAACGCTATAGTCGGGTGTCCCGACTATCAGATACCCGTTACTCAGCTAAAGGGAGTGCGAGGGAGATGGAGATATACATTTTGATGAGCCATAACTTTTGAACGAATGGTCCGATTTAAAAAATTTCTTCTACATTTCGATAGGTATTGATAAGCACAACAAAATAGCATCTTTACTTTTCCGAAATATTTAAATTTTTAAAATCGTATATTAGCGATTGTGGGCGTTAGAAGGGGCGTGGTACCTTCTTGAAACAAACTTGCGCTGCGTAGGAACTCCAAGAATCTTCATGCCAAATACCAATCCTCTAGCTTTTATAGTTTCCGAGATCTCAGCGTTCATACGGACGGACAGACGGACAGACAGACATGGCTAGATCGACTCGGCTAGTGATCCTGATCAAGAATATATATACTTTATAGGGTCGGAAATGCTTCCTTCTAGCTGTTACATACTTTTGCACGAATACAATATACCCTTTTACTCCACGAGTAACGGGTATAAAAAAAAATTTGGGAGAGCGTCGTCTCTGGCACCGTTTCGGTCGGCTCCGTCGGCGACACTATCGGCCTAGTGATAACAATTCATCAGCTGTTCCTCACTATTTTTAGGCGCTCAGTCACTGATTTTTCAGCACCTTAATGAGATAGTCGATTCTGTCGAGGCGCTGCCGGCGTCGCAGTCGACTCAGTGCTATTTAGCGCTCGGGCTGAATTAAATTAATAGATTTTTACAAACTACGGTGACTTGTAGGGGTCTTCGTCACGTTCTTAGCTTCCGGAGTCTTGGCGAGCGCATGGAGATTTTTTAGTCATCTCCGCATCCTCTCCGGTGGCTTTGCAGGCTCCACCTGACCAATGAATTTGGAAAATATATATTTTTTTTAAATTATATAATATTAGAATATTAGACAAGAATGATAAAAACTTACTTAGAAGTGCAAGAATAACATCCTTCTGGGCTGTAGGACAAAATGATCTCATCTGAAATTAAATTGTTTATGCACCTTGTACCATCAGCTTGACCTATAAATATTAAAAACAAAAGAGAACGCTATAGTCGGGTGCCCCGACTATCAGATACCCGTTACTCAGCCAAAGGGAGTGCGAGGGAGATGGAGATATACAATTTGATGAGCCATAACTTTTGAACGAATGGTCCGATTAAAAAAATTTCTTCTACATTTCTTCTACATTTGCCAGAGATCGTTCAACTGGCTTAGCCGACCGGCATAATATCCGTCTCGTTTGCGGGCTGAAGTCGGGAACTGCAGGGTTGTGGGAGTGCGAGCATGCACGAATTTGACTGTGTGCGTGACGTTTTTCTGCTTGACAGCGTACGTGAGCGTCGAAACGCTAGCAGCGCAGCGGCAGAGGAATTGACTATCCCGTGGGCCGTGCGCGCTGCCTCTGCTGGCCACCACTGGTATACCCTGCAGTTCCATTCAGCACCTTTTTGGCAGTGAATCACTGTTAAAAATTGAGCACCGATCATTAGTGAATTTGTATGAAAAATAGCGATGATTTTAACATGGGCATGTCCTAGGGGCTCATCACTGTCAGAAACTGGCGCTTTTTTAGCACCTGTTCATCACCATTTTTCATAGCCTAATTCATCACTAAATTCGGCGCTATTTCAGCGCCTAATTATCACCCAAAATCATCACCTATTCACTGCCCATTTTCATCACCTGTTCACCGCCCATTTTCATTAAAAATATGTTGAATTTCATCGCCTTTATCATTAGGTTTATTTCTCTTCAATTCATTTTTACATTACAAATTACTATTCATACTTTTACATTAAATTAATAGATTTTTACAAACTACGGTGACTTGTAGGGGTCTTCGGCACGTTCTTAGCTTCCGGAGTCTTTGTGAGCTGCCTTTACGCGCATGGAGATTTTTCAGTCGTCTCCGCATCCTCTCCGGAGGCTTTGCAGGCTCCACCTGACCAATGAATTTGGAAAATATATATTTTTATAATATTATATAATATTAGAATATTAGACAAGAATGATAAAAACTTACTTAGAAGTGCAAGAATAACATCCTTCTGGGCTGTAGGACAAAAAAAACTCATCTGAAATTACATTGTTTATGCACCTTGTACCATCAGCTTGACCTATAAATATTAAAAATAAAACATACAAATTCTAAAAATGAGAAGCTATAATAATTAAGACAAGACAAAGTTTTAATACCCTTGAAAATTACTTATCTAAAAATGTATTCTTGATTAATAGCACTGTTTGTGCCTACGCGAAGTTGGTGGCACACAGATGGGTCTTCTGCCTAACAGTAATACTTGCACTATTGGCACGGAGACGCCTTGGAACCTTTGACGCTTGTTCCAGAGGGTTGTGAGTCGGACTTGTGGATGTTGCTGAGGGCTAGGAACCGTGTTTGGCAATGATGTGGCTGACGGGCCTTCAAGTGACGGGCTAGAAACCGTGTTGGATAGGCGGGAGTGGCAGGACGAACAACTAGTCGCGACGGTGTAGTATTGGCTACGGACTTGTGGACTATGCGTTGGTACGGCACTGCGCTTGAGTGGATGGGTCTGCCGAGGAACAGTGTTAAATCGCACTGTCGGCACGGAGACGCTTTTGACTTCCGGGAGGTCAGAAAGAAGAACCACGGAGTTATGAGATGGGTTGATAACTGATTTATTGTAAAGTTGGTACCTGCTTATATACTACTTGGAGATGCGGAAGATTAGTGGACAAATAGCAGAGCCAGGTGTGTTCTAGAGTAGGTCAGTGGAATTGATTACGCTAACGGATTGCGTAGTTGTTCGGCTGACACTGCAGAAAGTGCTGACTGCTTGGCGGGTATTGACTTGTAGAAAATGCTGATCAGTACTTATTACCAGCCGTGGGTGCAACTGGGCGCCTGGCGCTGTTACCAATTTGGATACTGCTTGATTTGTTGGTACTAGTCATGTTTAGCAACATTGTGTAAGAACATTCTCCCCTCCATTGAGGGGTACCCTCAATTAAGGCGTGATGTCGGTTAGCAGCTAACAAATCAATGAATGCGGGGAATGTCTCCGTCAGCTGTCAAGGGTCAAGCCTCTAAGAAACGTCCTCTAACTCTTCTGGTTGCTGCTGACTGCTCGACTTTGCCGTGGCGACTGAAATGCCACAGTAAGGGACTCCCTGGAACAATGCTTAGATGGCTTTTTGGTTAAATGTATACTTTTCATCAACAATTTAGACGTCTTGCAGTTTAAAGGTTGATGAGTCAATTCGTAGTTAATTATTTTGATTGTCGTAGCTTCGCGTGGTTAATATGCTGCAGACTGGATTACTTGTCGGCTCCTTATGTAGCTCGTCAGTTTGCTGATGATTTACAGAATTCGACCTTATGAGCTGTAGACAAGCAATTTGTGCATCCTCCTACTTGAATAATAATCTGGCGTCGAGTTTTAGGATCCATTTCTTGAAACTGAATGCATGCCCTTATGTGATGTGGCCCTAGGTGACAAATCTCGCAGCTTTCTTCGTTGTTGACTGATGGATTGCGGAATAGGTTGTGCGTTTATCGTCTCAAACATGCATGCGCGGCGCTCAATAAACGTAAGTAAACTCTTTAAGGCTGGAATTTCAGTTGGTGCATCGGCTGAATTCTCCAGTGCGGCTAGGGTCTCATGGTCTAGTTTCCTCCTGATAAGAAAACCAAGGATTGGATCCCATGATTTCGTGCTGATATCGAGGTTTTTGAGTGTGCTTAAAGTCTTCTGCACTGTATCGTATCGCACATAGGAGTAGATAATAAAATAAAAATAAACGGCTTTATTGGTATAAGAAATCCAATAAAATATCTTCATGAAAACGCTTTAAACCGAAATTAAAGCATACAATGAATAATAGATTCAACGAATAGTTAAAATTAGTTCCATTTAAGATTTAATTCTCAGAATTGTTTTTTCATCAGAGAAATTGTGAACATTTTGGGATTTTCAACTTTGGCGTAGAATTCCAAAGACATGGACAATGGTTCACAATGGGGACTATTTTTTAGTAGTGCCGTGATGTATTGAGAGTAGGTCCTAGCGAAAATAATAAGGGTAAGTCCAATTATAAAGGCCACGTAATTCAAAATGTCGGCAAACATCGGTTTTTTGTATTTTTAGCTATACCGCGGAACCTGTAGGTGATGGAAAATAATTTTGTATGGGACTTTTACTCAGGAGCACCCAAATACCATGGAAAACTTGAAATGGTTCGTGGAAATTTTTGGCTGTGTACCTGTGTTATATGCCAATAAAATTGACTTTTTTCCCATAGTGGGCTGGCGAAATTATGTTGTTTTTTCCTTGGCGAACTTATGTCACTTTAAAATGACATAGGTCTGCCTTAAGTTCATAATTTCGCACGAACTTATGTCATTTAGCAGCGACATAATTCCGCGGCTGGCGAAATAATGTTGTTTTTTTTTTACGGCGGACTTATGTAGTTTTTATACCCGTTACTCGTAGAGTAAAAGGGTATATTGTATTCGTGCAAAAGTATGTAACAGCTAGAAGGAAGCTTTTCCGACCCCATAAAGTATATATATTCTTGATCAGGATCACTAGCCGAGTCGATCTAGCCATGTCCGTCTGTCCGTCTATCTGTCCGTATGAATGCTGAGATCTCGGAAACTATAAAAGCTAGAGGATTGGCATTTTGCATGCAGATTCTAGGAGTTCCTACGCAGCGCAAGTTTATTTCAAAAAGGTGCCACGCCTCCTTTAACGCCCACAATAGCTAATATACGATTTGAAAAATTTTAATATATCGAAAAAATAGGAATGCAGTTTTGTTGTGTTTATCAATATCTATCGAAATGTAGAAGAAATTTTTTAAATCGGACCATTCGTTTAAAACTTATGCCTGATCAAAGTTTTATCTCCCTCGAACTCCCTTTAGCTGAGTTACGTTTATTAGATAGTCGGGACACCAACCCGACTACAGCCTTCGCACTCCCTTTAGCCGAGTGACGGGTATTAGATAGTCGGGACACCAACCCGACTATAGCGTTCTCTCTTGTTAAACGTCATAAGGTCGCCCGAAATTATGTCGTTTTAAAACGGCGAAATTATGTCGACGGAATTAAATCGTGACCCCACTTAGACGTATATAAGTCTTTCAAACAAGAAAAAAAAATTGGGTTTGGGGCCTTGTTTCATTTCTGCTTTTGGTGACTCATTGCATATGAAATAAGTCCTTAATTTTTAATGAACAATTTTTTTCCGAAAAAAGGAAAAAACTCCCCAAACTGACATCTGAAATCTTTGTTGCTGCCCCATACAAATTTTTGGGGACTTATTTCATATTTTTTAGGGAACTTATTTCATGGAGACCTATTTCGCAGAGCCGTTTTGGGGTGTTGGAAATAAGTCACCAAAATAAAAATGAAATAAGGCCCCAAAATTTGGGGAGTTATTTTATACGAAATAAGTACCCAATTTAAAAAAGGAATTACTCCCCAATCCCAAAACGGCAACAATTCAAACAAAAAAAAATGAAAAAAGGCCGAACAAATCTAAGAATTTATTTCATATGAAATATAAGTCCCCAATTCAAAAACTAGGGGAGTGCACTATGGGAAAAAAGTCGAATTTTTGGCATAAACTCTAGTTTTAAAGATAAAAATTTGAAATTTGTTATATTCACTATTAAGATAAAGGTGTAATTTCGGTTTTTGTTACTTTTTGAATCGGACCATTGCCTTCATCCACCGCCCACGCCGCATAAATAAATGATGTGGCAGGGATTTTAAAAAATGTTTATTTGTATTAGTAAGGCGGTAAAATAATTTCAGTTTTCTTTATTTTTTGAAATTTGTCAAAAAAAAAAAATGTTTACCATATACAAGAAAAGTGAAATATTATCTATGTGAAGATGCTAATTTTAGCTTTAAGGATGGTGCTGCTTCTTTATATTTGAGCCTTTTGCAGCCAGGTTTATCATAAATTCTTTGTTCTTTCTATTTTTATACCCGTTACTCGTAGAGTAAAATGGTATATTGTATTCGTGCAAAAGTATGTAACAGGGAGAAGGAAGCGTTTCCGACCCTATAAAGTATATATATTCTTGGTCAGGGTCACTAGCCGAGTCGATATAGCCATGTCCGTCTGTCCGTCTGTCTGTCCGTATGAACGCTGAGATCTCGGAAACTATAAAAGCTAGAGGATTGGCATTTGGCATGAAGATTCTTGGAGTTCCTACGCAGCGCAAGTTTATTTCAAGAAGGTGCCACGCCCCCTCTAACGCCCACAATAGCTAATATACGATTTTAAAAATTTAAATATTTCGGAAATGTAAAAATGCAGTTTTGTTGTGTTTAATAATACCTATCGAAATGTAGAAGAAATTTTTTAAATCGGACCATTCGTTAAAAAGTTATGCCTGATCAAAGTTTATATCTCCATCTCCCTCGCACTCCCTTTAGCCGAGTGACGGGTATTAGATAGTCGGGACACCAACCCGAATATAGCGTTCTCTCTTGTTTAAAAGTGTAAAAGCAAAAAGTTGCTTACATCTATTGAGCATAATTCTGTAAAATTTGGATTCAAAATTTCAACGTAGCAAAATCCCACAGCGTTTGGCATAAATCATCCATTTTACAAAAACAGAAAAAAATATGTATGTTATCTGGTATAATCAACGATAACAATTAAAATTCTTGAATAAAAAAAGTTCGTCACAATACCCTACAAAAAGTTCGTCACGATACCCTACAAGGTAGACTTAGAGCAAAAACGGTGTCACGCTCAAACGGTGCAAAAGAAAAAAACGCGAGGTACCAAAAACTGTTGATAAAGATCTCATGTATACGTGCATTGCCTGATTTTTTTTTCCACTCATCTTTGCTCTGGCACTGCTGAAACACAAGTAAATTTAATAGGTTTGCTAGTTTGCGCACCATATATTTAGCGAAAATTACCTCAAGAACAAATTACGGGACTTCTTATTAATATTACTGTAAAAACATTGTCGACACGATAAGGGGAGACGACTACATTTATTTGGAATTTTTGTGGTGACGTCATAAATGAGATTCGACGAGTTCGTCACATTACCCTACAATCCCCTATAAAATAACACCCCATATTTGTTTTAGGAGTTTTTATTTGTGTATTTTACGTTATTTTAGTAATTTAAATTTAAATAAACACTGCTTTGAATTTTCAACAAGTTTTCTGCAATAAAGAAATACCTATGAAGAAAAGGAAATACCTAAGAAGAAAAGGTTAAATACTTTAAAAATGTTAAATTTAAAAATTTCATCAATCTTGGGGTGTGTTATAACACTGTTATTTTTACACTGATAAAAACGTAGTAAATCCAAAGATTTCATATTTAATCCAAATATTTTTCTCTTTGATTTTCATCCATTGCGGTTTTTATTAAATTTAAATATGTGCATATTAACTTTTTTCAATATAAAATTTTAATATGGAAATATTTACGTCAGAGAAAATAAATAGATTGGCTTGAATGCTTTTGTAAGCATTCTGTCACGAAAGAAAATTATATGGGCATGGCTCAGGGGCCAAGTGTGCTTGCTCTGCTACTATTTTGTGCTCGGAGTATGAGGTTCAAATCCCGCTCACGACAAATCAAATCCCGTTACTCTATAAGGAAGCGTTTCCGGCCCCATAACGTATATATATTCTTGATCAGGATCACTAGCCGAGTGGATCTAGCCATGTCTGTCTGACAGTCTGTCTGTCTGTATGAACGCTGAGATCTCGGAAACTATAAAAGCTAGAGGATTGGTATTTTGCATGAAGTTTGTTGGAGTTCCTACGCAGTTTCAAAAAGGTGCCACGCCCCCTTTAACGCCCACAATCGCTTATTACGATTTTACAAAATTTAAATATTTCGGAAAAGTATACCTATCGAAATGTAAAAGAAATTTTTCAAATCGAACCATTCGTAAAAAAGTTATTTGTGATCAAAGTTTTATATCTCCATATCCCTCGCACTCCCTTTAGCTAAGTAACGGGTATCTGATAGTCGGGGCACCCGACTTAACTTTTAGAATTAACACATTTAAGGGCCGGTTTCTCGAGTGCCGGCTAACATTTCGCGAACAGATAAAGTCCCTGCTAAGGCATTTTGGTTTTCTCGAGCATCAATGTGAGAACTAACTTTGACAGGGACTCGGAGTCCCTGCTAAGCGTTTTCGACTCGATAAAACGACACACAGTGGCGCCTTGGGCCAAAAAACGTGCAATAAATCACTTTTTCGACTTTGTCCTAGAAAGTTGCGACCCATACCAATCGACAGGTAATTGATCCACTATTACAAATATGTAACCCTTTTTCAAATCAAAGAATTTTTGTAAAAGATATGCATTTTCAAAGTTGAACAATTTTTCACTTAAAAAAACACACAGTTTTTAGGTAATTTTTCGCACTTCCGGGGGGTATATCTTAAAAACTTGGTATCGAATCGCTTTGCTTCTTTTTTCCACTGATTGGTGTGTTAGTTAAGAGTAAAAAAAGTAAAACATATTGCAGTTAGCTAGCCGCATCTCTTAGTTATGCGTTATTTGCGAAACGTTCATTTTTTCCATATTTTCCATAATTGCATATGGCGCAACCTTGTGAAAGATTTGTCCAAAACATTGTTTTAAAGTCCTAGAAATTTGATATGATGTTCAACAGCTCGATATAAGAAACTTTAGTTCTACCACTTATGGAAAAACCCGCAGTTTAGCGGAAAAACAGCTATAAATAGCTAAAATACTGAAGGCCGTAACTTCTATACTACTATAGCTACAGACATGTGCTGTAACTCGTTAGAAAGGTATTTTAAAATGCTTTAAGCGCATTCTATACGTAATTTGTGTAAATGTAATATTTAAAAAGATATGCAGAAAACAAATAAAAAAAAAAATTTTTTTTTTAGCTTTTTTTATTTTTCTGAAAAACGGCTCTAACGATTTCCTTTAAAACTTCAAACTGTATAGCCCTTGAGATTCCTTAAATTTTGGTATATATAATGTTACTGTAAAAAAATAACGTTTAAAAGTTATTCAGAAACGAAAATAGCCGCTTTTGCCAGCTCAAAACAACTTACGCTGCCTAAGCATTCAATTTAGTATGTGCGAATCCAAACTGTATTTTAGGGTCATGGAATCACAACCTTGTCAGAGAGTTAGAATCTAGTAATTATAGTCCTGAAATGTTAAGTCTATTGGATTTACCAGGTTTACCAAATTGTGACCATTATTTCAAAAAACATGAAATATAAAAAAAAATTTTTTTAAAAAACTTTTTTTTTTTTTTTTGTTTTTTTAGTTTTTAAAAATTAAAACATAAAAAAGAAACTAAACAAAACAACATTTAAAAAAAAATACATTTTTTTTTTTTAAACCCCAATTTTTTTTTTTTTTTAATAATTTTTAAAAATTGCAACATAAAAAAAGAAACTAAAAAAAACAACAACTTTTTAGAAAAAGTTTTTTTTTATTGGAAAAAAATGGATATGTTTTTAAATTCTGACTTTGCCGATTTGTAAGTACTTCTCCGCCACGCCCACCCCCTGTCTCAAGCAATAATTTGAAAGGTGGATCAATTATCTATCATTTGCCGTTTACATCATTCAATTATCTTCACTGGTTCAAAAGTTATGATTTATTATTCTCCACTGTATCGTAGTCCTCGACATCGTCGAATGAATCTGCGTACCCATGCGGTGCTCCTCACCAGTCGATTGTAGCTGGAGAATCTCTGCAAGGATATGAAGTTTACCGTAACCAAGGCAAACTCACATTTCATTTCCTCTTCGTTGGTCGCCGGCGGAATCCATCCTTCGCTCGATCTTGGCCGATCTCTTCTCTGGTCCTCGTAGAAATGGTGGACCGCTTAGCCATCGCTAATCGATGCTCAGGTCCACGGCCTTGCGCGGCCTCGTTGCGTCATCTGCCACGTTTTCGGCAGACGGAATCCATCTCCACTGGGACGCCTTTGTGGATTCCAAGATCTCCTTTCAAATTTGTGCAGGAGGATTTGTGCGGACATTTTCAAGTGTTGCCAGACATTCGAGCGTTGTCAATCTGGCTCCACTCCTCATTCGAAAACAGCTGATTCAATTTACGCTTAAATATAAATCAAAATTGTTTATGTAAAAGTCATCCAATTAATTCTAAAAATGAATTCCCGAGCGAGTTATCTTTAAACTCTGTGGGGTATCGTCGAATTGTCTGAAGTGCCTGAAGGCCAGAGAAATTACTTCAAACATTACAGTGATGAAGAATTTGTTAAAATGTTTCGCTTGTGTAAAAGCTCGGCTCTATTTGTTTTGCAAAAAATTGTTTTGCGACTTGAATCTAAAGTAAAGTAGTAAGTGCATTCATTTGGTTTAACTAATTTATCTAATCAAAAACCATTATTACAGGGAAACGACAATACAGCCATTTGTTAAGCTTCTAATAGCACTCAGATTCCAAGCAAGCGGCAGTTTTCTTATAACTGTTCTACAAGAATTGCCTCATGTTTATCGGTATAATTTTTACCCCAATTTTTTTTTGTACGACCTTGGTTATTTATTAGTTAGAAATTTTGTTTATATTATCAGCTGTTAGTGGGACTGTTTTCCGGTATTTTTCGATAGTTTTTCGACTAATTTTTGACAATTAGTTAACTCTTCTGTTGTGGGGTTGCCACCTTGTCTCGAATTAGTTCGCCTTTTATTTGGAGTTTTAAATGACGGACGAGAAAACCAAACCCGATTTACCGCCTGGATAAATTTATCTTTCCATTAGCTAAATTCTACTTTGCAGGACGGACGAGAAAACGGCCCTTAGGTAAATATTTAATTAGGTCTTTACAAAGAAGTAAACATAACTCCGTTTAAATAGTTTTAAAATTTATTCTTTGTTTAACAAAAATACAGGGACAATTTAAAAAGTGCAAAAGGTTCAACTGGGTAACACGGCCAAAATCAAAAGTATTTGATTTGAAGGACCGATGAAATAAGATCCAGCCTAAAGTTATCGCCTTCGTATTTTTGAATAGAAGGCCAAGCATAGGATAATTTTTTCAATTTTTTAAAATTTAAAAATTAATCTGGGTAAGAGCACAGCAATATTAGAAACTGTTCGAAGTTGAAAAAAAGTTTAACAAGCGATATGGTGAACATGTAAATGTGATAAGGTAAAATTAATTCTGAATTTCATCAAATTCTAACCTTATTAATGTTTTTTTAGTCTAAGCCTGTGTGGCAAAAAAACATGAATTTGTTTGTTTCTGTTTTGTCCAGCTGATAACTTATGCAAACAATCCAAAGGAATTTTAGGAATATTCAAAATAAAAAATACAATGGTTGTTCTTGCAAGTTTTTGTATTTTTTTATGGAAGTTTGCATACACACTGAATAGTTGAGGCGTCGCAAGTGTTCCGCTATTGAAGGCAGCTTCGTCGGGCGTTGCGGCTGTTGCACGTAGCCGGGTGGCAAGCTGTGGAAGAGATGTGGAAACACTCGAGTCCATTGGAGTCCCTCGTCGACCAAATGGAAGCCAGGTCGGATGACCTTGGCGTAGACATCCGCACCCAGGAATACGGAGATGGTTGCCGGCAAGTAGAACCGCTCGTCGGCCGACGGGAGTTCACCGTATTTGCCGACCACGGTGACAGAGAGCTCTCGGATGGGGGTGCGGATGCGGACGTTCGGCTGCACCCTTAGGACCACCTCTAGCTTGAAGCCGTCGTCGCGCTACGACCGAATCGTTGCCGTGCAGATCCTCTCATCGCCGACGCACAGTGGCGCCTTGGGCCAAAAAACGTGCAATAAATCACTTTTTCGACTTTGTCCTAGAAAGTTGCGACCCATACCAATCGACAGGTAATTGATCCACTATTACAAATATGTAACCCTTTTTCAAATCAAAAAATTTTTGTAAAAGATATGCCCTTTCAAAGTTGAACAATTTTTCACTTAAAAAAAACACACCGTTTTTAGGTAATTTTTCGCACTTCCGGGGGGTTTTTCTTAAAAACTAGGCATCGAATCGCTTTGCTTCTTTTTTCCACGGATTGGTGTGTTAGTTAAGAGTAAAAAAAAGTAAAACATATTACATATACAGTTTGCTATCCGCATCTCTTAGTTATGCGTTATTTGCGAAACGTCCATTTTTTCCATATTTTTCAACTTTGATGGAAAATAAAAAAAAACTATTTAATACTATTTTTTTTATACTTCCGTAAAACGTTATTTGGACTTTCTTCTTGATATTACGAAAGTTGTAGCTGCGTCCGCCTGCGTCCGCGGTTTTAAGAGCCAAAAAAGGTAAAAAAGTCATGGTCCCAAAAATTGCAAATGGCGCAACCTTGTGAAAGATTTGTCCAAAACATGGTTTTAAAGTCCTGAAAATGTGATATGATGTTCAACAGCTCGATATAAGAAACTTTAGTTCTACCACTTATGGAAAAACCCGCTAGTTTAGCGGTAAAACAGCTATAAATAGCTAAAATACTGAAGGCAACTTCTAAACTACTAAAGCTACAGACTTGTGCTGTAACTCGTTTAAAAGGTATTTTAAAATGCTTTAAGCGCCTTCTATATGTAATTTGTGTAAATGTAATATTTAAAAAGATATGCACAAAACAAGTTATTTTTAAACTTTTTTTATAGCTTTTTTTTATTTTTCTCTATAGCCCTTGAGATTCCTTAAATTTTTGTATACATCATGTTACTGTAAAAAATCACGTTTAAAAGTTATTCAGAAACGAAAATAGCCACTTTTGCCAGCTCAAAACAACTTACTGTGATAACGAGATTTAATTAAAAGAAGTAATCACGAAGACGTCCAGTTTGAGAGTGTCTTTATTGAGAAGTCAAACATTCTTAGCTGCTAGAATTGAGTGAGCAGCGGGCGAAGTAAATGCAGTATATGCCCTGAGACGGCTGGCTCGATGTGTTAGTGAGCGAGAGCCAGCCGGCACCGTGGGAATGCATAGTCAGCATTTTAGCATGGCCGCTATGCAGGCCGTTGTCAACCAAATGTTGAGATTAATAAGTGTGCATAAATATGTGTATATATATGAACATATATATTTAATGAAGTAAATAAGTAAAATAATATATCAAGTACTTCGCTCGCTACACCTCCCCCGTTAAAAAGAATGACGTATATTTTAATGAAGTCATTCTAAAGATATCTTATTATTATTTTTGATTTTGAATTAGTGGTAGTAAAAATGAAATAAAATGTAATGAAATGAAATGAAGTTTAATTTTGATTAAAATTTATTTATATATATATATATTTTATTTTATTTATTTATTGTTATTATTATTAATATTTTTTTTTTTTTTTTTTTAGGTTTGATTATTTTAAGTTATTAGCTGTAAAAAGGTTTTAATCTGTCTTTGCTTACTACTTGTTGCTTCTTTTTACTGTCGATAATTTTTATATTATTTCTATCGTTTATACTTACGACCTTAAATGGTCCTAGAAAGTTCTTATCTAGTTTGTGCCCTGTCTCGTTTTTAAGTAAGACTTGATCTCCGACTTTTACATCGAAATTATTTACGTCTTTATCGTATAGTGTTTTTCGCTTTTCTTTTTCCCTTTCCAGCATGATTCTTGCCCGTTTGTATGCTGATTCTAACCTAAACTTAACTTCCTTAGCATAATCATCTATGTTGTATATGGGATCTATTTGATTTATTTTAGAAATATCTATAAATTTTCGAGCTGGTCTTCCGAACACTAATTCGTACGGACAATAATTATGCGTGACTGATGGTGTTGTGTTAAAACAGTATGTGAAATATTTCAACCATATGTCCCAATCACTTTTGTCACTTGAAATATATGAACGGACATATTCGTTGAATGTTCGGTGACTGCGTTCAATAGTCCCTAAGGTCTGATGATGGTGTGCAGTCGATGAGATGTTGTCAATTTTCATATATTTGCATAAGTCTCTTATTATACTGTTTTTATACTCTGTGCCCATGTCTGTTAGAATGACTTTCATTGGTCCGTAAACGAGTATAAAGTTTTCGAAGATTGCTTTTGCAACGGAATTTGCGCTTTTATTCGGAATTGGTACCGTTACTAAATATTTAGTTAAATCACAAATAATTGTGACTGCGTATTCGTTTCCGTCCTCCGAGCGTGGTAATGGACCAATAGTATCAATTAGTACCGTGTCAAAAGCTGAAGTAGGTGTCTCGGTAATAGTCATTGGTGTTTTTGTATGAGTGGTCGTTTTAGATTGTTGGCAGGTCTGACAGGTTTTTACGTATTTAGTAATTACTTTTGTCATGTTTGGCCAATAGTAATGTCGCCTTATTTTTAATAGAGTTCTCCTTATTCCTGAATGGCCTCCCTCGATTGGATCATCATGAAATTTTTTTAAGATTTCTCTTATGTTCTTTTCATTGTTTTTGTCTACTATGGTCACCTCGGAAAGTAGCGCTATTTGTACTTTTTGCAATGTACGGTTGCCCATTTCTTTAAATTCTCGTAATAATACTGACTTTAGAATCAGTGCGCTGGGTGCCAGTTGAAATTGTTTTATGCTTTGCATTCCGGCCTGTATCTCAAGCCTTTGGAAAAATTGTTTTAAATCAATTTTTCCATTGGAGTACAAATCATCAATTATAAATTGTGAAATTATTCGTTTTCCTCGTTTAAACAAACACTTGTGTTTGACGAATTTAAGCTTCACATATTTTCTGATGTCATTGTTATTGACAACGTCATAGACTCTGGGCTCAGGATACTCCTGCTTCTGCAAGGGTTCCTTTTCTGATTTCTGATCCTGATTTTTTCGTGTTTCTGATCTGGTTGTTATTTTCATTACCTGTCTGTTTAATGATTTCAAATCGTTTATTGTAATTCTGGACAGAGCGTCTGCCACGTAATTATTTTTCCCCTTGAGGTATTCCGCAGTAAAATCATATATTTCTAAATCTAGCCTCATTCTTGTTAATTTTGAACTAGGATCTTTCATTGAAAATAGGTAAATTAATGGTCGATGATCTGTTTTTACTATAAAATGCCTCCCATAAACGTATGGTCTGAAATACTTTATGGCCCAGTGGATGGCCGCTAATTCTTGCTCAGTGGTTGACTTGTTGGACTCCCCTTTTGTAAATGATCGAGACGCATATGCAACTGGTAATTGCGCGCCCCCATGTTCTTGCGTAAGTACCGCTCCGCAAGCGTATTTGCTGGCGTCTGTTGTTATACAGAATTCTTTGTTGAAATCTGGATATTGTAAAAGTCTTGGGCTCATTAAGGCTTCTTTTAAGTAATTAAATGCCTCATTACAATCCGTGTTCCATTCGAAGTTGACATTTTTCTTGCACAGTTTTGTTATATGTCTAGAATAATCTGCAAAATTTTTTATGAATCTTCTATAGTAATTACAGAATGCTACAAATCTACGCGCCTCATCTGAGTTTTTGGGCACTGGATAATTTTTAATTGCTTCGTATTTATTTTCGTCAGGTAATATACCCTTGTCTGTGCACCTATGACCCAGATAGGTAACTTCGTGCATAAAGAAAGAACATTTTTCTGGATGCAGTTTTAAGTTAAATTTGCGGCATAACTGAAATACTTTTGTTAAATTGTTAAACATATGGTTTTCGGAGCATCCTATGACTACCAGGTCGTCCATGTATAGGAACGCCTGTGATGGTTCTAGACCAGAAAATGCTAGGGTCATCATCCGCATGAATGAATTTGGTGCTACTTTCAGTCCGTACGGTAACCGCGTATAACGGAATGAACCTTTATTTGTCGAAAACGATGTAAGGTTTCTAGATTTTTCGGACAATTCTATTTGATGAAATCCGGACATTAGGTCCAAACAAGAAAAGTATTTAGCCCGTCCTAACTGATCCAATATATCTTCTATGCGTGGTAATGGAAATTTGTCGGCTAATAATTTTTTGTTTATTTGTCTGTAGTCAACCACTAGTCTCCATCGTTTTTCTGTTGAATTTGGTAGGCATTTTTTTGGAACTAACAATAATGGACTGTTATATTCTGAAATTGATGGTTCGACTATACCATCTTTTATTAATTTATCGACCTGTTTGTTTATTTCTGGTTTTTCACTTTCTGCATTTCTATAATTTTTTATATATACCGGTGTTTTGTCGCTTAAGCGAAGCTGTTGTTTATAAAAATTGTTAGCTGATATCGGTTCCGATTCAAGACCGAATATATCACTATAATTTTTACACAGTTCTGACAATTTTGTTTGGAATTGAGAAGGAAAACTTAGCTTTTTTAATACTTCTTTTGTTCTATCATTACTGTATTTGGATTTAAGTTCCTTGGGCTTTTGTATATCATAGTTTTCTAACGACTCGAATTTTATTGTATCCACATTTAAGCTAATTGTTTCAGAGCTTGTATTTAGAAATCGGATTGTTGCGCAACTCGTGTTAACCAAGGTGCTTGGAACTAGTACACCTTTTAATGGTTCTTGGCTTGGAATAAAAACGGACGATTCTTTTGAGTTAATTTTTACTGTTCTAATTACTTCTGCTCTACATGGTAGTAACAGAGTATTCTCGGAAACCGAATTGTGCATTGGGATTTGTATAGAAAAAGTTAAGTTATTAGGTCTTAATACTAGAGAACCTTGTGAATCTTGAAAGTCTAAAATACAATTAAATTCTTTAATGAAATCTATTCCTAGAATACCATCGCATGGAATCGGAAAATCAGGTGGAACTATTTGAAAGTCATGTGGTATAATGAAATTTTTTGTTTTAAGTTCCACGAGCGCTAAGCCCAAGGATTTTATAGAACCTTGTCCTATTCCTGTTATATTTGAAATTTTAGAACTGTCTAATTCGGGGTACTCTTGATTACATTGTTTAAGTAATGAAATCTCGGCTCCCGTATCTACTAACAATGTTAAATTTTTGTTGGTTTTTTCGTTTTTAACTTTTATAAAAAAACTGAGGCTAATATTGATTTTATATATGCTTACTGTTCTTCCTCTTCTTCTACCGTCAAGGGGTCCTCCTCGTTTTCCTGAGTGACCCTAACGCTTCTGTTGGAATTTCTTCCAGTAGAAGTACTCTGTGCATTAGAGTTTGTATTATTTTGGTTGTTATTATTGCGGTTATTATTATTACTATAATACCCGCGACCCCCTCTATTTCCCCTACCTCTGTAGGTGGTATTTCCTCGGTAATTATTATTGTTGTATTTATTGTTGTAATACAAAACAGCGTTTGACTGTCCTGTAGCTTCAGTACAACTGTTGACGAACTTGGTTACGGCTTCGTTCATATCCGCAAACGTTCCCGCTTGCATTATGAGTTTCACCTTATCCAACGAACAATTAGTTGTCATTGCTTTGACAGCGCTTTGGGTGCTGTATTTTGATGCTAATTCTAATGGTAAGCCATCATTGACATAAGCTCCTTGGAGGGCCTTTGTTAAATCTTCGACTTCCTTAGCATATACTGTAGCTGTTTTATTTTTTTGCTGTAAATTCATCAGTTTGGCAGATAAAACTTCTACTGATTCTCCTTTGACCGTTTTTGTCAGTTTACATATTATGTCAGCGATGTTGCTTTCATCTCCTATTAAATTGCGAGCGTGTCCTTTTAGTTTTGTTTTTATTAGTTGGACAGCGATGGGTTCATAGGTTTCTTTGATAGTATCTACCAATCTTAGGGAGTCTATGAAACTTCGCAAGTTTTCTGCTTTGCCGTCGAACTCAGGTATGAGTGACGACGCAGTTTTTAAGAATTGAACGTTGGTTTGAGTCATTGTTATGACTTCTTCGTCAATCTCGATCGGAGGTAAATTGTCGGGTTCCACTTTTATTGAGTTGTCTTCGATTTCTGAGGGATCAGTGAACCCAAAAAAATCTTCTTTGTCTTCTTCTAATAAAATGTCAGCCAACGATTTGTCGAAGTCTGAGTTTTGAGGGACTGTTAAATCGACCTCAATTTGTGAATGAAAGTTATTTGGTATTTGAAATGATACACCATACTTTTGTAAGGCTTTCGATAATACAACGATTATACTTTCATGTATTTTTATAGCAAGATTAAAATGTGTAGGAGTTAACCTATTCGAAGTAACGGCTATTGCTCTTCTAATTTTATTTGTGTTTAAAATTATATCGGACAGGTGTTTTAGCACTGTCTCTTCTCTTATCTGTGTGTTTTTATTGATACACTTATAGCTTTTTAATATGTTGTTCTTTTTTTCAATAAAGAACTTTTCTAACCTATTCCATCTGTCAGTCATTAGATTAAGGCCTGATGGTTAGACTAACTACGAATTTTATAATTCTCCCGAGTGATTGGTTGTTATCTATCATAGAAATAACGCGAACCCCGGGGATTGTTGATAATACAATTGCTTTTTCTGTTGCATTACAACTTATTAGGGGTGAGAAAGATAGTCCGAATTCTGAAATGTATTTGTGTTCAAATTCATATATTGTTATTGGTAAATTTTCTCGGGCTAATAAAATTCGAGTTCTAATATAAAAATCTGGTTCTGCCAGAATTACTAAATCTATTTTAGCTTGGGTTCTTGACATTCTAACTACCTTGACAACTAACTTTTATTATTATTTTATTTTATTTTTTTTTTGTAATAAATGTATGTTGTTTTAAATGACGTCTAGACCCTGTGCTCGGCTCATGTAATCGCGGAAACGGCTGTCTCTTTTAAGGCACTTTCTGTAAGTGCTATGTAGTTTGAAGATTACGTGGATAATGGTACAAACGGTAAGAACAATCATGAGTATGAACATTGAGTTCAAAAGGGGTGTGTGGTCTACTACTACATTGTTTACTACATTAGCCGTGTTTTCTTTTACTTCGGCTTCTTTGGAGCTCCACAAACCCATTTTGAATTTTTTTTTTTTGAATATATATATATAGAAATATTAATTATGGACTTTGGTCGAGATAAAAAAAAATATTTATATGTTTATGTATGAGGTTATACAATATTCACAACTTTCGGTTTACATTACCACAAGTAACTGGTTACAATAATTTTACTTATATTAAGTTTACACCGAAAGTTGTGTGTTAGTAGATGTATATGATTGTTTGTTAATGATCTTAACTATCGCACCCCGCGTAAACGCGTTGCCAGTGCTACAAAAAATTCAGCGGTGAACTAATTTTTTAGTCCGCTCTTCTTCTCCCGGTGGAGTAAGGAATTTAGCATCCCACGTTGACACAGTGGGCGATAGGCCTACCGTGTTCCGTTTCCAATCGGCGGCGCAGTAGACGGGGCTGTCTACCGCACTTTCTTCCTCACGTCGCCTTATCCAGACGGCGGCGCAGTAGACGGGGCTGTCTACCGCACTTTATTCTTCGCATTCGACTCTCATCCAAACGGCGGCGCAGTAGACGGGGCTGCCTACCACACTTTCTTCACACCTCGCCTTGTCCAGACGGCGGCGCAGTAGACGGGGTTGTCTACCGCACTTTATTCTTCACCTTTGATTCTTATCCAAACGGTGGTGTAGTAGACGGGGCTGTCTACCACACTTTCTTTCCTTCGGCGGGGCACTTCACTTCGCCACACTTCACAAAAATTTCGCAGTTGTCGGTGTTCGGTGGGGCACTTCACTTCACCACACTTCAAAAATTCGCAGTTGTTTTTTTTTTTTTTTATTTTTTTTTACTTTTGTTACACATACATAATTAAATACGTTTTATGCATAATTACAACACAACAGTTTATTGTTTGTAAATATTTTTTTCTTTCTTTTATTAATACGTTCCTTTTTTTTTTCTTTTCGTTTGTATTTGTTTTTATATTTTTTTTTTCACTTTTCAATTAATACATGTAAAAAACATAACAATTATATGTTTTTATTTTATTCATGGTTGTGACGTCCTGTCACGGTCGCCATGTGATAACGAGATTTAATTAAAAGAAGTAATCACGAAGACGTCCAGTTTGAGAGTGTCTTTATTGAGAAGTCAAACATTCTTAGCTGCTAGAATTGAGTGAGCAGCGGGCGAAGTAAATGCAGCGTTAGCATATTCACGTATACACATATATGCCCTGAGACGGCTGGCTCGATGTGTTAGTGAGCGAGAGCCAGCCGGCACCGTGGGAATGCATAGTCAGCATTTTAGCATGGCCGCTATGCAGGCCGTTGTCAACCAAATGTTGAGATTAATAAGTGTGCATAAATATGTGTATATATATGAACATATATATTTAATGAAGTAAATAAGTAAAATAATATATCAAGTACTTCGCTCGCTGCCTAAGCATTCAACTTAGTATGTGCGAATCCAAACTGTATTTTAGGGTCATGGAATCACAACCTTGTCAGAGAGTTAGAAACTAGTAATTATAGTCTAGAAATGTTAAGTCTATTGGATTTACCAAGTTTACCAAATTGTGACCATTATTTCAAAAAACATGAAATATAAAAATTTTTATTTTTAAAAAAAAACTTCAACTTTTTTTTTTTTGTTTTTTTAGTTTTTAAAAATTAAAACATAAAAAAATAAACTAAACAAAACAACATTTAAAAAAAAAAATTTTTTTTTTTTAAACCCCAATTTTTTTTTTTTTTATAATTTTTAAAAATAACAACATAAAAAAAGAAACTAAATAACAAAAACTTTTTAAAAAAAGTTTTTTTTTGTCGGAAAAAAATGGATTTCTCTTTAAATTCTGACTTTGCCGATTTGTAAGTACGCCTCTGCACGCCCACTCCCTGTCTCAAGCAATAATTTGAAAGGTGGATCAATTACACTAGTTTACAAAAAAAAAATTGATGAAATACGCACTTCATGAATCCTTTATTTTCTGGTAAGGTACATCTTTCTGATTAAGAAAAGGGCACTTACAATTTTTTGTATGGTACCAATTTTTTTTTAAGTGTAAAAAACGTTTTTGACGCTTTTTTAATTTCTAACTCGAGCTGTGATTAGCCGATTGTGACCATCAAAGACTCATTCTATAGGTAATAAAATGCCCTCTTTCTTATACACGGCATTGAGTTCCATTCATTTGTTTAGAAGCTACACTTTGTCAAAGTTGGAAAAGGTAGAAAAAATGCAAAAATGCTGGTATAAATGGCTTTGTTAAAAATACACGCCTAAAAACCGAAATTAGTCTTATAATTTTTACTTGTAGAAGGTACTTAGACAAAGAAAACAAGCTATTGATCATTACAATCCACCAGCAAATTAATTTGATATGCATTTTTGAAGCTTCCGAAAACGGTGATTTTTTGGCCGTTTACAGCTGTTAACTGGCTCAACAGGGCTCTAACAGGGCTGTAATACCCGTTTTCCCCAACGTAAAAAATCGATATAAAATCGAAACCTTGGTGGTTTTTGGAGTTGATGGTCTTATTAGTTGGCCTAAAGATGTATCTTTAAGTAGAAGTTATAAAACTAATTTCGGTTTTTATGCGTGTGTTTTTAACGAAGCCATTTGTGCCAGCTTTTTTGAATTTTTTCAAACTTTTTCCACTTTGACGAAGTGTAGCTTCTAAACTAATGAATGGAACTCAATACCGTGTATAAGAAAGTTAGAGGGAAATCTATTACCTGTAAAATGAGTCTCCGATGGACGCAATCGGTTAATCGCTTGCGATTTTTTAATTAGAAATTAAAAAAGCGTCAAAAACGTTTTTTACACTTAAAAAAAAATTGGTGCCATACAAAAAATTCTAAGTGCCCTTTTCTTAATCAGAAAGATGTACCTTACCAGAAAATAAAGGATTCATGAAGTGCGTATTTCATCAATTTTTTTTTGTAAACTGGTGTTATCTATCATTGGCCGTTTACATCATTCAATTATCTTCACTGGTTCAAAAGTTATGATTTATTACCAAAAAAAAGTCAAAAGGCGCCACTGTGCGACGGTCGTAGTCGGCAAGCGGAACGCGGACGCCAGGGATGCGTCGATGCAGCTCGTCGGCGTACACGGGTCGATAAGGGCCGCCGTGTCGAAGGTCTTCGGCTCGGTCTCCAAAGTGACCATAGCCGTCGGCAGGACGTTCACGCTGTGCTGTTGAGGGATGGACGCAAGTGACGGAGCCAGTGTCGAGAAGGCTGAGCGCGGCGAAAAGGCAAGCGCTCTGCGAGTTGGCGGATCTTGCCGGCGCGAGCGCTGCTGAGAAGCGGCGGATGCCGAGCGTCTTGCCGGGGCCAGCGCTTGGCGAGTTGGCGGATTCTGCCGGCGCGAAAGCTGCTGAGTAGCCGACGGCAGGGGGCGCTCGTGCATATGGAGGAGCGGGTGGTGCTTCCCGTTGCACATTTTGCATTTGTCGCCACTGCGACAGCTCCCGTCGGAGTGCTCGTAAGCGAGACAATTCGAGCAGTACTTGTTGATGAGCACTTAAAACTGCTTAGATGACGAGGACGGGTGGGGAATTATGTGGAGGATGTTGGTTGAGGAAGAGGATTGGAATGTTCTCCTGGCAGAAGAACCACCTTGGTCACGGGACGCTTAATAATCTTGCGTGCCGTGAGAATGCTGACGACACGGACATTGCCGTCAGCCCCCGGAAAGACAGAGTCGATTCGGCCAAGGCGCCACTCATTCGAGGGCAGATTGTCTTCTTTGACGACTACCATGTCGCCAACGCGGAGATTTGCGGTCGGGGACTGCCACTTGTTACGCTTGTGGAACTCTTTCAGATACTCCTCTTTTCATCGAGCTTGGAATTGTTGATGGAGCGCCTTTAAGTGTTGCCACCGATTCCCAATGGACTTGGATTCCCCCTTTACTTCGGGTTCCACTATGGACAGAAGAGGTCCGCCGACTAGAAAATGCCCTGGTGTCAACGCTAAAAGATCAGTGGGATCTTCTGACATAGCAAATAGCGGTCTGGAATTTAAACAAGCTTTGATTCTCGCTAGGAGGGTTGAAAGTCTTCAAAAGTGTACTTTTGCGTAGCGGTAGACTTGTAGAACAAGGTTTTGAAGCTCTTGACACCAGCTTCTCACAGCCCTCCCATGTGGGGTGCCGCCGGAGGAATGAATTGCCAGTTGAGCTGCTGATGACTTTACGCATCAGTCACAGACTCTTTTACGGCTTGTAAAGTCTCGAGAGAGCAGGGTGGCTGCGCCGACAAAGGTTTTCCCGTTGTCGGACTGAACTTGACGAGGACGACCTATTCTATTTCTCGGTTGTCAGATCGGATGTAGGATCTAGATGGATGGCCTTTGTAGAAAAACATACGAAAACCAACACACCCTTTTGTGATAAGACAAGCTCTTCCAGTATAATTCTTTATGTCAAATGGGCCAGCGTAGTCCATCCCTGTGTACGTGAATGGCCGGGAAAAAGAGACGCGCTCTTTCGGTAAATTTCCTTCATCTGGACTTGCAATCGCTTTTTGTGGATAACGCAGACCTTGCAGCAGTTAATGACTGCCTTCACCAAGTTCTTTATCTTCGGAACCCAGTATCTTCACCGGGTGAGACGTAACACGTACCTCCCTGCAACGTTATGAGATGCGTAAAGTTCACCAGTAGTCGCGAGAGGGCACATTCGTACGGGAGGATTATCGGATCGCAAGTTTTCGGAGGCAGTTATGCGGCCGAACGCCCTTATAAGCTGTTTCTGATCTAGAAAGGGGTTTATGGAGACCCATAAAAGCCGTTTCTGATTTAGAAAGGGGTGGAGAGGATGGAACTTGTCGCGGACACAGGACGCTTTTGACTCTAGCAGCGATATTCATTTGCAAAATATCTGCGCTGAGTGCTGATGACCATGAGCCGTTCAGCGGCGACAAGTTCTTGGACCTGCAGACGGACTTCCGGAATTGACATATGCAAGTACCCGTAAAGCTCTATCTAACTTGGAAAAGAGATCAAAGATGTCTTCTGTCGGAATGGACGCCACATGGGCCTTGACAGGACGCCTTTCCACTTCGGTCACCTGTAAGTCGGTGCTTTGGGCAGGCCACTGTTCTCATGGCTTTTGGAACCAAGTTGGTCCATGCCACCAAAGAGAGTTGTGGACCAGTTCTGGTAGAGGCACTCCCCGACTGGCCAAATTAGCTGGATTGTGTTCGGATTAAACATGCGCCCAATTGGCTGCCTCTATGGACTGGTAATCTTTGTTACCCGATTGGCAACGAACGTTGTCCACTAGCATGCTGGTTTGGCTAGCCATGCAAGCACAATCGTGGAATCAGTCCAACAATGAAGTTTCGAGGACAGCATCGGCATATGGGGGAGGATGGATTCAGCCATCTTGGATAGCATTAGAGCTCCCCACTGCTCTAGCCTGGAAAGCGACACAGTTTTTACTGGCGCCACGCGCGTCTTGGCCGTGTGAAGATGCACTAGCGTCAAGTGCTTCATATTGACGCGCATATAGATCGCAGCACCGTACTCCTTTCAAGAGGCGTCACAGAATCCGTGATGTTCCACTCGGAACTCTGGGCGGAAGGAAACCCATCTGGGAATTCGGAAGAAAAACTCACCGGTTGTTGAAAATTTAAAATAGTTTTTCCAAATAAATGAAAACCGAAAACTTTGTGGCAACAAATTTTGATTTGGGCAAAGGCGAAAGCGAAAACGAGAAAAATACGTGTGGTCGATATAACTCAATTTCAACGATTAAACGACTATATTTTTACAAAGTTCTTAGAGCCCAACTGAACGACAGTTGACGAAGACGGGGCGAATTCGCAGAGAGCGAGAGAGAACTTTATTGTGCACCCGCCTTTGTCCTAAACTAACTTACACTAAACTTGTCGCGCTAGGATAGAAAAACAATAAAATAAAAATAAATAAAAATAAACTTCAAACTTCAGTAACAAATTCAATAAATCTCTCAACACCGGCCCCGTTGAACGCTTCCGGCTTCAACTAATAGGAATCGGCGCCAATTTATGGATGGCCCGCCGAAAAACTCCTCCTCCGCTCGTCCTAACGTCGACGACCCTGACCATGCCGTCCTCTCCTGCGTGCCTGGCGACGATTTTCCCCAGGAGCCATTGTTGGGGCGAAAGGTTGTCCTCCGCCACGACGACGAGATCTCCCTCGCTGATGTTCGGCTGCTGCTGGTGCCACTTGCCCCGAATTTGTAGGCCCAGGACATATTCCCGGGACCATCGCCGCCAGAACATTTGCCTGACTGACGAGACAAGCCGCCATCGCCGTAAGCAGCTGAGACCCTCCTGGTCCGGGGTCCGGAGTGCTGGTGTGGCGAGCAGCGCCTCTCAGTTGCTTGGGTCGTGGCTGATCGCTCCGAGCGGGCGGGAGTTCATCACCGCCTCGAATCCGACGAGCAGTGTCGCCAGCTCTTCTGCGCTTAGGAGCGCGCTGCCCACCGCCCGTAGGAGTAGGTTCTTGGAAGTTTTGACACCTGCCTCCCATAGTCCGCCCATGTGCGGAGCCCGAGGCGGTGTAAACGCAAACTCGCATCCGCTTTTTGATGCGAATTCGCGCATCACGTTGGCTTCCTCCTCGATCCGCTCTCGAAGGGCCTGGAAGTGGCGACTGGCTCCGACAAAGTTCGTCCCGTTGTCGCAATGGACGACTTGGGGACACCCTCGGCGCCCAAGGAACCTTTGAAAAGCCAATAAAAAGGAATCTGTGGTTAAATCTGAAACAACTTCTAGATGAACCGCCTTGGACGCAAAACAAACAAAGAGCGTAATGTAGGACTTATACGGAGGCCTACCACGAATTTTCAGTGTTATATAGACAGGGCCACAAAAATCAACGCCACATATAGCAAATGGGCGGAGAGCACGGAGACGATCTGCGGTTAAATTTCCCATAATTTGTGTGATCAGTCGAGGCTTGCACTTGAAGCAGCGAATACATGATCAAACTGTCTGACTGCAGACCTCCTGAGTGTTTACGATCCAAATTCGCTGTCGAAGGAGACTCACAAGTGCTCGTGGACCAACATGAAAATTTGAATGGTGCAGATGCCGGACATAGCTCTGCACAAATTGGGAGCGTTTCGTCAACAACAATGGAAACTTGGCATCGTATGATATAGGAGCGTTAGCTAGTCACCCCCAACTCGCAACAACGAAAAGTGACACCAAGTCCCCTTGTCTTCATAAATGAATGGACTCAATCGCTGAAGATTTGGGCCAACTCTGGAGCCTTTACGGACTTTTTCCCTTTCTTCGTTATACTCGTGTTTTTGTAATACCTCGACAATTATTAAAAAGGCTTCATTATATTCAGTGGGTGACAAAGTTTTTTTTAAATACTTTACTTTAGTCTTTGAATTTTCTAATGAAGCGGAACATAAAAACGAATACCCTAAGCAGTTTAAGGTGTGACGAAAATCCCTCGTCCGAATTTTGTACAGCAAGTCCGAGTTTTGTACATCAGCGGTCAGCCCGACCGCAGTCTTCCTCGATTCTTGTAGTAGGACTTGTTCATCTAGGTCAAAGTGTGCATTTTGGGGCCAGTTTTCTTCTCCTTCCTTTAGATACGCTGGTCCAGTAAACCATATCGACTGTATGATTTCGTCGAACCTCTTGATACAATATCTGCTGGATTCTGTTTCGTTGGGACATGCCGCCATGTAGCTTCACCTGACCACTCTTGAACCTCCGCACCTCTATTCGATACAAATGTGGACAACGAAGATGGATGAGACCGGATCCAATGAAGCGTAACTTCAGAATCCGATCAATAAGCAATTTGTTCGATAGGTACCTTTAATAGGGGCTTGATTCTGTGACAGAGATCTGCGAGAAGGTGAGCGGCACATAACTCAAGTCTTGGAAGCGTCTTAGCCTTGAATGGCGCTACTTTTGACTTTGAAGTCAACAATGATACTTTATAACCTTCTGCAGTGTTGCTACGAATGTAGACGCAAGCTCCATAAGCTCTTAAGGATGCGTCGGCAAAGGCATGTAATTGGACCGGTGACATCGGATCGGTATGCACAAACCGAGGAATTGATTTTTCTTAGACAGTGTCATCTTTATTATATTCCATTCTGTTTCCAAATGCATCGGAATCGACTCATCCCAATCTAACTTATTGAGTCAAAGTTCCTGCAACAGGATCTTTCCTCTAATTACAATTGGACTTAATAAGCCGAGGGGGTCAAACAGTTTCGATGTCACCGATAATATATTCCGTTTTGTCGCTCGGAGACAGCATGTTAATTTGGAACTTTAAGGCATCTTCGTTGGGCAACCACGATATTCCTAACGCCTTAGTAGACTCTGAGTCCGAGATAGGTATGGACTTAAGCCGGCCATCCACAGTCGAATTTGATCAACGAACATTTTCGCAACCACAGGCAAGATAAAATCGTTTCTATCTTTGTCGAACAAAGCGTCGAACAAATTTCTATGAAATTTGAACACGAACACTACCACCAACGACAAACTCTGGAACATGTTCGCCTAACAAATTCGCCTGTGGATGGCATGCTTCAGCTGTGCTCTCAGATGCGGTGACGTCAGGTGAGTTTGAAAACCACTTTGTCAATTCAAAACCTGCAGTTTGAAGAACCTGAGACACTTCACACTTAATAGTTTTTAACTCCTCTACGCATGCAGCAATAGTCAACATGTCATCGACATAAAAGTCGGATCCAATAACTTCAGCATAACTTCAGTGTTGAGCTTATACAATCTCAAGGACTCAGAGGGGTCTCTTCTCTACACTATAAGCTGAAACTGCTATCCGCTTCAATTACCATCACATGACGATACATTTTCTTTACATCGGCGGTCAGGGCGAACCTATGCAGCTGGAAGCGAAGTAGCGTTGAGTACAACTCGTCTTGGATTGTCGGCGCAACCATCAAAATATCATTTAGCGATATCTGAGTTGACGATTTACAAGAAGCATCCAAAACGACACGTAACTTGGTTGACGTACTTTGGGGTCTCAGAACTCATTTATTTATTTATTTATTTAATATATGAGCTATGGACAGCTCATTGGACTTAAAAAATATACAGGAAATTTTCAAAATGATTGATTATTTGCTGATGACAGGAACGCAGTGACTCTGGTTGAATTCACATCGTAGGAACACTCATAGGATAATAAGTGGTACAATTCATTATAGTTGTCGCATAAAACTCGGAATGGGTCAAAACGGGAGTAGTTTGACCTGGCAATTTCCAGTGCTAATGGCCGAAATCGACGAGTTGGTCTAGAAGGAACATTCCACTTTATGGACGTTATCAGGTGAAGTGAGTCCACACCGCCAGTAAGGAGCTTGTGAAGGAAGATCACGCCAGAACATATTCGACGGTGCTTTAAAGTTGGCAGATTCAAAAGACGCAGCCTGTCTCTGTAGGAAGGTAGTCGGCTTCTAGAGTCCCAGTTCAAGCCACGTAAGGCAAACAGGAGAAACTGCTTCTGAACAGACTCAATCATGTCTTGATAGCGCTCATACTGTGGAGACCATACGCACGAGCAGTATTCCAGCGTTGGACGAACTAAGGAAACATACAGGAGCTTTGTGATATACGGATCATCGAATTCTTTGGACCAGCGTTTGATGAAAGCTAATAAGGCCTTAGCTTTATTGGAGATAGTGCTGACATGGCGATTGAAGCATATCTTATGGTCAAATAGGACTCCAAGATCTAGGACGGTTTCAATGCGTTCAAGCGCGGATTGGCCAATGGAGTATGTACGCACAGCTGGATTGGAACGAAAAAATGTCATGGATTTACATTTATCTGGATTAAGCAGTAGCTTATTGACTTGGCACCAGGATTGAAGGTTATTTAAGTCAAGCTGGAGCTGCATGTGGGAACCAGGCGATGTCATATGCAAACACAACTTGACATCATCCGCATACATAAGAACTTTGGAGGCCATGATAATTTGAGGAAGATCATTAATAAATAGACCAAATAGCAAAGGACCAAGATGGCTACCTTGAGGTACTCCGGAGCTTACAGATACAATTTTTGAAAGTACATTATTAAATTGTACCTTTTGGGAACGGCCTGTAAGGTATGAATGAATCCACATCAGAAGAGTTGGTGGAAAACCTAGAAGGCGCAGCTTGTGGATAAGAAGCTCATGGCACACTGAATCAAACGCTTTGCTAAAATCAGTGAAAATGACATCAGTTTGATTAGAGGATAGGAAGCCTTTATTAATGTAGGTCGTAAATTCCAGCAGGTTTGTTGTAGTTGAACGACATTTTGTAAAACCATGTTGATTCGGAGATAATAAGGAGCGACACTGATGCTGCAATTGATCGCATATGAGTTTTTCAAATAGCTTAGGAATAGCACTTAGTTTGGCTATCCCACGATAGTTCATAATGTTAGACTTGCTGCCCTTCTTATGAAGTGGAATAATAAATGGACTCCTTCCAAACAGCCGGAAAGGTGCAGAGATAGATAGATTTTTGGAAAATCATGGTTAGCGGAACAGAAAGTGGATCTGCGCAATATTTTAGAACTGAGCTGGGGACCATATCGGGACCTGGAGAATAAGACAGCTTTATCGAGGATAGGCTGCGACTGACATCACGTTCATCAATTACAGGACAATATATCGAGTCCGTGTGGGCTAGCTGATAGGAATAGCTGAAATCGGAATTAGGGTGATTTGAATAAGGCGAATATGTGGACTGGAAAAAGTCCGCGAACAGGTTACTGATTCCCTGGTCATTTGACGCTGATATGTTGTTCAAATGAAGACAAGGTGGAAACATTTTGGATTTACGCTTTGAGTTAACAAAAGAGTAAAAAAGCTTGGGATTACTGCGGAATTCATATTTGCAGCGTAACAGGTAGCTATTATAGCATTCGGAATTATGCAGGAAATAATTGGATTTAGCTACACTGTATTTGCAAAAATCAGATTGGAGCCCTGTTTTCGCGAACTTCTTATACAGTTTAGTCTTTAAATTTTTTAGGTGAGCCAAGTGTTTCGATGACCACGGTGGGCTGGCAGAGGTTTTTTGAATTATGGATGGAACAAGTTTATCAAACAAGGAATACATAATATTGTAAAAGGTTGATACTGAATTTTCAAGCGAAAGATTTTGGAGTATAGACCAGTCCACTTGGGTCAGGGAAGCCGACAGTAGCGAGTAATCGACTTTCCGGAAGCATCGAGTCCGAATCGCTTTTTCAGAAGTATTCGGGAACTGAACCACACTATTAATGATAATTTGTAGTGTCGGATGATAGGGGTCCTCAGGACTGGACAGCGGAGTACAGCGCGTTATAGTGGTATCGCAAAAGTCAGATACAAATATAAGGTCTAGGAATCTCCCATTCTGATTGGGTATGCAATTCACTTGGCCAAGGGATAAGTCGATAACACCATCTAGGAAATCATTCTGATCGCTGGGAACTAGTGCAGCAAGATCATCATATGGCAGCCATGATAGTTGAGGAATATTGAAGTCACCCAAAACAATAAGGTGATCTGAAGCATCAGCGGATGAGGAAATGTTCCTAATAGCGGCGAGGTGCTGCAAATATGTAGAGGATTCGGAACATGGAGGAATATACGAGCAAGTTACAAAGAGGTTGGAGTTTTGCAGGCATATTTTTACAGCAATAAACTCAATATCGGCCGTGTCAGCAATGGACAACGCATGGGACGATAAGTCGGATTTTACTGCAATAAGGACACCACCACCTCGACGAGAGGGGCGGTCACGCCTATAAATAAAATATTTATTGGACATTATTTCACTATCGGATACGGTAGAATTAAGCCAAGTCTCTGTGAAGGCAATAATGTTCGAGTCAAAAGCAGCACTGTTTGCATGCAGACTAGTTAGCTTGCTGAGAAGGCCACGAACATTTTGATAGTGCAAAATGAAATCTAGTTTTTTGGAACCGAAGAAATTTTATCGGAAGATTGTTCCTTACGAGCAAACTCGTGGACTACGGTGTCAGCTGGCCACAATCCAGGACCTAATGCTCGAAGTAAGAATGATTCCGGAAGAATAATTTTAAAAGAAGCAACTTTTCGCTTATAATTAAAATTAAACTTGGAAATTATGAAATTGTCGGAAGAGACCTGGAACATATCACATAGATGTCCCCTAACTTCATCTTCGGTGGTATCAGGACGAAGCCGAGAGACAAAGATAGCCTTCTTAGTTTCGACTGGCTTTAAGGACACGGCAGCGAGGGGTCTACGAGTACCACTTATGGGACGTGCATCCTGGACGTTCGGATGAGGCTTGGACGGATTTTCAGTACTATTAGAGCAAGTGGAGGGTTGAGTATGGACTTCGGATCTGACTGGATTGCCTGGATCTTTCGGCATGGAATTTGGCGGAATTTGTAAAGCCATAGTTGTGGATGTTGCTGGCGTATTTAATACACTGTCCCTAGGGAGTGATCCCGGAGACAGGTTTGCTCGCTCAGAGGCTGGAGGCACAAAGTTTAGCACCGGGGCGGGAATTGCTAGTGCAGTAGGAGAAACTAGGTCTTGTCCGGTTGGGGACTGCATCGATGGGAACCCATCTGCCGGCACCACAAGGTTGTTGTTGTTGGCGATTTTCCTTTTTGGAGATTCGTCCGCAATTTTGTATTCACGGAATTGCGATTCAACTTTGGAAACCTTATCAGTTAGGGCGGTAGCCAGTTTATGGACATCTCTGAAGTAATCACGGGTTTGTCTCATGAAAGTGCGCATACAATACGCCGTATCAAGGCAAACGCGGCAGGTCCAAAGAAATCCTATTCGTTTAGAAACTAGATCAGCAATGCGACCATTAGCGCCGGCACCAGAGCATTTAATATGTGCACAATTGTCGCACAGCCAGTATAGTAAATACGAATCGCCAGCAATGGTGCCATTGTATTCGCATTTTTTGGCAGTGCACGGTACATTCATTTTGGTAGTTAAGAGATTTGAAAAGATTAAGGGAACCTGAAGACCAAGTAGGCGGGAGAAGGGAGAAGGGAGAAGCTGTTTGCTTGGCGAAACTCGGAAGTATATATATAAATATAAACAATTTTTATTATTTATTGTTATTTCACTTATATACAAATATTATAAATAAATACGTTTTCATTCATTAATTCATACTCAATAATAATAAGACTGCTGTAAGACTTAAATATTTTTAGTTATAAGTAATTTTTAATTATGTAAAATGTAAAATAATAAATAAAAAATGAATACAAAATAAAGAACGTGAATATACAAATTTTTTATTTTTTTTTTTAAATTCCTTTAGGGATCCAGAATGGAACATTCTTGAAATCGAGAAGAAAGTCTTCTTGAACTCAAGCACATTTAATAATGAAATCAAGAAGAATCGCTCTTGAAATCAAGGATAGTTTCGTCTCGGTAGGGGATAATTACTAAAATCGAGAGCGCCTATTCTTAAAAACAAGAACGCCTACTCTTGAAATCAAGAACGCCCATGCTTGAATCCAAGAATTCTGTTCTTGAAAACAAGAATAGTTTCTTCTTGGTAAGGGAGGCATTATTAAAACCGAGAACGATTTACTCTTGGAACCGAGAGCGCGTATTCTTGAAATCAGGAACGCCTATGCTTGTATCCAAGAATTTTTCTTCTTGAAACCCAGAAGACTTTTACTGAAATCAAGAATATTTATTTTCAAAAAAGAACTCTTAAATCAAGAATACTCGTTCTTGATTTTAGAAAAACCGTTCTTGGTTCACTTTTGAGCACGGAAATACTGAAATCAAGAACGTCGAGAACGGTTTTTTTCTCGGTGCAGAGTGAAGAAGTGCTTGGGCCAAAATATATTTTCACCGTTTTTGGTTCGTACACTTACGATCGACGTGGCCAAAATCACCCTGTCCGATGATGTCGCATGCATAACATATGACGTGGAAGGCTGATCTTGATTTGGCGGAGGAGTAAAAATTTCTTGGGGTGGTGGCAACGCTAAACTGTTCTCGGAAACTGTATCTCTATGCAGTAAAACGTGATGCGAGCGTCCACAGACTCGGCATTTAATAAATTTGCGTTTTGAGACAGTGTTACCCTTTCGCATACAATTGATGCATAATGAAGCAGATTTTACAAAGTCAAACATATGCATAACGGAAAGACGACCAAACGGACCACAGTTCGCTAGGATATGGTCGTCCGCATTGCAATAGCTACAACCTTGCTGGGATTTTCTGTAGGACGAAGAACAAGTAAATGAGCTATGAGCTGTTGCGATATTTTCGGAAGACTAAACAATGTTGAAATATTATTCATAAAAATTAAACATTCGTTATCATACACTTTTTTCAAGCTAACCATAGCTTTCTCATAATTGCTCTCTGTGACTTGGTAGGCTTTAATAGTCCCCAAAGCTTCACCAGAAAGACAAGAGATTAAGGGATTGAATTTTTCAATAACGGGAATGTTATCGTCTTGATGAACGAGAGTTTCGAAAAGGCCAATGAAATTTTTAAACTCCGAGAGTTTGCCGCTGAATTTCGGCAATGCCAAATAGTGAAGTCGAGCTCGAGTTGGAGCTACAGAGGCTGACCAAAGTATTTTGGTTTCGCTAGCTGCCTTCAAGGCCGAGATAAGCGACAATATTTTTTCCTTGGTTATTATTGAAAGCTGTTCCAACTCTTCTCCAAACTCATCGCCATCATCTAAATCTTCTATCTGTTCTTGTAATAGATTTGCCTTTTTTATTGCATCATTTAAATTTTCAAGCCTACAATTTAATACTTCTTCCAGAATCGGAATCTGGCCGGCTTCTAGCCGAGTATTTAATCGGCGGATGCTACTTAAAGGTTTTTGAAGCTGGTTTTTAACGTCAGCAAGAATACTTGTTGGCTTATCTGGACTCATTTTTAAATTAATTTATATATATAGGCCACAAAAAAAATATATATGTAAATAATTATATATATTTAATAAATTATATATCCAGCCACAATTTTAACTAAATTGAATTAATTTAATAAAAAATAAAATATAAATATAATTCCAATTAGATCGGTGATGAAATAAATAAATTTCGAAACAAAACAACGAGATTTAATAATAATTTTGTCTAAAATTATTAAATTTGTTCGAAAAATGTTGTCAGTTATTATTCACAACAAAAGCGACGAAAATATTTAATTGAATATCAAGCCACGTAGTATCAAATTAGTAGTGGTTGCAAATGACGGCAAATCAGTATACCCGACCGAATGCAGGGTAGCGCGTCACCTAACAGTCGGCTAATCGTCAGCGCGCCAAACAAAAAATCCTACAACAATAACAACGTTGCTAGCGGCGGACAAGCGAAAACGAAAAAATTCACTGCTGCAGCTGCTTGTATATGAGGGCTTATGTATTGGTTATGTATAGCGGCTGGGATGAATTTTCCCAACTATTAACTTTTCGAGTTTTAACACAATGTAGTGGGGGGCGACAGTGATTGCAATAATGTTCGTAAGAAAACACAAATTAAATGTTGCATCCAAGGGCGGTTCAAAGGGGTTATGTAATGTGTATGTGTATATAAAGGGTGTTTTTTTTAGAGGTATAGAACTTTAAGTTGGCATCACTGTTCAAGATGGCGACCGATTTAACAGCTGTCAAGTGATTTATTCTCAGTTTGGTTTGGCAATTCATCATGAATAGACTCACGCCTGAACAACGCTTGCAAATAGTGCAATTTTATTTCGAAAGTAATGGTTCAGTGCGGAATACGTATCGCGCACTACGTCCATTTTATCGTCGACAAAATCGTCCATCAGAGCAGTTAATTCAATTAACCATGGTACGTTTTCGCACCACGTTTACTCTTATTGATAACTCGCATCCCCAGAGACGCCGTACGGTGCGTACAGAAGAAGCTATTGCTACTGTAGAGCGTAGCATTGAGGAAGACCCGAATGAGTCCATCCGCCATCGAGCACAGGAATTGGATCTGTGTCCATTCCTGAATTGAACAGCCATGATGTCCAGGAGCTCTGGTTCCAACAAGACGGCGCAACATGTCACACAGCTCGTGCCACAATAGATTTATTGTAAGACACGTTTGGTGACCGCCTAATTTCACGTTTTGGACCTGTAAATTTGCCTCCAAGATCTTGTGATTTAACACCGCTAGACTACTTTTTGTGGGGCTATGTAAAGTCATTGGTCTATGCGGATAAGCCACAAACGCTTGACCATTTGGAAAACAACATTCGTCGTGTTATTGCCGATATACGGCCGCAAATGTTGGGAAAAGTCGTCGAAAATTGGACGTCCAGATTGGACTGCATCCGAGCCAGCCGTGGCGGTCATATGCCAGAAATCATATATAAAATGTAATGCCACAAGATTATCTTTCGAATAAAAAACAATTCAAGTCAATCGAATAATCCATCGTTGTTTTATTGCAACTTAAAGTTCTATACCTCTAAAAAAACACCCGTTATAATGAACGTTAATATAAATTTTATTTATTTTTTCTGTATACATACATAAGAAATTAAACTTTTTTTTTTTTAGAAATTTTATTTTGAAAGAAGAGGTTTTAGAGGAATTAATGCAAAAGGCATGAAGTCAATCGGATTCATATAACCGGAGATACCGATTTTCAATGAGAGGGTACTTTTTGAAATTTGACAATTTTTGGCAAACTTAAAAAAATGTTAACTAAAAAAATAATTTTTTTTCGGTCAAATCCTGATACACGTGTTTACTTATTTTCCGAATAGTACGTGTAAAAAAAGTTTCAGGCAAATCAAAAATGTGAAATTTTTTTTTTGGCCAAACCTGTTCGGTTTGTAAAAGAAAGGCACATGTGTGTGTAAGCTTGCAGTTTTTATACCCGTTACTCGTAGAGTAAAAGGGTATATTGTATTCGTGCAAAAGTATGTAACAGCAAGAAGGAAGCGTTTCCGACCCCATAAAGTATATATATATTCTTGATCAGGGTCACTAGCCGAGTCGATCTAGCCATGTCTGTCTGTCCGTCTGTCTGTCCGTCTGTATGAACGCTGAGATCTCGGAAACTATAAAAGCTAGAGGATTGGTATTTGGCATGAAGATTCTTGGACTTCCTACGCAGCGCAAGTTTGTTTCCAGAAGGTACCAGGCCCCTCTAACGCCCACAATCGCTTATATACGATTTTAAAAATTTTAATATTTCGGAAAAGTAAAAATGCAGTTTTCTTGTGTTTATTAATACCTATCGAAATGTAGAAGAAATTTTTCAAATCGGACAATTCGTTAAAAAGTTAGGCGTGATCAAAGTTTATATCTCCCTCGCACTCGCTTTAGCCGAGTGACGGGTATTAGATAGTCTTTTTATTATAATTGATGCATGCACAACTAGTTCTACTATATATATGTACGTCTGTGCCAAGAATTGAAAGCGACGTGCAATTTTTCAGCACAAGACAAGAAATAAATAAATTGTTTTGCTAACAAGCTCTAGCTTTCAATTTTTTGCACAAATACCTCGGGTTCTGCTTTGGGGTCTTTTAGTCCAGCTGCCACTTTTCTTTTGCACATTGAGCAATCACAGGGCATCCCTTGGCAGTACTGCGTCGGATTAATAGGGTATTTCGCGACCGGCACGATAGTTGAGCAAAGCTGCTATGTATTTACAACCTACCTCCACACCAGCGGATCCTCCCCAGGCATATCTTTCGTCAGGCTGTCGGCTTCCGCCGTGCGATACCGGGGCTTTTACCGGCGATTATCTTCGTTGGCCATCCTTTAGGGATTTTTTTAACGGCAATTTCTATCAACAATCCCAGGCTCTCTCCAGTCGAGAAATTATTCCACCTTAATGCTAAAACGAGTGGCGACGCTCACAATATAGTTTCAAATTCACCCCTTACTAACGATGGCTTTCGCTCAGCGTGGGATAACCTCACTGAGCGTTTCGAAAACAAGCGATTGTTAGTCAATTAAAGATACTTTTCAATGTACCAGCTTTGAAAGAACTTCAAAGTACCATCCAGGGTTACCTTACGGCCTTAGAAATGTCCAGTATTCAGGTCGAAACTTGGGATTGCCTCTTGGTGTATATGTGCTCGTCCAAACTCCCAAAGCTTACGCTTTTCCTATGGGAGCAGTCCCTTCATAACAGGCACGAGCTGAACGTTTTCCTCACGAAGCGTCACATAGATGATGTTTGACCATCAGGTTCTAGTCAGACTCAGCCCAGGGCATCTACTTCCAACTCGGCGTCTCGGAGAATAAATTAATATGAGACAAGGGTAGCACCTAGGCAACCTAGAGGGTGCGATCTCTGCAATAGAGAGAACAATCCTGTACGCACAAGCGCCAAATTTCTCCAGATGACAGTCGATCAACGCATTACATATATCAAAAGAAAACTGCTGTGCTTAAACTGCTTTGCGCGGACACATTAGCTGCGCGACTGCGAAAGCGCACACGTGCCTTGACCGCCATCTCCTACACCGAGACAGCCCATCCCCAGCGCGCGCAAATCCAACGCCAACGCCAAGATTTTTCTAACGCGCTCCTATATACCCCCAGGCTCTGAATTTAACGTGTATCTATTGCTCCTGTCCGCCATACATTCTATCTCCTTGTTGCTTGCTGAAACTGACCAACTTATTGGGCTCGGTGACTTTAGTCTTCTTAATATTTCTTGGCTGGAGAGTAGTGACTCATTGGCAATGATTCCTAGGATGCAACATGACTTTATTGATGGTCTAGCTGAACTATCTTTGCAGCAAGTTAACAGAATTCCCAATCATATTGGCCTTCTTCTTGATTAAATCTTTGTTTTTGATAGTGGCGATGCTGAAGCTGGTCGTATTCCCCCACTATCTTTACCTGAAGATAGTTATCATCCTACCCTTCAGCTCTGTATAAATTTACAGCCCAGTTTGTGTTTTAGAAGGACTGATTACGCTAAACTAGTGGAATCCTTATCTACAGTAAGCTGGTCCAATCTAGTTGATCTTTCTGTAGATGTTGCGGTTGAGAAGTTTTATGAAGTCCTTTACCGCCTATTTGATGTACATGTTCCTCTTGCCTCCATGAAGAATTCTTACAGCTCTCCATGGCTTACCCGGCAACTATCTTATCTAAAGAATAAAAAAAAATAGACTGTTTAAACGGTTCAAAATATCCGGCTTGCAGACAGATTTTGCTAAATATAGTTCGGCTAAAGCGGAATTTATTCAGTACAATTCTGACTGTTATAAAATTACCTGCCTCGTTGTAAGCGTGATTTTAAATGCAATCCTAAACTTTTTTTTTCTTTCGTCAATTCTAAACGGAAATCTAACTGCTTCCCTCCTTCTCTTTTTCTCAATAATAATCTAATGACAATCATATTTTCAACTTATTCGAAGATTTTTTTCAATAGACATATAAAGAATGCAATAGTGTTACTAATATAGATTACCCGTACCCTCTACCTCATTTGAACTCTATCTTCAAACCAGTTGTAACGAACTGATTATTTAGGTCTGCTCGCTACTAGATTCGTGCGGCTAGCTCAGTATAGTTGTGTGTTCGTCCCACCAAATTCATATAAACGTGACCACCCAGTAGATCAGTGAGAAAGCACAGAATTTACGGGTTCTTAAAGGGTTTATTGCGGGCGTGATAGTACAGTGATCTTGGTATGGCCACTCGTGGCCGTCGACGACTCCCGGTCGCCTTGATGAC
>JBAMCJ010005041.1:0-29453 GCA_037075205.1 Drosophila prostipennis | reverse complement strand
TATTATTTTCTTATTAAGTTGCTAATTAATTAGTTGAAAGGTGTGAATATGGTATTACCGGTTCAGCGCTACCTTAACGGATGCCCTGTGGAACTAAGGAACGATTGGAATTGAAACGTATATATATGAGCATGTATATTGAAATTTGTAATTTATTCACTTAGCACTTTCACCTAAATAAACTGGGATCATGCACGCACACGGGGTATATGTATATGTTCTGCAATGTTTATACCACTTTTATATTACACGAAAATATGTGCAATGATATGCACATATGAGACGGATGGTTCTGTACGTGTATATGTATGTATGTTCGAATGTATGTTGGAAACGTATATATGGTCAAATGTATGTTGGAAACGTATGTTCAAAATGTAGTTTGGAAACGTATGTTCAAATGTATTTTGGAAACGTATGTTCAAATGCATGTTGGAAACGTATGTTCAAAATGTAGTTTGGAAACGTACGTTCAAATGTATTTTGGAAACGTATGTTCAAATGCATGTTAGAAACGTATGTTCAAATGTATGTTGGAACCGTATGTTCAAATGTATGTTGGAGACGTATGTTCAAATGTATGTTGGAAACGTATGTATGTTCAAAATGTAGTTGGAAATGTACGTTCAAATGTATGCAAAACACTTTCACACAAAAAGAAAAGAACTACGCATGCACATAGGATATATGTATGTATGTATGAGGATTTGAGATGGATGGCACAAAAAATGCGTGTATATGTACTTAGCTGGCTGGTATAAAATCCGGCTCGAAGGACCTAAAATGTATGTGTATAAATGAAGAGAAGACGGTGTGTTGTATTTTCTAAATATATTTCCAGGTTTTATTCTGTTAATCGTGGGTTCAAGTTTTGTGTGTGTGGTTTTTACAAAGTAGTAACAAAGAGTAAAGTCATGGCCTTGATAAGACCCGATCTCACTTATAGAAAAAACATAAATTTATCGTAAGGAAAAAAATACTAAAAAACAAGAAAGGAAGCTAGCTTCGGCCAGCCGAAGCTTATATACCCTTGCAGATCATTCCTATTAATCACTAATTTTACGATCGTTCCTATGGCAGCTATATGATATAGTCGTCCGATTTTGAAAAAATTTTATTCGAAATTCAGAATTAGATAAAAAATGGCATTTCCAAAAGTAGGAAGTTCTAGGTTCAAAAACACCCAAGATATAATTTTTTTACATTTTTTTTCCCGATTATTCCTATGGGAGCTATGATATAGTTGTCCGATCCGGCTCGTTCCGACTTATATACTACCTGCAATAGATATAAGACTTTTGGGAATGTTTTAGCCCGATAGCTTCAAAACTGAGAGACTAGTTTGCGTAGAAACGGACGGACAGACAGACGGACAGACGGACATGGCTAGATCGACTCGTCTAGTCATGCTGATCAAGAATATATATACTTTATGGGGTCTGGAACGTCTCATTCACTGCGTTGGAAACTTCTGACTGAAATCATAATACCCTCTGCAAGGGTATAATAAGCTAGACCAGGCGTAGACAGGCACCTGTTACGGATGTAACATGCCGTGTTGATCGCCTCAGCCCAAAACGTAGGTGGTGCCCCTGATTGTTTCATCATACACCTGGCCATTTCGACCAGTGTACGGATTTGTCTTTCTGCGATGCCGTTTTGTTGCGGCGTGTGCGAAGTTGTCAATCGCCGCGCTATACCGTTGGTTAGAAGAAAATTGTCGGACTCCTTATTTCGAAACTCAGTCCCATTGTCGCTCTGCAACGCCTTGATTTTGTTGCCCGTACAATTTTCAGCTAAGGCTTTGTATGATTTAAACGCTTCAAGTAGTTCTGTTTTTTGCTTAAGAAAATATACTGAACAGTAGCGAGAATAATCGTCAATAAACGTAACGAAATATTTGTATCCGCTCATGGACTGGGTACGCATCGGTCCGCACACATCACTGTGAACAATTTCCAGTGTACTTTCAGTTCTTCTCTCAGTGGCGCTTTTATAGTGGTTTCCTGCTTGTTTTTCTGTGATACAAATTTCACACTGGGAAAGTTTGTCTCCTTGCTTGATGTTTATTCCGAATGCCTTTCCACTTATCGCCATGTTTTTTAAATCCTTCCCATGCGACTGTGCCACAGATCAATCTCGCTTTGCTTGTCACTATTCTTGTTAGCTTGAGGTTCACCCGTGTTTAAGTAGTACAAATTACCGTACCGTTTTGCACTAAGCCAGACTTCCTTATTGTTTTTCACAATTACGGCTTCTTCCTTACGAAAATGAACTTCATAACCTCTGTCAGTGATTCTTGAAAGCAAATTTTGGCGTAGCTCCGAAACAAACAAAACTTCTTGCAGTGTTATTTCAATGTTCTTCTGTTTTCCTTTTACTTCGATATTTACTTCGCCGACTACATTTACTTTTGCAGTGCTATGATCTGCCAAATGCAAGGTTTTTTCAACTTTGGAAATTTTTTTTGAATATGCTTTCGTTGGGACTCATGTGAGTTGAGCATCCGCTGTCTAGACACCACATACTACTCTGTCCTTCCGCCATGTACGCACTTTCGCATATAGACATCAGCGCTTCCTTCTTGTTTTGACTTTTTTCACCTTGCTCGATTTTTGCGTTCTTTTTGAACTTCGTTTGGCAATTTCTTGCATGATGGCCGACCTTGAACACGAAAAACATTTCCTAGTTTCTTTGTGAAACTACTCGTCTTTAGGTTTTCCCTTTGATTTGTTTGCGTAGAGTGCACTCTGTTCCTCACGATTCCTTCCGATTCTTCTAGTATTTTAACACGGAGGATATCTGGGGCTGGCAATTCGTCTCGTGTTTGAATCGCACATCGGAAAGTCTCATAGGAATCCGGCAAACAAGAGAACAAGAGAATCGCGAGCAGATCATCAGATATGGCCACCCCGATTTCTTTCAGTTTCTTTACTGCGTCAAAGAAATCATTAATGTGAACACGCGCGTCACTTCCTTCACTCATGCGATACAAGGCTACTCGTTTTAGTAAACTAGCTTTGCGGACAGGCCCCTTTGATTGGAATGTATTTTGGAGTTTCAACCAGTATTCTCTTGAAGATGTACAGTCTTCAATTAGGGCCATCTCGGATGTACTTATGGACAGTAATATATCCGCACGGGCTTTTTCGTCCTTGATTTTCCATAAAGCCTTTGCTTCCTCCTCGACAGTGCACTCCACTACACCGTTTACGTACTGCCATAAGTAATTTTTCACAAGAATAGCACACATTTCAACTTCCATGTGTCGTAGTTCTCCGCGTTTCTCGACTTTTCATTTTTTTTTCGATCCTTGGCGTCTGGGCCCATAACCTGTTGGGATTTTTGCCCCAACAATGCAGATGCATTCAGAAAAATAAGTAAAACGTTTAGTTATAATGTCTTTATTCGCTTCGAGTTACCGGCTAAGAACAGATGCCGCAGTATCAATAAAGATTTTATAAATAAACGTTTTACTTATATTTCTGATCCCCTGCATCTGCATTGTTGGGGCAAAAATCCCAACATATACTATTCATTGAGAAGTGGGTAACAGGTAGAAGAACGTCTTATTGACCCTATAAAAAATATATATTCTTGAGCAGCATAACTAGCCGAGTGGATCTACATAAGTCCGACGGTATATCCGTGTTAGCGCCTTGATCTCAGAAACTTTAAAGGGAGTAGGGTCTTTGGCATCAAAGAATCAACTAACTTCGCTATTTATACCCGACCCTATAAAGTATATATATTCTTGATCAGGGTCAGTAGCCCAGTCGATATTGCCATGTCCGTCCGTTTGAACGCTGAGATCTCGGAAACTATACAAGCTAGAATATTGGCATTTTGCATGCAGATTCTAGGAGTTCCTACGCAGCGCAAGATTGTTTCAAAAGAGTGCCCTCTGACGCCCACAATCGCTTTTATACGATTTTAAAATTTTAATATTTTGGAAAAAAATGCAGTTTTATTGTGCTTATCAATACCTATCGAAATGTAGAAGAAATTTTTTAAATCGGCCCATTCGCTGAAGAGTTATGCCCGATCAATGTTTTATATCTCCATATTCCTCGCACTCCCTTTAGCTGAGTAACGCGTATTTGATAGTCGGGGCACCCGACTATAGCGTTCTCTCTTTTTATACCCTTGCAGAGGGTATTATAATTTTGGTCAGAAGTTTGTAACGCAGTGAAGGAGACGTTTCCGACCCCATAAAGTATATATATTCTTGATCAGGATCGATAGGGGAGTCGATATAGCCATGTCCGTCTGTATGTCTGTTTCAATACCGTTTTCGAGCTAAGTTTAAAAGCTAGCGATTTAAAACCATCACAGTCGTCCCAAAACATGTGTACGCAGATCAAGTTTGAAAATCGACACGATCGAACGTCTATATCCTATAGGAACAATCGGATATAGACTTCATAAAAAGAAGATATTTCGCGCAGTGTAAAAGCTATTGAAATGAATCTTTCCAAATCTTTTTCTTTTATGCATACCTTGATCAGGGTAAAAGAGTGTGCCGATCGGACGTCTATATCTTATAGATCCCATATAGCTTATATACGATTTTTAAACATAATATTTCTGAAAATAAAATATGCAGTTTTGTTGTGTTTATAAATACCTATCGAAATGTAGAAGAAATTTTTCAAATCGGACCATTCGTTAAAAAGTTATGCGTGATCAAATTTTTCTATCTCCATCTCCCTCGCACTCCCTTTAACTGAGTAACGGGTATCTGATAGTCGGGGCACCCGACTTTAGCGTTGTCTCTTGTTTTTAATTAGTTTGATTCTAGCCGTTAGATGACTTTAATTCAAATCTTTTGTATACCCTTGCAGACGGTATTATAATTTCAGTCACAAGTTTGCAACGCAGTGAAGGAGGCGTTTCCATGTGGCTCTTATTGACAACCTCGGAAAAAAAATAAATATCCCAAAGCTGTCATATTCCCCCTAAAAGCAAATCTCGGTGTCACAGACGTAATTTTTTGACAGTTTCTAAATCTAGGAACCATCTGCATACTAAAATTAATACATTTTCTTCGGATTACTTTTAAAAATAAGCATTTTTTAAACCGTCCCGACAAAACAAGCTAAAAACAAGAGAGAACGCTATACTTGGTGTCCCGACTGTCTAATACCCGTCACTCGGCTAAAGGGAGTGCGATGGAGATGGAGATATGAACTTTGATCAGCAATAACTTTTTAACGAATGGTCCGATTTAAAAAATTCCTTCTACATTTCGATAGGTATTGATAAACACAACTAAACTGCATTTTTACTTTTCCGAAATATTTAAATTTTTAAAATCGTTTATTAACTATTGTGGGCGTTAGAAGGGGCGTGGCACTTTTTTGAAATAAACTTGCGCTGCGTAGGAGCTCCAAGAATCTTCATGCCAAATACCAATCCTCTAGCTTTTATAGTTTTCGAGATCTCGGCGTTCATACGGACAGACAGACAGACGGACAGACAGACATGGCTAGATCGACTCGGCTAGTGATCCTGATCAAGAATATATATACTTTATGGGGTCGGAAACGCTTCCTTCTAGCTGTTACATACTTTTGCACGAATACAATATATCCTTTTACTCTACGAGTAACGGGTATAACAAGAGAGAACGCTTTAGTCGAGTGCCTCAACTATTAAATACCCGTTACTCAGCTTAAGAACATTAATATAAATATGCTTTCCTGTATGTTTTTTTACTCGCGCCCCGTTTCAAATAATTTGTATTTTGCATTAACATATTGGGAATTTGAGTGACCAGTTAATCCATTTGAATTTATAGCTAGCACTTTTTTCCAGCACCAGCAGCAGTATTGAACAACGGCGGCACGGAATTGGTACTGTTCATTTTAGCAGTTTGTGGGCATTATAGGGGGCGTGGCACCTCGATAAAATAAACTTGCGGTGCATAGGACCCCCTAAAACCTGCTTGCTTAATGCCAATCCTCTGGCTTTTATAGTTTCCAAGATCTCAGCGTTCATACAGACTGACAGACGGACTGTTGCACGAATACAATATACCCGTTACTCGTAGAGTACCGGATAGGAAATCAAAAAAAAGTAATTCCAACAATAAAATGTCAACTTATAGCCTCTTTCCATACAGTCCATCCGTGTGAAACGGTTGGGATTTTTGACGAATGTGAAACTCGTGTTCCCACAGAACTCCATCCACCATCTACCATCCGATAACAGCTGACTTAAGAGCAGTTGCTCAACTCAACATTGTCGAGGGGGGATTTTAAATCGGCAAAACTGGCGTAAAATTGCGCTTTCGTAAACTTATTGTAGAATAATATAATAAATAGCATAAGATAATAGTTTAAAACATATCTGAGATTTTATAACATATTCTAAAACAAGTATGCATACATATTACTTACTGGGGGAGAGCCTAACCTCCCGTACCCCACACTCCGCTCTTACTACGCCTCTGTCTAGCCAATATTAATGTGTATTATTTGTAAACAAAACCAAATTTGTGCTCTTTTGGTAATTACAACAACTTTGGAGCTTTATAGGAGTACATAGTACACTTTTAATTAATATTTGTTAGTATTTACGAATTGCAGAACATATTCTGAGACTTCGCTGCAAACCTTGATGTTTTCGTTTGCAGAACAGCTTAAATTTTGGCCCACACATAACAACTTGTTGGCGAATGCTTTTCCGCTCATAACAAACTACAAATAATTCAACAAAAGCCAAAAAACAATGAACTTGAGCATTATTTATTTTTTTCCCGCCATTGATTTGATTTGTTCTCGTAGTCAACGTTCCATTTTTCACAGTCAAGAGGAAGAATTCAGAGTTGCACCGAAAAAACATCGCCTAACTATCGCATAAAAGAGCCCGTCAAAGTCCGTTAAAATTGGATGGCGGACTAACTGGGACATTTTCGGAACGGCAAAACCTTACGGACCATCCGTTCAACGGATGGTAGATGGTGGATGGAGCTCTGTGGGAAGACCCTATTAGGGTTCGGACAATAGAAGGTGTAACAAATTGGTTGCCCTTAACAGGCATCACAGTTCCGCCTTTGGAACTGCCTGTACAATCACTTGACATTGAATCCCTTTATGAAAAGTATACCAAATTAAGGAGATTGCCAATCAAAGAATACGGAAATGCCAAGCCAAGTATTTTGATTGGAGTGGAAAATCCGTCAAAGAGATGGGGGAAGGTGGATGGTGCCCTGTGGGAATAGGGTATAATAGCCAATAAAACAGCCTTAGGGTAGCTAGCATATGGATCCGCACAACCTTAACAAGAAAATCCTTATTATGGTATTAGCACCGTTTTGCATACTTATACGATCGAGTCGAATGAAAAGGATTTAAATGATTTAATGCCCGAATATTTTAATACAAAGAGCCTTCTCGTTGTTACCAAATAATCCATTGGAATAAAATCAAATTGTCAGGGCTCGCAAAATATGAAAAGAAAGTATGCAACGAGTTGATCAGAGTTACGAGTTAGCTCTTTTGTGCAGTCATGATAACATAATATTTCCTAATATATTTGATATGGCTCTAAAACGACTTCACACGACTGAGCGCAAGATTTTCGATTCTAACAAGCAGGAGGAATATAAAAAGGCTATAATGGATTTGGTACATAAAGAATATGCCCGAAAATTAACAAAAGAAGAAGCTGGAACCAAGAACCTGGTATCTCCCTCACTTTGGTGTGCATAACATTAATAAACCAAACAAAATAAGGCTTGTTTGTGATGCTGTAGCCAAAGTCAATGGAATTTCTTTAAACAGTCAATTGCTAAAGGGACTAGACGAAAAACCTTCACTACTTAAAATCCTGTTCCAATTTCGACAAGGCATAATAGTATTGAAAAGAGTGGATAGCGAAATAAAGCAAGCAAGTTCCAAATAAGAGACAACTTCTTAGTATCATATTGTCAGTGTACGTGTACCGTTTGGTATGCTGGCTGATCTTATGATAATTGGAAATATTTTAATGCAGGATATCTGGCGTACAGGAATTACCTGAAATGACTTCATCGACGATTATATATATTAGCGTTTCAAGGAATGGATCAGTGAATTGGATAGAGTGAAGCAATTTCAAATTAGTGCAAATATTACAACAGAACTTCAAATATTCGTCGTCGCAAGTGAACAGTTATTTGCTGCAGTGGCTTATTGGCGAATCATATCTGGCGACAATATTGAAACTTCCTTTGTAGCAGGAAAAACTAAATGTGCTCCCCGTGAAGTTGCTGTCAATGCCTAGGCTAGAGCTACAAGCTCTACTAGCAGTACTAGGAACGCAATTGAGAAACTTGATCTTAGAAAGTCTTAAAATTTCCATTGAAAGATCTGTGTTCTGGTCAGATTCAAGGACAGTAGTATACCGGATAGCAGAAATTCTGGACACAACTAAGGAAAATGAGTGGCGTTGGATTCCAACTCTCTTTAACCCAGCTGATAAAGCGACACGAACCAAGTGCCAAGAGCATGATCCGCAAACAGTATGGACTCTTGGTCTATTATTCCTGAAAGAACATGAATCCGCCTGGCCAACAACCAATTCTAGGTGGAATATCTTAAAAACTAAGTATCATACGGTCTTGATGTTTAGTTTCTCTAATTGGTGTGTTCATTAAGTACAAATAAGGTAAAAGCAAATAACGGTTCGATATCCGCATCTCATGGTTATTTGCTATTTGCTAAAGGTCACTATTTTTCAACTTTGGATGGAGTTTAAAAAAACCATAGAGGACGCTATAGTCGGGTGCCCCGACTATCAGATACCCGTTACTCAGCTAAAGGGAATGCGAGGGAGATGGAGATATACAACTTTGATCAGGCATAACGTTTTAACGAATGGTCCGATTTAAAAAATTTCTTCTACATTTCGATAGGTATTGATAAAGACAATAAAACTGCATTTTTACTTTTCCGAAATATTTTTTGAAAACTTGCGCTGCGTAGGAACTCCTAGAATCTGCTTGCAATGTGCCAAACTTCTAGCTTGTATAGTTTCTGAAATCTCAGCGTTCATACAGACAGACAGACAGACAGACATGGCTAGATCGACTCGGCTAGTGATCCTGATCAAGAATATATATACTTTATCCTCTCTTCGCCCTGAGCGCGCTCGCACATAGTGCAAATACATATGTATATAAGGTGGTCTCGTGAGCTCTGCTGAGAACGTTAAACATGTCTGTCTCTCTTAAGCGATAGAATGAGCTAGATAGAGACTGGCACAAATGGCGTCCTCAAAAGAGAGCAGATCTTGCATTGAGACCACCTTAGACATATAGTTGCACCGTGCACTCGTACAAAGTTGAGAGAGTAAAATCTAACAGGAAAGGAAGCTAACTTCGGTCAGCCGAAGTTTATATACCCATGCAAATCATTCCTATGCATTTTGAAATTACAAAAATGTTTAACTTAGATTTGCAACAAACAAAATTATAGCAGTTTACGTATTATTTTGACATTATTTGATCGATGCTTCCATATAATATAGTCGTCCGATTTATGTTAAATTTAATTCGAAATTTTAAAATAATAAAATATAAATATATTTTAGAAAAGAACTGAATACAATAAAAATTAACAAGGCTATAATTTTGTTCCGATTAATTTCCCTTTAGTTTTCCGATCGTTCTTATGGGGGCTATATGATAAGTTGTCCAATTTTTATAAAATTTAATTCGAAATTTAGGACAGTTAAAAAAATGATATTCCCAAGAGCAATAGGTAATATGTCGAAAAACAACGAAGTTATCAGTTTTTCAATTATTTTTCCAATTATTCCTTGGGAGCTAGTAGATACAATTTTCCGATTTGGCTGGTTCCGACTTATATACTACTTGCGATAGAAAGACGATAGTTTTAAAACTGAGGGACTAGTTTGCGTAGAAACGGACGGACATATAGTTTCTGAAATCTCAGCGTTCATACAGACAGACAGACAGACAGACATGGCTAGATCGACTCGGCTAGTGATCCTGATCAAGAATATATATACTTTATGGGGTCGGAAACGCTTCCTTCTAGCTGTTACATACTTTTGCACGAATACAATATACCCTTTTACTCTACGAGTAACGGGTATAACTATATCATAATATATTTTTTATACTTCCCTAAAACGTTTTTTGAACATTCTTCTTGGTTTTAGGAAAGTTCCAGCTGCGTCTGTTTGCGATTTCAGCTGTTTGAGGCGAAAGAATTTAAAAAGCCATGGTCCCAAATGTAGTATTTGTGTCGATCCCTGGTAAAATCAAGACCTGTTTTCAGGAAATCCGTTAATATATTCTTTTTTTTAAAGAAATATAAGTTTTTTTTTAAGTGAAACTTGTTTAGGCGCGTTATGCATTTTCGGGGACGGAGTAAAACCAATTCATGACCGTCACGAAAATCTTCTTCTTCTCTCTATCACCGCTGACGAACGTTCTCTTTGTCCTATTCTTTCCTCTCTTCGCCCTGAGCGCGCTCGCACATAGTGCAAATACATATGTATATAAGGTGGTCTCGTGAGCTCTGCTGAGAACGTTAAACATGTCTGTCTCTCTTAAGCGATAGAATGAGCTAGATAGAGACTGGCACAAATGGCGTCCTCAAAAGAGAGCAGATCTTGCATTGAGACCACCTTAGACATATAGTTGCACCGTGCACTCGTACAAAGTTGAGAGAGTAAAATCTAACAGGAAAGGAAGCTAACTTCGGTCAGCCGAAGTTTATATACCCATGCAAATCATTCCTATGCATTTTGAAATTACAAAAATGTTTAACTTAGATTTGCAACAAACAAAATTATAGCAGTTTACGTATTATTTTGACATTATTTGATCGATGCTTCCAATATAATATAGTCGTCCGATTTATGTTAAATTTAATTCGAAATTTTAAAATAATAAAATATAAATATATTTTAGAAAAGAACTGAATACAATAAAAATTAACAAGGCTATAATTTTGTTCCGATTAATTTCCCTTTAGTTTTCCGATCGTTCTTATGGGGGCTATATGATAAGTTGTCCAATTTTTATAAAATTTAATTCGAAATTTAGGACAGTTAAAAAAATGATATTCCCAAGAGCAATAGGTAATATGTCGAAAAACAACGAAGTTATCAGTTTTTCAATTATTTTTCCAATTATTCCTTGGGAGCTAGTAGATACAATTTTCCGATTTGGCTGGTTCCGACTTATATACTACTTGCGATAGAAAGACGATAGTTTTAAAACTGAGGGACTAGTTTGCGTAGAAACGGACGGACAGACGGACATGGCTAGATCGACTCGTCTAGTCATGCTGATCAAGAATATATATGTATTCTTTATGGGGTCGGAAAAGTCTCCTTCACTGCGTTGCAAACTTATGACTAATAGGGTCTTCCCACAGAGCTCCATCCACCATCTGCCATCCGTTGAACGGATGGTCCGTAAGGTTTTGCCGTTCCGAAAATTTCCCAGTTAGTCCGCCACCCAATTTTGACGGACTTTAACCGGCTATTTTATGCGATAGTTAGGCAATGTTTTTTCGGTGCAACTCTGAATTCTTCCTCTTGACTGTGAAAAATGGAACGTTGACTACGAGAACAAATCAAATCAATGGCGGGAAAAAATTAAATAATGCTCAAGTTCATTGTTTTTTGGCTATTGTTGAATTATTTGTAGTTTGTTATGAGCGGAAAAGCATTCGCCAACAAGTTGTTATGTGTGGGCCAAAATTTAAGCTGTTCTGCAAACGAAAACATCAATGTTTGCAGCGAAGTCTCAGAATATGTTCTGCAATTCGTAAATACTAACAAATATTAATTAAAAGTGTACTATGTACAAAGTTTCTATAAATTACCAAAACAGCACAAATTTGGTTTTGTTTACAAAATTTTTCACATTAATATTGGCTAGACAGAGGCGTAGCACGAGCGGAGTGTGGGGTACGGGAGGTTAGGCTCTTCCCCAGTCAGCAATATGTATGCATAATCGTTAAAGAATGTGTTATAAAAGCTCAGATATGTTTTAAACTATTATCTTATGCTATTTATTATATTATTCTACAATAAGTTTACGAAAACGCAATTTTACGCCAGTTTTGCCGATTTAAAATCCCCCCTCGACAATGTTGAGTTGAGCAACTGCTCTTAAGTCAGCTGTTATCGGATGGTAGATGGTGGATGGAGTTCTGTGGGAACACGAGTTTCACATTCGTCAAAAATCCCAACCGTTTCACACGGATGGACTCTATGGGAAGAGGCTATAAAAAAAGGTCAAAAAAATGGACCAAAGAATGGCACACTGGCGGTACAGACAGAGGAAAAAGGAATTACAGCCTCCCAAATCACAAACTGGAAGTTTCACTTCTGTCGTGCGTAGGCTTGACACACCCTTTTATTTTTATTTTCTTAAATGTTATGACTGACAATTAGTTGGAAATTTAACAATAAAAAAACAAAAAAAAAAAAATATTTATTTTAAATTTTTTTTTAGAAAACAAATTTTTGTTTTAATTTTTTTTCTTTTTTTTTAAATAATTTTCCAAAATTAAAACATAAAAAAAGAAAAATAAACAAAACAAAAACTTAAAAAAAAATTTTTCTGTCGGAAAAAAATAGATTTGTTCATAAATTTTGACTTTGCCGATTTCACGCCTCTGCCACGCCCAGTCTCTGCCTCAGACATTAATTTTAAAGGTAGATCAATTATAATTATCTATCATATGCCGTTTACATCAATTATCTCTACAGGGTCAAAAGTTATGATTTATTACCAAAAAAAAATCCAGAGGCGTCACTGTGCGTCGCTTGTGAACGGTTGTGTGTACCATTGTGCTCTGAGTTTTTGTTATATTTTGTGATTTTTTCGCAAGTTTCTTGTGTTTGCTTATATACAAAGTTTTAATAGATCTCCCAGTTATCGGGTACGTGGTTATAGTTATTTTAACATTTCCATTAGATTTGTTTAATATCTTAACTTTGTTAGTGTAATTTGCACTCCCTAAATTGGCACTTGTATTCTCTCTTACTCTCTCTCTCATCCGCTGTATTATAACTTTAATTTCACTCTGTCTGAACCTGCCGAATTTCTTGTTGACGTTTGGGTGCTATTCTCTAGTCTCTCTTTCTCGCTCGCTTTACATTGTAACTGTTCGTGCGTTAAGTTGTTGGTGCCCCACAAGCCACGCTCAGACGATTGAGTCCTGCGCTCTTTTGCTTTCGGTTTAATTCGCGATCTCGCGCTCTTATACTTTCGTGTTTTGTGTTTTTGCGGTTTTGGAATTTGATCCCAGTGTCAAACTTACTGGAGGTATTTTTCACATTTTTATATTTTTCATTTTTCTCTCTTTAATTAACTTAGTTTCTTATAATGGCTTTCGTCTGTTCTAAGAAAAATTGTACCTTTTCGACTCGCCTAAAGTCCCTTTTATTTTCTGTTGTCTCTGCGAAGGGATGCACGTTAAATGTGCAGGTTTTACTGGCAGAGTAAAAGACTACATTGAACTTCGTACTGGTCTCATGAGGACATGTGAGTCCTGCGGGGAATTGGCAGTTGAGATGGGCAGCTTTATAAGACAGACTCGAGACGGCCTATTGAACCTTTCACGAGTTTTTAAACAGCTCAATGACGGGTTCAATTCCGTTTGTGACCAATTTAATAAAAAAATATTAACCGAGTCGCCCAAACGCAAAAAAGCTAGCTCAACGACAGTAAATGCGAATGTAGAATCCACCTTAAATTCTAACCTGGTAGCTGCAGCAGTTTTTGCTGACACAAGGGTAAGTGAACCGCCTGTGCCAATGGACAAGCTAGTTCCGGTGTAGTCCCTGTATCTGAAAGTCAGGCTTTAATAAAATCCTCAGAGCCGGCGGAGCCAATTCGGTGCCGACCGTTCCTATAGGTACAGTAGGCGGCGTTTCTGTCTCTCAGCCCATTGATGTTCAGACTGCTTTGGGGGGCGTAAGAAACTCCCAGTTGTACCAAAAGGTGCCGTTTCTGGCTCGCAGCTGAGTGAAGTTCAGACTGCTGCTTGGGGGCGTAAGATACTCTCAGTTGTTCCACATAGGAAGCAATTGATTGTTTAAAGAGTTATGCCTGATACCAAATTTGAGGATATTTTGGAATTAATTAATTAAGGATATTGCTGTTAAACAATTTCAATTTTCATACCCCCGTAGGATATCATCTTTTTGCTCCGCCTGATGTGTTTAAAGTTCTGCTTTCTGAAAGCTTTTGGCTTAATGATGATTTGGTTATAAAAGAATTTGTTCCTAATAAACCGAGAACAAATTACAGGCCTTCCACGGCGCCAAAAAACTGAAAAGTTTATTCTGGGCTAACCAAAATGTTAGAGGACTTAAAATGAAGTTACCCAAGCTTTATGCTGACTTCTCGGCATTTACGGACGATATCTTAACTTTTACAGAAACTTGGCTGAAACCAGAGATAACCGACTCTGAAGTTTTGTCAAATAACTTGAATACCTACCTTCACCATAAATTCTGATAGAATTCACTCTCATGTCCCTAAGACATTGAATTTGTTTGTGTGAAAGTTTCCCTGCAATCCTAATCTATTTTTATTACATGTTTTTATATTCCACCTGGCTCTGATCTAATCATTTATGAGCAACATATATCTGCTATTAAATCTATTTTATCCTTTCTTTCCAATAGGGACCTTTTGATTATTTTGGGTGACTTTAATCTCCCGGATATTTCTTGGTCCCCGCATACTGACTTACTTGTCGCTCTACCTTTATCCACCCATGATTTTGTGGATGCCCTTTTAGAATTATCGTTACATAAAGTTAGCTTTATTCGAAATTAATTGAGTAGAGAATTAGATCTTAAGTTTATTTCAGAGCCGCCTGATGTGACTGTATCTAAAATTGACGCTCTTGTGGTACCAGATGACCGATACCATCCAACAATGGAAATGACAGTTTGCCTCCCCTACCTTGATACCCTCTCTCCTTTAGCTTTTTCAATTAAAATTAGATGCTTTCGTAAAAGTGACTAAAATAAACTCAACTTAATGATTTCTCAATATAATTGGGCTGATTTTTATAATTGTACGAATATCGAAAGTGGCCAGAACTGTTCTATAGAATTCTAAACACATTTTTAAATGAATGCGTTCCTGATAGGATTCTTCCAAAGCGGAACAGGCCCCCCTAGTTTATAAATGCACTTATAAGACTTAAAAATTTTAAAACAAACACTTATAATGAGTATAAAATATCGGGTAAGCCATTCGATTTTTCGAAATATGTTTTGACAGTCATTGCTATTCTATGTATTTAAATCGTTGTAAATTTGAATTTTCTAATGATCCGAAGCAGTTTTATAACTTTGTTAAGGCTAAGCGTAAGTCATCGGCTTTGCCTTCATCGGTTCGTTTAAACGCAATGGAAGCATTGACAGATTCTGAAATTGCTGATTTATTTGCCTTATTCCAAACTACTTATAGCTCGTCTTCTTGGTCAAATTCTAAATACCCTAATCCCTTAAATAGGGCAAATTGTATTTTTTCCCCTGTAATTACCGAAAGTTCTCTCCTAGGAGATTTAACAACAACAACGCCAACTTATTCTCCCGGTCCTGATGGACTTCCTGGGTGTGTGCTTAAGTTTTGAGCATCAACCATTTGGAAACTCTTTCATTTGTCTATTTCATTATAAGTTTTTCCAACTATCTAGAAGGATTTTTGTATTATTCCCTTTCACAAAAAGGGTGCGAAGGCGGATGCCCAGAACTAAAGAGGTATTTCTAAATTGTCGGCAATTCCAAAAGCCATTAAACGTATTATCACTTCTCATTTGCAATATTTATGTTTCTCGCTAATATCACCGTGTCAGCATGGTTTCATTAAGCGAAGATCGACTACCACCAACTTACTTGACTTGTCATCTATAGTAATAAATGGATTTAACAATAAAATACAGACTGACGTTATATATACATATTTCAGTAAAGCCTTTGACTCTGTTAACCACTCTCCTCTTTTATCCAAACTATTAAATTTAATTTAATTTAATTTAATTTTACTTAATTTCAAGTTATTTGAATCAGAGGACTCAAAGGGTTATATTTAAGAACGGTGTTTCTAAAATGATGCACGTGACATGTGGAGTGCCCCATGGTAGTCATATGGGTCCTTTGCTGTTTACTTTGTTTATTAACGATCTTCTGTCTATCATAACAAATTTTCATGTACTAATGTATGCTGATGATGTTAAGCTTTGTTTGACATACAATAATATAAAGTCTGGTTTCGGCTTACAATCAGACATTGATAATTTTCAAGTATGGTGTGAGTATAACCTCTTAAATTTGAACTGCCTGAAATGTAACGTAATGACCTTTCATAGGGGTACTCCTACGTTTATAAGTTATTTGCTTCAGAACTTGCCACTTGACCGTATATATTCAGTAAATGATTTAGGCGTTCTTCTGGACCCGAAGCTTAATTCTGGAGTTGTCTATTGTGGACTTTTTAAGATTCACTACAAAATGCGTGAAAAGAAACCAAATACTGCCTACATAGCAATATTTTGTTGCTTTGCGACTAAGGCAGTGCATTTAGAATTAGCCAGCGATTTAACCACGGAAGCATTCTTGGCAGCACTTTGTCGATTCATAAGTCGTCGAGGAAAGTGTCAAACTCTACACTGCGACGACGCTACGAATTTTGTTGGAGCAATTAATAAGCTTCAGGAATTGGAAGAAGCTGTCTTCTCAGAAAAGGCCAAGAGGTCGACAGTGGAAACCTGTAATATTAAAGGCCTCAACTTTAAGTTTATCCCACCAAGAGCACCGCATTTTGGATGACTTTGGGAGCGGCGGTAAAATCGGCAAAACATTTATTGCTAAAGAATGTTTCTACAGCGGATCTGAACTATGAGGAATTAGAAACTGTGATAGTGGAAATAGAAGCTATCATGAATTTAAGACCCTGATGATGTGAATGCACTTACTCCGGGTCACTTTCTAATTGGAGAATCATTAACCGATAGTGAGCCATCTCAGCAACCACAATTATTGGGACAGAGATGGCAAGCCGTATCCAAGTTAAAGCACGCATTTTGGACTCAATGGTCAAATTATCTGCACCAACTTCAGCATCGTCAAAAATGGAGAAAATCTTTGGCGAACGTAAAGGAAGGAGCATTAGTGCAGATAAAGGAAGATAATAGTCCAGTTCTGCAATGGCCAATGGGACGAATAGTTAAGACAATTCATGGCAAGGATAATTTTGTCAGAGTTGTAGAAGTCAAAACGAGTAAAGGAATATTTAAACGAGATATTCAACATGTCGCCCCACTATGCTCAGAGGAGGAGCCTGTTCATAAGCATCCAGCTGCCGATGAGAAGATGAGAATCTACCTGATGAGAGGCAGGCGAAAAGGTCGAAGCAATCGGCAATGCCTTCGCTGACAATGGCATCGAAACCAGGAATGTTCTTTGAAAGGATTGGAAAGAGTCAACTTCTGAAAACGGATTGGACTCCAATTGTATATTATAATCTGCGACCTTACTGGAAGGACATGAGTACCAAATGGGCACAACAAAAATTGGACACTATGCAAGCAGTTTCCAGAAACAGAGGCATGTACAAGCATGTATCAACATCTCAAACTCATCGAGGCGGATCTTCAAGCTGAGAACATGCTTATAGCAAAATCACGTCAGCAAAGAGTGCCGTTGGACATCGTTGGAAATATTGCCAGTAGTCTCTTTGGCGTGTTGGACTCCACTTACGCTGATAAAAAGGTGCAAACGATAGCAAAGGTTAAAGCGAATGAGAAACATTTGCTTCCTTTCAAGAAATCACACTTATTGGTTTGACTCTACAATTAATGTCATTAAAAGAGATGAGATCTCGAATTCCTAGCGGTTAAAATCGATAGAGAATTATATCGCAGAAACAGCTGATATTGAAAATAGATTCAATAAATTTTCATGGTACATAACATCTGCAACTCAATTATCTCTATTAGCTTCCAGTTTGCAAAGAATGCAAACTGAGATCATAAACGCTTTAAAAGATATTCGGCATAACACAATAAGTCCGATGTTGTTGTCACCAAGGTGCTCGTAAAAAGTGCCCCGCTTGGGGATGTACTGCGGATTGCTGCGGTCCTCGTCCACCTTCTTCTGGGCCTCGCTGTCGGCGACGGAGCGGTCCATGGCCTGCTCCCCCTCGCCGTCATCCGTTTCGTTGCCCACCTCGTCGTCGGACTCCGACTCGTCCTCCTCCTCGCTGCCGCTGCCGCTGGCGCTCCCGCTGGCACTCTCCTCGTCGTCGTAGTCACCCCCACCGCCCTCCAGATCGCTGGCCGTGTCGTACTCCGAGTCGTGGGACAGTTGTCAGTTAGATCAGATACTCAACCATTTGAAGCCTGGAAAAATGCTTCCAGTCTCTCATGATAATCTAATCATGAAGGAACCATCAGAAAAGAGCATATAATCATCAAGGTAAACTTGCCTTTGGTATCTACTAAGATTTTGGATATCTACAGATTGACACCAATTCCATTTCTGGCTGAAGATGGAATCAGTATGTTTGCAATTAAAACCCCATACATTGCAATCAACAGTCATCGAGATGAATTCTTTAAAATGTCAGAGACTTATTATAAGGCTTGTCAAGAGAGAGCCAAAGATGATATCATTTGTTACAACAAACAAGAAATGCTTTCTTCGGAAATCAGATGGGAAATGCAAATATTTCATAATAAAACTGATTGCTCTTGCAAATTAATAAAGGCAGAAAGACCATTAGTCTGGCTTAGAACACATGCCAAAAATCACTGGATTTTTACAACAAAGTCCACTCTAACATTATCGGCAGTTTGCTTAAGCAAAACCTCCAATATACATTTAAGAGGTTGAGGATTAATGGTTGCAAAACCTGGATGCACCATTCGAAATTCCTTAATGACAATTACAAGTCAAGACATATTGGAATTTACGACCTAATTCTACTTGATCTACCTCTCAAAACCTTAAATACAAGGAGTTGTATCATCGAGAAGCTCAACTTTTGCTTCCCAATATTTTTAAATTACCACATAATCTTGAGACTATTGAACATCATCATATTACTATTTATATCGCAATAGTTTTTATAATAATTATTGTCGTTATTCATTTTATGAAGAAATGGCGAAAACCTAGAAATATCCTTCAGCTTAATCAAATGCCGTCTACCCCTGTAAATAGAGACGGTTCTTCGATCCAGCCCTTTAGATGAACATTAACGATTGTTGAACATTAGTTCAACGGCCGGGAGTATGAACGATTTCGACTTAGCAGAAATATTTTGACCTGAACAAATAGGTAGCTGATATATTGGTCTGCGCACATCTGCATGTGATAAACGGGTCATAAACCATATGCATTCAGCCGACGAAAGTGTCTTAACACAATCTGTCATAACCCTTGGGAAAGCTTAACCCGACCATTTGGTAGATGTAATTGCGTATTTAGGCTATTTTCCTGTAAACGGATAATAAACCATGTGGTCCATTAGTATCTAGACTAGACCTAAGTAAATATCCTTGTAACCCCAAATAATGTATATAAACCCGAATCCATGCTCAATAAAATCAGTACGAAAATAAATCTTGACGTATTCACTTCTCTGCAGCCCAATTTGTTCTGTACTTATTGCGGCGAACTTTGCCACTGGTTCTGTATTTAAGGCACGCAAAAAAAACCTTTTCAGCAAAACGGATTTCGGTAGAAATCCTACAGAGAGAGTTGAGTTAGTTAATATTGGGGTTATTGCGGTATTAAGGTAAGGTATATTTGTTACGGCTAACAGGATATAAATGGAATATTACTGCGTTCTAGGTGGGTTTACCGTTTAGCTAAGGTTAGAAGGAATTTTACTCGGATATTAATTAGAATTTGGTAATATGAAAAAACCAGCAATAAATGCTTTGCTAATAGTAGCGGACAACGTCGCTTCGGGTATTGCTAGTTTATGTATATATGAGATTGTCCTGACAATGGCAGTAGAACCACCAATAGACATTGGTCGGTTTTCAAACTTTATGCGCCTAAAGCAAACAATGGGCTGGATGCTCTGATTCAACATTCAAAAAGCGAAAAGAAGGTTAAATTTCCTTGAAAGAATTGGTCAATGCTGAAAAAACATTATGTAAGCTAGCACAGCAACACACTTATTTCGAAGAAAATTAAATTGCACGATAATAAAACGTATCACCATCAAAATGACGAACTAATAATAAACGAAATACGTCGTAAATTCTGGGTGATCAGTATACGTACAGCAGTCAAACGCGCCAAATCGTCCTGTCAGTACTGTAAAAACAAAAACGTAAAGCCAATGCCCACGCTTATGGGGAAATTTCCTAAAGATAGGGTTACGGCGTAAAATCGACCTTTTACCTACACAGGGCTTGACTATTTTGGCCCCCTTTTTGTGACAATAGGGCGTCGTCATGTAAAGCGTTGCGTCGCCGTGTTTACAAGTTTAACGATCAGATCTATTACATAGAACTTGCCGAGGACTTATTATTTGATGCATGCATTGTAGTCATCAGAAATTTCGTAAATAGACGAGGCGCCCAAGCACTATTCGTTCTGGTATGGGCAGAAACTTTATTGGGGTCGACAATATTCTGCAGAAAACTAACGACATTTTCGATTGGAAATATATAAAGGCAACGCTGGAGACCAAGGACATCATCTGGGAGTTCAACTGTCCAACTAACCCTAGTTCAGGAGGATGGTGGAAAAGATTGGTTCAATCAACAAAACGTGTCCTAGCAGTAACTCTAAAGGAGCAAGCACCAAGAGTAGAAACGTTACGTTGTCTACTGATAGAGGGCGAAAATATCATCAACAGCAAAAATCTAGCATAGGTACCCGTTACTACTGTCATGGAAAACAGCACCGTATTGCTCAGCAGCTAACGGTTGTATTTTGGAGATGTTGAATAAGAGAGTACCTTCCTACTTTAACGAAGCGCACCATCTGTGATCTGTGATCACAATCAACCCAGAGGAGGCTGGAAGAAGGGCCTTGTTACCCAAGCGTTTAAGGTAAAAGATGGTCAAATTCGAATTGTGGAGGTGCAGACATCAACTGGTGCACTTAAAAACCCCATCTCTAAGCTAGCAGTGCTTGATCTTTTAGGTAAAATGACTTAAGCCTTTCACGATGACAGGAATGTTGCTGAAGAAAAATAAACTTTGAATTTGACCGCCCCAATTTGAATGCCATACACTTGAGTTACCCTGTGTGCCAATTTCAGCTCATTTTATAAGTACGTTGCCCAACACTTTTTATATTATTCCGTCATTGTCGCTAATTCGTTGATGTAAGCAGTCATCAAGCACTTTGCCGTCTACCGGCTGTTTTAATTTTTGCTAATAAAATTTATATGAATGGTCCGATTTGAAAAATGTCTTCTTCATTTTGATAGGTATGTTTAAACACAACAAAAATTGCATGTATACTTTACCTAAATCTTTAAAGATGTGAGCGCCAGACACATTTTAAATTCCTCTAAGGCGATTGTGTGCGTTAGAGTGGGCGTGGCGCTCGGATAAAACAACATTTCGCTGCATAGGAAGCACATGAATAAGTTTTCGAGATCTAAGCGTTCATACAGACGGACAAATGGACATTGCTAGATCGACTCGGCTTGTGATCCTGATCGAGAATATATATATTTTATAGGGTTGGAAACGCTTCCTTCTACCTGTTACATACTTTTGGACGAAAACAATGTACCCTTTTACTCTACGAGTAACGGGTATAATAACAAGAGAGAACGCTATAGTCGAGGTGACTCAGCTAAAGGAAGTGCGAGGGACTTGGAGATATGCATGTAGCAATGCGGCTTGTTGCACTGCTTGATTATTTGCTCATAACTTTTTAAAAAATGGTCCGATTTGAAAAATGTCTTCTACATTTTGATAGGTATAAATAAACACAGACACTTTTTATGTGCGGGTAATCCCAACTTACTGGCTTTTGTACTTTCCTTAAATATCGTCTTTGAATATGTATTACCCTTGTGTTTCAGCCAACAAACCTTAAATATTTATTAATAAGTTAAAATAGGTCACATAAAAACCAATAATTACTTAAAATTCGATATTTAGTGTATGTATCCAGCCCTGATAATTTTTCGTTAAATTATCCGAAAAAATGAAATCTTCTGTATTTCAGTGACACCTAAGGTTTTGACCGGTTGGGTTCCAAGCCAACCGTTCCCAAAACCGTCGGCGGTTTTTGTGACACCCCTGAATGGGGCAGAATATTCTTCCTGAACAATTCAGCAAAAGTCGTTGTTGGGTATTGAGATTGCCTTATGGTTAGGGCACATGTAGGGTACAGATTACAGACGCACACATAAGGGTTAAGGTATTGGCTCTACGTCGTTTCTCGTTCGCATCTCTTTAACGTAAACAACGGCAGAATTCCCGAATTTAACGGCCAGCCTCTCCTTACTCCACATCTGCCATCTCGCTCACACGATTTACGCCGCGGCGACCGAAAATCTGACGAATATCAGTGTGAACGCTACGACGACGAAAATATCACGCCATAACGCCGTTATTTTCCGTCTCTGCGCTTCCTACTTATATTCCTGGAAGCGAAGTCAGCCACGTAGGCAAACTTCTGTGCGCAGCTCGTTCACTTGATTTTCTCTCGCCAAAGCCAGCAGACGTGCGCTTAAAATCTAAGACAAGTACAATTTTAACCAAGTCCACGTGCAAAACTGATTAACAAAACTGTACCAGAGTGCGACGAGGCCTAACGGCAGCCAATAAAGTGTTAACAAAAGTGAACAGTGTGAATCCATAATCAGAGGTGAATTTTGTTAATATTCCTTGGTAGCTGATAGATTAATATCCGAACGTTTTTCAGAACCTTACCCCCCGATCGATCTTTCACCCGGCGCAACGCCCTCGGCGTGTTCATACCCTCGCTGCCAGCCGTTGGTTGGTACGCCCGCACACGTGGTGCTTCTTTTCGGCCCACGCTGTACGCAGGCTCTAAGACCGTGAAATGATCGCAATTCGGGGGTGGTTTTAAGAAGCTTGGTTGACAGTTCGCAGGCGAGCATATCGTAACCAACAAAGAGAGAGTATCTACTAGAATTAACGGTGGAGTTCTGACCGACTCGGAAGCGCCCCATTTCAACATTGCTGACCGGCCGCGGAAGCGCCGCATTTCAACAGTGCATATCGACAGCGGAGTGCATCTTCAATCCCTTTTAACGCCTCTCGTCAGCAACTGCACGTGAAGCGAATATATCCCTCGCTACCTCAGCTTAGCTAGGGTATGCGGCCTAGAGAACAGGAGACACCGGCCGCACGGCGTTGCCAGATGCGATTCGGCGGCTGCTGATTTAGCGGAGAAGGGAGTGTAAATACCGTAACCCGTCACACAGCCTGGTTGGCGGTAACCTTTTGTAGTTTTATTTTCTTTATATATATATTTCTTATTTTTCTTTGATGAATTTTGCATAAATGCACATATTTGTAATAGACTACTAATAGTTTTAAAACGCTCAAAATAGGTGTGGAAGCTTATTATGTAAGCCGGAGGCGCGTCGAATAAGGTTATAAGCAACACACATACACATATATACGACATGTTCTAATCCACCTTAAAGGAACCAACAACAGCTTCATTGGGCCCAACGAACGCTTCGATGGATTTTTCCTAAAGAGTACCGCTTGTGAGTAAACCCTTAATTGTTTCCATATAAGTATGTTTGTGTTATAGATAGCCGTCGATGCAAATCTCGCGATAGCTCGAACCCCCCTTGAGTAAACCTTTATTAGAAATAATTCGTTTAGGTAACTTCGGTTATATACCGTTGAAATGATTTGAATATTTTTTGGAGTTTAGCCCATAAGTATATATATATATATTACCAGCCTGTGCCTAAATTACGCCAGAGCAACCTGTAAAGGGGTAGGTTAGAAATCACTGCTAATTGTGTAATAAATGAAATCAATGAAGTCCCTGTATTGCGCAACGAAATGATCGTGTAATTTAATTTCTAAATGGATCGTCACCGGAACAACATGAAGATCGAGGGGTATTAATCTGCAATTTGATGTCAAATAAGGGGTAACCCAAAATAATGTACAGGTTACCAAGGAAGGGTGGGTGAAGAATAGGGGGCAAACAACGTCCAAGTCTCCCTAAATCCAAGATCGTTTGGAGATCTGTTCCTCTTAGCGTAACTCAATAGTGGGTATAGTCGATTTCAACTCTTTTAGGTACTTTTTATTAGTTTCAGACAGCGCACTTATTTTCTTGTTTTTATGTAAAGGTATGTCTGAAGTGGAAAGAACCCACGCCAGTCCGACGAGCATAACGCAGAGCATCGCTAGAAATGCACGACCTCTACGACAGCGTACCGCAACTCAACTTGAGAACCAGTAGGATTCGAGTTGAACGCTACACACACTCTGTTAAAGAGGTAAAGCGCTTTTGCATCAGTTGTTGAAAAACTCTCGGAATATTCTACAAATGGCGGGATTTGTTCACAGCATTAAAGCCTGCACGTCGCCTTCGGAATGTCTATATAGGGGATAAGGGGGTTCTAATAGTAGGAAAAGTTTGGTTAGACATAGCAGCTATAAATAAAGAGCCATTGGAACTTATATCATAGGAAAGGCTGTTCTTTTGGCTATCACTTTTTCCTACTTCATTTTGAAGTCAATTGCAAAGCCTTTTTTAAACTGGTCTAGCCCCAGTACTGGGGTAATAACAGCACGAAACTATCTTTCGCTGTTAACGGTATAGGGTCTTTACCCTATCTTTTATCTCTTTAGATAATTTTCATAAAATTTTATTCGACTCTTTGGAAACTAACACTGTGCTACATTTTTATGGTTTGAAAATGTAACTAGATTTTGGATTTCAAAACCTGAAAGTACTCATCAAAATTGGCTACATCTCAAGAGTCGAATAAAATTTTATTTGCATGTATTCAATATTATTATAGGTATTCACCTAAGGATCAAAAATGCTGAACAACGCTTATCGAAAAAGTGCAGCTATCGTGAGCTAGACTTCAAAATGTTGGTGAAAATACCAGATTGTATTTATTGTATTTTAATACCAAATGCTATGTTTTATTTACATTTTTGTGTCTACATTTTTATATTCACTGCTTAACCCTATTTAATAACTTTTGGTACCTTTCAATGTATTTACCTAAAATAATGTTGAGAACGCGTACCCAAAACTTGAAACGGCTTAAGATATATTTAAATCTTTAAGTCGCTATAATATACAAAAGCGAGCTAAGCCAGAAGAACGCCGTATGTGGTTTAACTCGTATTGATGAGTACTTTCCGGGTTTGAAAACCAAACTGCACTGTGTAATCCTTCGATCTAAAATAAAGAACATTTGTTGTGTTTTTTTCTAACCTTTCTTTGCTATTAAAAAGGCAGGTATAGCTCTTTGACGCGGAGGTCCACATTTTTGTAATTTTATTATTTTTCTTCCTTAATTTCTACAATTCCATTATTCTTTAAAAATTTTGCGTTGAAAAATTTATGTTTTGCCGCCCTTAAGCGCTACCTAAGCCATTTTGCTCAGTTTTTCTGCAATCTGGCTCATCAAGCTCTTGCTTAGAGATTCGACCATGAGCGCAACCAATACTGCGACTATGACCAATAGTTCTAGCAACCTGCAGACCCTCAACTAGTTTCATCCCCAGAATGAATGTTGAATGTTTAAGGTTTTGCTTAATACCACGAAGATTGAAGACCAACAAAATATTTAGTAAGAGAAACGCGTTTGGCATGAAACTTCCCCTCAGAAAATAAATATTTCAAAAAATCTCGCGAGCGACCAATGTCCAATAAAGTGTCCCGAACACAGGGAGACTATTTTCCGAAATTTGACATTGACGGAAATTGGTTCGGAATTTCTTTAACTGATGGCGCTTAAAGCTCAATATTTTAAATGCAGCCCTATGGTGTTCTAAAGAACCTTCAGTAAGCACGGCGCGCAATTTAAACGAGCCGTTTGGCCGCTAGGACCACATACTATTGTGCCCCTTTTACTATTTGAGCCCCCTTCTCCCCAAGTAGCCGATCCCAAAAAGTGTTTTATTTAAGTATTTCAAAGCTTCGTAGCTGGCACGTAACAATCAGATGCCCGTTACTCACCTGAAGGGAGTGCGAGGGAGATGGATATATGCAGTCATGAAAGCTACTTGTGCCATCTAACGGCTGTTGAAAATTTTGATTGCTCCATCTAGCGGCTGTTTTAATTTTTGCTCATAACTTTTATATGAATGGTCCGATTGAAAAAATTTCTTATTCATTTTGATAGGTATTTTTAAACACAACAAAAATTGCACTTTTACTTTTCCTAAATCTTTAAAGATGTGAGCGCCAGACACATTTTATAGTTCTTTTGTGGGCGTCCGACTGTGGGCAAACTTTTGCCCAAATTGACAAGCACGTGCTTGGTGTCGTTGGGCCACTTGTTTGTACTTCTAAGATTGTCCCGACAATGGCAATAGAACCACCAATAGACATTGGTCGGTTTTCAAACTTTATGCGCCTAAAGCGAACAATGGGCTGGATGCTCAGATTCAACATTCAAATAAACGAAAAGAAGGTTAAAGGAGAAATTTCCTTCAATAAATGCGTCAATGCTGAGAAAACATTATGTAAGCTAGCACGGCAGCCCACTTATTTTGAAGAAATAAGCGCTTTTCGGCAAACTGATATGATTTCCAAAGGTAGCCCAATATATTCCCAATATATTCACCTGGTCTAAATGAAGATGGTTTGTTGGTCGTACCGACATTAAATTGCACTATCATTAAATGTAGTGATCAGTATACGTACAGCAGTCAAGCGCGCCAAATCAGTACTGTCAGTACTGTAAAAACAAAAACGTAAAGCCAATGCCCACGCTTATGCGGCGATTCTGAAGAAAACTAAAGACATCTTCGATTGGGAATATATAAAGGCAACGCTGGCGACCAAGGACATCAGCTGGGAGTTCAACTGTCCAACTAACCCTAGTTCAGGAGGATGTTGGAAAAGATTGGTTCAATCAACAAAACGGGTCCTAGCAGTAACTCTAAAGGAGCAAGCACCAAGAGTAGAAACGTTACGTTGTCTACTGATAGAGGCCGCAAATATTATCAACAGCAGACCTTAACACATGTACCCGTTACTATTGACGATCCTGAACCACTCACCCCAAATCAGTTTCTACACAAACTCCTGGAGAAATTGATAATTGCTGCCATAGAAAACAGCGCAGTTAACGGATGTATTTTGGAGACGTTGGATAAGAGAGTACCTTCCTAATTTAACGAAGCACCATCTGTGATCTGTGATGAAAATCAAACCAGAGGAGGCTGGAAGAAGGGCCTTGTTACCCTTGTTTAAGGCAAAAGATGGCTAAATTCGAAACGCCCCATCTCTAAGATAGGAGTCCTTGATGTTTCAGGTAAAACAAAAAAAAAAAAATGTTGCTGAAGAAAAATAAATTTTGAATTTAACCGCCCCAATTTGAATGCCATACACTTGAGTTACCCTGTATGCCAATTATTTTTATATTATTCCGTCATTGACGCTAATTCGTTGATGTGAGCAGAAATACAATTCAATAAAACGATTTTGATGAACAATACTCTTCAGTTCTGGCGTCCCATGTCGGGGACTATTCCTTAGGTCAAACGCTCGGCCGCTGTCGACGTCAGCAGAGCAGTCGGCGCAGCGTCGACATGAAAGAAAGAGAAGCCGATATTTATATATTGCGCTCTCTTTCCTTGTCTTATAATTTGCCTGCAATCGACGCTAGCAGTGACAAATTTCGGCCGGTCCGTCATTCTCTTTTTTGCTTTACAGTTATGTTCAGCTAGCAACCAAAATTTGGCCGGTACACTTTGTGTGACACAGCGACATGTGTATGCCCTTTAATTTTAGGACCATTTTTGTATTCCGAAATAAAAACATTTTTTTCGTTTTATAAACTTAAATAACTTGATTATAAAAAAAAGATAATTGGAATTTACTTAAAAATGTACATTTAACTAATTACATTTGTTATTTAAGATTATTTTTAAATTGAATTTTTTAGTTTATTTTTGAAAAATGGTCCATTAATATTTATTTAAATATTATACTGTTAACAGCTTTAAGAAATTGTTTTTTTTACTGAAAATATAAAACTTATATAGTCGGATATATATCGCTTTAGAAAGGGTATAGGAGCATTGGCACGCGCCAAAGCGAAGATAAAACAAAAGAAATCGGGCAAAGGGGTGAAAAGAAGACTTGGTGCATTCGCATTCTTTTCGAGTTCTTGGAAGAGAAAGAGGTTTTTGTTTTAAATTGAATTTGTGCCAAGTTCTTTCAAAATTAAAATCAGGTAAGTGCTGCCTTAAGTTTAAGACGTGTATTGTGAAGATTTAAATTTAATGTGCACCAATTTTAAAAGAGTTTTATGTGTTTTGTAAAAAAACCTAGAAAGTTCTCTGTCAGTTAGCCGAAAGTGGCAAGCTTAAATGCTTTAAAACAATATAAAAACATAGAAAACATAAAATTAAACACATTAATTAGTGCAAGTGTTTAATAATAAACTTTATTAAGCACGTGCTATTTTTTAATTTTAAGTTCGTTTAATTTGGACGGGTCAATGGGCAAAAAGTCACTAAAATCACGCAAGGGGTTGTTCGAGGTATTAAAAGGTAAATATTAAAATATACAATTAAAGTAATTTTTTAACATATCTCTTTAATTTTTTTAGGAGCATTGGCCAAGGACAACCCGGAACCAGAAAAATGCATTAGGAAGGCTATACTTAACATAAAAAATAAATTAAGCAAGCAGAAAAACCGAGATTGTAATAATAATAATAATAAATGAACAAATAAAAAGAAATAAAAAAATTTGTATGTATTTTATTTTATACTAGGGATAATAATAATGTAAATAAAACAATTTAAATCCAATTAAAACAAAAATAAATTAAAAAATAAAAGTAAAAAATAAATTTGTATGTATTTTATTTTAAATAATGCAAGGAAAGAATTTTTTGTACATGAAATTGCTGATGACATTTTAAAAATTCATCCATGAAATCACCTATGACACAAGGTGACACGATGATGGATTTTCCTAAGTGACAACCCAAAGGACAAATTCTGAATGTCCCTCGTGAAATCGTACAGGACATGTCCCCGGTTAAGGACATCTCAAAGGAAAAATTCGTATAAGGCACTTGGTAATTCCTTGGGGACTTCGAAAAAATTTCCTTTGAGTTGTACTGAGGGAAAAAGCGGAACTCCCATACAATTTTCTCTATGGGGATTCCTCGGCGCGTCCTGAGGTACAAGTGACCTGTCCTCGGGTTTTCCCTTGGGGATTACTGAGGGAAAAGTGACATCTGGAACTGAAGGGTATGTAATAAATATATT
>JBAMCJ010005028.1:0-29180 GCA_037075205.1 Drosophila prostipennis | reverse complement strand
TATTACTTCGCTACTTTTGTATTGCTGGCCAATCTTTTCGTGTATACAAATGTTTTCGTTTCATTCAAAACAGAAAATTTAGAAAAACAACAAATTCCAATTTACAAACACGTATACATATTTGTGCGCAAACTAATATTGCATTGATAACATTGTAACTGATAGAAAGTATAAAATACTATTTTAATTAGATCACATTCATTTATTATTTAAGCTCTGCCACAAGCCTTCTGATTCTCGCTCCTGAAGGATCTCTAAAAGGTTGTTTACACGAAGGTTTTTAAAAAAAATGCGCCAATAAGAAAGTCCTGACAACCATACTCCAAACTAATTTTAAGCGGAGCAGTCGCTCAGGTATAGCTAGTAAACATTATATAATATTAAAATAATTAAATCCACAAATCTGTATTTATTAATATCGTAATTTTTCAGCACGCATGTTTAAGCCAAAGAATGCCTAAATTTGGTTTTCTCATATTTTAAGACAATGATTACCTAAAATCTATTAATGGCCTTGCAGTTTAGGTCATGGAATCTAAGTGTTAGGCATTCGAACGCTCAGTTTAAGGCCAATTTTACCTAATTTCTAACCCTTTTTTGACATTTTAGGTAATTTTTTTCTGGGTGTATGTACAGGGAATAGTAGTACAAGACATGTTTTTTTTGTTATCTATATTTCAAAGTATTATAAAATTATATTATCCTATAGAATGCGAGTAGATCTTGTTTACATCTCTCCATGTATGTTCAGTAGGTGTTTTTTTTTTTGTATGAAAAATTCTAAGGTCCTACTCTCACCCTTATGCGCGTGGTGCATACCAAAAGAAAAAGTTTAAAAAAGTGCGATTTGGATGCTTGCGCATTGACCTTCAGAAGTTTATCACTTATACGTACTGTAGCCCTTGATCAAAAATTTTAATTTCATTTAGGTGGCGTAGACTTGTTATTACTTATTGAGTCTAAACATAAAAGTGGCCATTGTCATCTTTACAAACGGGTAAAGAAAAATAAAAAAATCGCTATAGTATATAAGTTCCAATATCATCAGTTTACAAAATAAAATCGTCATCTTCACTCATCGAAGACAACACTTAATTTTTCAAGTTAAGTACATCTCCCTGATTAAGAAATGGGCACTTAAAATTTGTTGTATGGTGTCAATTTTTTTTTAAAGTGTATAAAACGTTTTTTGCCACTTTTTATTTTCTATCTTGAGTTTTGATAACCTGATTTGGGTCATATTATACTCAATTTACAGGTAATAGAATGTTCTTTAACTTTCCTATACACAGCATTGAGCTCCAGTCATTAGTTTAGAAACTGCACCTCGTCAAAGCTGAAAAAGTTGGAAAAGTGACAAAAATTACAAAAAAGGTGACATAAATGGGTTCTTTTGCATTTTTTTACTTTACTTTTCCAACTTTTTCAGCTTTGACGAGGTGCAATTTTAAGTGCCCATTTCTTAATCAAGGAGATGTACTTAACCGGAAAATTAAGGTTATCTTCGATGAGAAGGAAGTCCGATTTTATTTCTCATGGTGTATTTTAAGGAAGTCATACCACAGAATCAAAAAATTTTTTAATTTTAATGCTAACCCAAACCATATGCAGAATATGTAGCTAAAAAGCTATTAACATATTTTTAAAAGAAGTAACATGGGGTGACCCTCTTAAGAGTGTATCGTGGCGAAACTAATTGTTGAGGCAGCGATGTTAATAATAGGCGAAACAGTTTAAGGTTGACAAATTTATGTAGCGGTCTTTATTTAAAAATCAAAATTTAAATTATAATAGAGAGCTTTAAAAAACTTTGTGGGTCTGCTTCGCTGGTTTTTTCTCAGAGTAGAGCTGCCATACTATATTTTGGTAGTGCCATATTAGCATAAGTGGCTATTCGATTTGGCGGCAGGCTTAACAATTTAAATAATGGAGGTAACAATAATAGGAAAACTGCGCTTCGAGAACTTATTTGGCACCTATCCAAAACCTCGACCAACTTTGGCGTTATGAAAGATTTTTTTTTTAAATTCTTTGGAGTTTCGTATTTTTGTATTATTTTAGAGTTGCCAAAAAAAATAATGCTTATTATACCCGTACAATAATTATCGAAATGTAGAAGAAATTTTTTAAATCGGACCATTCGTTAAAAAGTTATGGCTAGTCAAAGTTTTATCTCCATCTTCCTCGCACTCCCTTTAGCTGAGTAACGGGTATCTGATAGTCAGGGCTCTCGAAACTATATGCCGATTCCTCTCTTGTATTTTTAAAATGAAGACATAACTGCGTCTATAAATTTATATAAAATAACCTTACGAAAAGGAAGTAGCGCAGGACGATAAAATTAAAAACCATTACATATGTACTTTGAACAGCCCAAAAAATTTAAAAAACGTGGTTAAAATGTCTGATTTCATGGCAATACACACTATTAATTTTCCAGCATTCAACCTTAATGATTTAACCGGATTAAAGTTATTTGAACTATAAAGTTTATATTTAACGGCTAATTTCTAAGTGATTATGACATCTTATCCAAACAATTCCAAGTACATATTTATGACATATATATATATATATATATTTGTCCCTTTCTAAGCCTCTAATGAATGCTCTAAATGAATGAGCCGAGCAATCTAGTGGAATAACCGCAATAGGAATGAAGTGAGCAATGAAGCAGTTGCGCGGGCATTAAAAATTATTTTTATAACCTGCTTTTTATATAAAAAGCATTTAATAAAAACCAATGTAAAACCATAGTTCTAAAACCAATATGAAGAACATTTTAAATTGTTCGGTGCATTTTTAAAACTAACATTTTGCACTTTGACTTCTTTATAATGTATTAAGCGTTAAGCAGAACAACCTTAATTAGTGATTTTTGTTTTTTACTGTGTTTTAAGAATTGAATACTTAATTGAAAATGTTGATTACTTAACATATGTAGTATTTACCTTGTTATAGAGCTTATACTGGTATTCAGTTATGTTTCGGCAGTTTGGGAGACTTTCCAGCCATTCCAGATATTACTATATCATCGCCATCAGTATCAGGAAAAAGATCTAGAATATTTCTTATTTTTTTTACTCCATTTCTATTAAAATTTATTTTTTTCGATTTAATGTATCATATGTTTTAAGCTTAAATTTTTGAAATATTTGTATAAGCTTTAGCTCTTCTTTGAATATTACATACATAAAAAACGTATAATCGAATTCCGAAACAGTTTTCAACTAGTCATCTAAAATCCCTGACCGTTCTTTTATACAAACTCAGTAGCATTCTACTTTACTAATCAATTCCAAAAATTATGGTAAGTACTTTGACCACAAACACTTCAAAGTAATTAAAGGCGTTGAATTATTATAAATAGGCTTGTTCACCAAATTTGGAAACTTTAATTTACAAGCAATACTGACGTAGCCAAATATAGTATGACGATTTTTCAAGGGATGAACTAAAGTATACATAAGTACAGTTGCGGTAAATTGAATAGTCTTTTATGTAAAAATGTTTTATATGTCCATATTTAAAGGCGTTACAAACGGTTTAAAAAAAAATTAATTTAGTTTAACTTTTCGAAAACTTTAATTCGATTGGACCAATACTTATCACTATGGACATTGATCCATCATAGTGACAAGCGCACAAGCAGAGTGTGCGAAGGCGACTGCTATTATATAACCCTCAAAAATGAAAATCTGCTGTGATAGTCCGATCGTAATGAGTAATACACCAAATTAAAGTATTGCTAAAACTTAAAGGATTGCATGCCAAGACCTCAAGAAAATCAATTGGTTTGGGAGGAGAGCGGTGAAAGTGTAAAAGTGAAAATTTAGAAATTTGAATCTGTTGGGGCCGGTGGGGATGATGACCCCGGACTACGTTAGTTTTATTCATACTGAAAATGCGCATAATATGAGGGATCCTTGAAAATCGGACGCTCCGTTCAAAAGTTATACCGAAAACAAATTTTGACCGTCAAAATGAAAATTTAATTGTTTGTCAGTTTGTCCGGCATGTTTATATGTTCATAATTTGATATGACGTTCATCATCGATATAAAAAACTTTTGTTAGCACGTTGGAAAAACCCGCTAGTTTAGCGGGAAAAGCAATATAAATAGCTAAAATTCGGAAAGCCGTAACTTCTATACTACTAAAGCTACAGACTTGTTGCTTATCTGGAAGGTATTTTTAAATGCTATAAACTCCTTCTATATGCAATTTGTGTAAATGTAATAGTTAAAATTTTTTAAACTTTTATTTTAGCTTTAACGATTTTCTTTAAAACTTTAATCTGTATACCCAGGGTCTTGTAAAATTTTGGTATGTAACGCATTACTGTAAAAAGTCACGTTTAAAAGTAATTCAGAAACGAAAATCGCCACCTTTGCCAGCCCAACACAACTAACGCTGCCTAAGCATTGAATTTAGCTAATATTGCGTATCAAGATGTATTTGAGGGACATGGAATCATTTCAATTGTTTTAGAGGAGTTCCAAAATAGGAAACTTTGTTTATTTGGAAAAACCGCGCTTTTGCGGGAAAAAAGCTATAGCTCAATTTCGTTAGTTCGTAAGTTGTACACTACTGAAGGTACAGACATGTGCTATACCTCGTTTAAAGGTCTTTTTAAATACTTAGGGCCGATTTTCTCGTCCGTCCTGAAAAGTAGAATTTAGCCAATGAAGGAGTGAAATTTATCCAGGCGATGAAAACAGCGCGTTTTAGTTTCTCGTCCGTCATTTAAAAATCAAAATAAAAGGCGAACTAATTTGAGACAAGATTGTAGCCCACAACAGAAGAGTTAACTAAATGTCAAAAAATTAGTCGAAAAACTATCGAAAAATGCCATAAAACAGTCACTAACAGCGTGATTATCGGCTAAACAAAATTTCAAACTAACAACTAAAGACAATTCTTGTAGAACAGTTGTATGAAACTGCCGCTTGCATAGAATCTAAGTGCTATTAGAAGGTTAACCCATGGCTGTATTGTCGTTCCTGTAATAATGGTTTTTGATTACATGGAATTAGTTAAACCAAATGAATGCACTTACTTCTTTACTTTAGATTCAAGTCGAAAAACAATTTTTTGCAAAACAAATAGAGCCGAGCTTTTACACAAGCGAAACCTTTAAACAAATTCTTCATCACTGTAATGTTCAATGTTCTTTGGCCTTGATATTTGCGTAGATAAGTTCGCACTTCGAACAATTGACGATATCTTTAGAGTTTAAAGTTAAATCGCTCAGAAATTCATTTTAGAATAATTGGATTACTTTTACTTTAACAATTTTGATTTATATTTAACTGTAAATTGAATCAGCTGTTTTCGAATGAAGAGTGGAGCCAGATTGACAACGCTCGAATGTCTGGCAACACTTGCAAATGTACGCACAAATCCACCTGCACACCCGACCAATTTGTCGCTACCTGCGCTAACATAAGGACGAGTAAACCATTTCTTGTTTATCGTCCCGTTGTCCCGGCAGGCAATTTGAAGTACGGACGAGAAAACGGCTAAGAATTGTTAATGGACTAGTAAACGATGAGAAAACATAGATTCCATAAGGATCCGATAAAATTAGAGTAGACCTACATGCTGCAACGTTTTTTCATAGAAACTAACAATATGCCGCATATGTTAAATTAAAGCGAAAACTTTTTTTGTGGGGAACCTGCCAAAATTTTTTTTGAATCTTAAATTTTTAAAAGAAAGAGGTAGAATTAATGCAAAAGACACAGTCAATCGGATTAATACAACCGGAGATTCAGATTTTCAATGAGAGGTACTTTTTCAAAATTCACGTTTTTGGCAAACTAAAAAATTCTAAAAAAACAAGAAGAGCTAGCTTCGGCCAGCCGAAGCTTATATACCTGCAGATAATTCCCTCAACAATCACTAATTTTCCGATCGTTCCTATGGCAGCTATATGATATAGTAGTTCGATATTGATAAAATTAAAATAGAAATTCGAAAACATTCATTTGAATAAATCATTCTTATGAAATAACCATACTTTCAAAAAAAGCATGCTTTTTTTAAAAAGGACTGAAGTATTAAAAAACGAAAATAAGACTACGAACAAAAAAAGAGGATTGTGCTTGTTATTGTGTGTGATAATTAGACCTCGGATTTTGCATACTTCTCCATTTTTGGTCCGATTTTTACCAAAATTTCTAGGTAGGTGTCATATTTTTCAAATGTAATAAATTCGGATGCATGTCGGAAATATGCAAAATATATGCAAAAACAAGAAAGGAAGCTAGCTTCGGCCAGCCGAAGCTTATATACCCTTGCAGATAATTCCTATTAATCACTAATTTTCCGATCGTTCCTATGGCAGCTATATGATATAGTAGTTCGATATTGATAAAATTAAAATAGAAATTCGAAAACATTTAAAAAATGTCATATCCCAGAGTAGAAGAGAATACAATAAAAGTCAACGAAGCAATAATTTATTTCCTATTATATTCCCATTAATTTTCCGATCGTTCCTATGGCAGCTATATGATATAGTTGTCCGATCCGGCTCGTTCCGACTTATATACTACCTGCAACAGAAAGAAGACTTTTGGGAAAGTTTTAGCCCGATAGCTTTAAAACTGAGAGACTAGTTTGCGTAGAAACAGACGGACGGACAGACGGACATGGCTAGATCGACTCGTCTAGTGATGCTGATCAAGAATATATATACTTTATGGGGTCGGAAACGTCTCCTTTACTGCGTTGCAAACTTCTGACTGAAATCATAATACCCTCTGCAAGGGTATAAAAAAATGGTAGGCATATGATATAGTAGTTCGATATTGATAAAATTAAAATAGAAATTAGACAACATTTTAAAGACTCATATCCCAGAGTAGAAGAGAATACAATAAAAGTCAACGAAGCAATAATTTATTTCCTATTATATTCCCATTAATTTTTCGATCGTTCCTATGGCAGCTATATGATACAGTCGTCCGATTTTAAAAAAATTTTATTCGAAATTCAGAATTAGATAAAAAATGGCATTTCCAAAAGTAGGAGGGTCTAGGTTCAAAAACACCCAAGATAAATTTTTTTAAAATTTTTTTCCCCGATTATTCCTATGGGAGCTATATGATATAGTTGTCCGATCCGGCTCGTTCCGACTTATATACTACCTGCAATAGATATAAAACTTTTGGGAAAGTTTTAGCGCGATAGCTTTAAAACTGAGAGACTAGTTTGCGTAGAAACAGACGGACGGACAGACGGACAGACGGACAGACGGACAGACGGACATGGCTAGATCGACTCGTCTAGTGATGCTGATCAAGAATATATATACTTTATAGGGTCGGAAACGTCTCCTTCACTGCGTTGCAAACTTCTGACTGAAATCATAATACCCTCTGCAAGGGTATAAATATATGCATAAAATATGCAAAATATATGCAAAATATGCAAAATATATGCGAACAACTGGAGGCTCAAATTTTTAATGTAGTCCTCTGGAATTCTAAGGAACCTTCAGTAAACACGGCGAGCAATTTAAACGAGCAGTTTGGCCGATAGGGCCAAAAACTATTCTGCCAACTACTCGTTGGAAATATAAATATGGTTTCCTTAAATTTGGGAAAAAATTAGATATCTCAGAAATGACGAAAAGGAACAAACAATTTTCTTCGGTTAAATTAGGTTGGCTATGAAATGGTCAATCTTAAATAGTTAAGTTTATTTTATATTTTGCATATTTTATGCATATGCATTTTATGCAAATATGCCAAAACAAAAAAAATATGCCACTAATATTAAACTATATTTTTATTGAAACGAACTTTGGTGTTTTCGGAATTGACCTATCTTTATCCTATAAAAATATGCAAAATCCGAGGTCTAGTGATAATGAATAAAATTAAGGAATACAATTGCATAAATGGTCCAGCCACTTTTTGCAATGTGTGTGGTAAATTTTATGTTTTTTAAGGAAATTTTAAAAATTAAATTCATTTTTATAATTTTCTAGCTTTTAAATATCTGATTTAGCTATTTTTTGACCCGGCTGCCATCACCACTCATTTTGGTTTACGCCGCCTAGGATAAAACTAAAATTTGAACTTTGTCAACCGAAAAAAGTTAAAAAATCCGAATTTTAAAAATCCACCATAAATCCAATTTTCCATGGATTTGAGCCATACTCGGCTTGTTTTATTCGGTGGGATGTAAACTTTAAGTTTGTACCAATTATGATTTTTCAACGGATTTATTTCGAGTTTTTACGATACATACAGCCGACTTACAGTGGACCAAAAAAAACATTTTTCATCTTTGTCGAGCTGCTGCGCTGCCATTACTTATCCAATCATATTATATATTTGTATGGCAAAGTTAAGCTCTGATCTATTGACTTTATAATGAAACAAAAACTGGCCCAATTGGGTCGATATTTGCCGAGATATAGGAAGAAATTCGAAAAAAGTCCGATATTTAACTTTTTGAACTTTAAAAAGTCTTTAAAAAAAAAACTGTGCCATCGAAAAAAAAATTAGTGGTATTTTCGTGATTTGGGGGTCGAACACTAACAGAATTTGCCATCAATTGCTTTGAAGCTCTACAAGAATATTATTTTGTAAACTAGTGTAATAGTTTAAAACATATCTGAGCTTTTATAACACATTCTATAACGAGTATGCATACATATTACTGACTGGGGGAGAGCCTAACCTCCCGTACCCCACACTCCGCTCTTACTACGCCTCTGTCTAGCCAATATTAATGTGTAAAATTTGTAAACAAACCCAAATTTGTACTGTTTTGGTAATTTATAGCAACTTTGGAACTTTATAGGAGTACATAGTACACTTTTAATTAATATTACGAAGTTCAGAACATATTCTGAGACTTCGCTGCAAACAGATGTTTTCGTTTGCAGAACAGCTTAAATTTTGGCCCACACATATCAACTTGTTGGCGAATGCTTTTCCGCTCATAACAAACTACAAATAATTAAACAATAGCCAAAAAACAATGAACTTGAGCATTATTTAATTTTTTCCCGCCATTGATTTGATTTGTTCTCGTAGTCAACGTTCCATTTTTCACAGTCAAGAGAAAGAATTCAGAGTTGCACCGAAAAAACATCGTCTAACTATCGCATAAAAGAGCCCGTCAAAGTCCGTCAAAATTGGATGGCGGACTAACTGGGAAATTTGCGGAACGGCAAAACCTTACGGACCATCCGTTCAACGGATGGTAGATGGTGGATGGAGCTCTGTGGGAAGACCCTATAAAACTCTTAGCCGAAGTGAGTACCCCCATCCAAAACTATTGTTCCTAAAAGCCTATTCACATTAGGCAACATCTACCGTTTACCGTCTACCGTCTCAGACGGTCATACCAATTTGACAAGCTAAGCGGTTGAAAATATTCCACCGTCAACCCTTTGATGTTCCTATCCCATCTGTTTCATCTAGTATTTTTAGTATATTTTGTACCAAACATCATAAAAAAATCAAAAATTCAAAACGAAAAGATTTTAACGTCAACCAAAATGAAATTCCAAATAAAAATTCCAGGCGGTGGAGCAGCTAAATTTTAGTAGAACTTTTTGAAACAGTTATAGGAGATCTTCCCCTACATTGCAGTTTCGAAGAGTACATCGACCAGCACTGAGTGGAGCGTGGAAATGGAAAGTGTCATGAAGTTTTCACGAAACCCCCCTGCCTACGCCCCAATGTCATGGACAGCAGTGCCGACAAAGTTGCAGATCACCATTGGGAGTCGCGAGAAATGCTCTCTTTAATGATAGAATGCCGCTTTTTAAGATGGATTATAAAATATAAATGTTAAAAAAGCCATTGACAAATTGTATATATACAATATATATATATATATATTTTAGCAAACAAATGATTCATGTCCACATTGTCGAATTGTCAGATTTCTGCAAATAAAATTTCCACATTCAATAAAATATTCATGTCTTATTTTATTCACATTGACACTCGAAACGGAAAATTTATACGGCAAACGGTAGACGGTAGTGTGAACCTGAATTTCATTTTTTCACCATCTTCCCAACGTTCTCCCAAAATATACTGTAATGTGAATAGTGAATAAATCTACCATCTACCATCCAATAATAGTAGAAGTCATTCACAATATTAAAACAACTCAAAAATTCTGGTTGTAAATGAATATTTAATATAAGCGGTACAAGTCATTTTTAGGGGAAGAATGTTTAAGGAGAATGAAGAAGTCAATCTTTCCATTGTTGGTGGACCGCCTGGGGGCTAAACCCAAAAATCACGGGTGACGAAATTGCCATTCTCCTCGTATTGCCATCGCTTTGGGATATTTCCCGAAGTATATCGCTGTTGATTAGGTTTTCAGCTTGGTCTTCACATGTTGTCGGGAAATATTTAACCTTATGGCCTGGTACATCCTTATAGGGAATTCTTCCTAACTCCGCGCAAGTCCACAGTGTTGTCCTGCCATAGATAAATTAGGAGAACCTAATTTATTCAACCTTCCGATGTCTTTTACATCCGTTTTCCTGCAGTTTTTTGTTATCATTATATTTGTTTTTTCATAAATATTCAAATTTATATTAAGAATGTCAATAATTTATTGGGTGTCTGGGACAACTATCTACCTAAATATCGAATAGAAACGGTCGGTTTATAGCCTATTCACATTACAGTATATTTTGGGGGAACGTTGGGAAGATGGTGAGAAAATGAAATTCAGGTTCACACTACCGTCTACCGTTTGCCGTCTAAATTTTCCGTTTCGAGTGTCAATGTGAATAAAATAAGACATGAATATTTTATTGAATGTGGAAATTTTATTTGCAGAAATCTGACAATTCGACAATGTGGACATGAATCATTTGTTTGTTAAAATATATATATATATATTGTGTATATACAATTTGTCAATGGCTTTTTTAACATTTATATTTTATAATCCATCTTAAAAAGCGGCATTCTGTCATTAAAGAGAGCATTTCTCGCGACTCCCAATGGTGATCTGCAACTTTGTCGGCACTGCTGTCCATGACATTGGGGCGTAGGCAGGGGGGTTTCGTGTTAACTACGCCCCCGCACTTCTCTCCGGTTAAAACTTCATGACACTTTCCATTTCCACGCTCCACTCAGTGCGGGTCGATGCACGATTCGAAACTGCAATGTAGGGGAAGATCTCCTATAACTGTTTTAAAAAGTTATACTAAAATTTACCTGCTCCACCGCCTGGAATTTTTATTTGGAATTTCATTTTCGTTGAGATTAAAGTCTTTTCGTTTTGAATTTTTGATTTTTTTATGATGTTTGGTACAAAATATACTAAAAATACTAGATGAAACAGATGGGATAGGAACATCAAAGGGTTGACGGTGGAATATTTTCAACCGTTTAGCTTGTCAAATTGGTATGACCGTCTGAGACGGTAGACGGTAAACGGTAGATGTTGCCTAATGTGAATAGGCTTTAACAAATGTTTTGTGTGGGACCAGGTGTTTCACATCTGTCAAAATTTCCAGCCGTTCCCCCGTTACGTGCTCTGTGGGACTGGGCTATAAGTTGCGGCAGATTACTCGTAAGCCAGCGGATCAAAATATTTGAAAATTGGAATTCTTATCCATTAGGTTCCTATCTACCAATCCTCATCAAAAATTTCGCAATATTGCTGGGGCAGTTTTCCCAGGCTTGTTCAGCTATGCCCTTTGTCAATGGCTTTGACAATTTTTTTTATATATATATTTGATAATCCATCTTGAAACGCAGCATTATGTCATGCCACGGAGCATTTCTAGCGACTCCAACTGGTGATCTGCAACTTTTGTCAGGTGGGTTTTCGTGTTAACTACGCCTCCGCACCTCTCTCCGGCTAAAACTGAGGCACATTTCATGGCACTTTCCATTTCCAGGCTCCACTCAGTGCGGAACGATGTACTCTACGAAAATGCAAAGTGGGGAAAGATCTCTTATAACTGTTTTAAAAAGTTCTACTAAAATTTACCTGCCTGAAATTTTTATTTTGGAATTTTATTTTCGTTGACACTAAAGACATTACGTTTTGAATTTCTGATTTTTTTATGGTGTTTGGCACAAAATATACTAAAAATAATAGGTGAAACAAATGGGATAGGAACATGAAATGGTTGACTGGGAAATATTTTCATCCGTTCAGCTTGTCAAATTTGTTTTTGACCGCCTAGGCGGTAGACGCTAAACGGTTGATGTTGACTAACGTGAATAGGCTATAAGGATATTGGATGTAAGCTAGGGCTGGAAATAACTTCGGCGATGTATCGATACATAGATGTTTTCCAAAACTTCAAAACTTCGAGGTTTCCAAACACTTTCCTGAAAACCATTGAGGGGACTCCCTAAACTGTTGAATTGCTGAATTGTTGAAAATTCAACAGGAAATTTCAGCAATTAAGGGAACGACCCAAAATGGTTCTTGTTGAATTTTCAAACAGCTGTTATTTGTTGAAAAGTGTCATAGAACTTTAAACACCTAAAATTTGATTTTTTTATAGTTAGTTACTGTTTAAAATTGTTGGCAAGGTAAGAATAACTATAAAGAAGCTGTCTAACTTGATTTTAAAGTAAATATGGCGTACTGGTGATACTAAAATGAGACAGAGTTGCCATGATTTTTAACAAAAACGGTGACAACTCTGGTTTTCAAAGATTCAACAAAATTGTTGAAACCTCGAGGTTGTTGAATTGCTGAAATTTCTAAAACTTGATTTTGTATGGACCAGCTGACCAAAATTCAACAATTCAGCAATTCAACAGTTTAGGGAATCGCCTCAATATAAATATAAGTCAACATTAAGTCATACCTATGTTTTTTATTTTGTATGCATTTTAGCTTCCACAAGCGGTAAATGGTTTCTCTGAAAATGGTCTATTGCCTCTTCAAATGGCTTTATCGGCAAAAAATCACAAAATCGCTCAGACTCTGGTAAGCAGTGGAATGGCTAACATAAGTGCTGTTGATATGGAGGTATGAAAATAACATGAAATAAATAAAATGTGACAGAGTTGCCATGACTTTTAACAAAAAAGGTGACAACTCTGGTTTTCAACGATTTAACAAAATTTTCAACAGCCTCGAGGTTGTTGAATTGCTGAAATTTCTGAAACATGATTTTGTATGGTACAGCTGATTAACAGCTTGTAAGGACTTTTAGTAGGCTGGGATAGGCTTCAGTCCGGCCAGAGTCCTCTACAGTTAAATTTGTAGAAACACAGGAGACGAAATGGGACTGGGAGTTGCCGCCGGGACTTGTGTTCTTGAGATCACGTGGCCTGGTTCTCCGCATCTACGTAGGGTAGATCGCTTGGACAAGTAACCCCAGACTGTGCCGACACAACTTAGCACTGGGGTTTTTCGCTGGGCTTGATCGTGGGCGAGTGGGTGCACATGGGTGCGCGTGAGCGATCGGGGATAGCTTTTCCCGTCCGACAAGCGTGCGTATTGCGTAGAGCAAGCCTCGGAAACGCAATACAAAACTTGACCGACGAAAATGAGCGCGTGTACAGCCTCGTCGTCCGCGTTGCGCACAGTAAGCCTCGGAAACGCAACACGAAAACGGGGCCGACGCAAATTACTAGCGGGGATTTTCGGCTGGGCCGAAGCGTGGGTGAACCAGGAACGCGTGGGCGTGCGTGACCGAAGGGAGAGCGGGCGGGCGATCGCAAATAGCTTTTCCCGTCCGACAAGCGTCCGGACTTGACCGACGAAAATGAGCGCGTGTACAGCCTCGTCGTCCGCGTTGCGCAGAGTAAGCCTCGGAAACGCAACACGAAAACGGGGCCGACGCAAATTACTAGCGGGGATTTTCGGATGGGCCGAAGCGTGGGTGAACCAGGAACGCGTGGGCGTGCGTGACCGAAGGGAGAGCGGGCGGGCGATCGCAAATAGATTTTCTCGTCCGACAAGCGTCCGTATTGCGTAGAGGAAGCCTCGGAAACGCAATTCAAAACTTGACCGACGAAAATGAGCGCGTGTACAGCCTCGTCGTCCGCGTTGCGCAGAGTAAGCCTCGGAAACGCAACACGAAAACGGGGCCGACGCAAATTACTAGCGGGGATTTTCGGATGGGCCGAAGCGTGGGTGAACCAGACACGCGTGGGCGTGCGTGACCGAAGGGAGAGCGGGCGGGCGATCGCAAATAGATTTTCTCGTCCGACAAGCGTCCGTATTGCGTAGAGGAAGCCTCGGAAACGCAATTCAAAACTTGACCGACGAAAATGAGCGCGTGTACAGCCTCGTCGTCCGCGTTGCGCAGAGTAAGCCTCGGAAACGCAACACGAAAACGGGGCCGACGCAAATTAACTCGCGAACTTCACTCCAAATTTTATTACCAAGGCTTGGGGGTTTAATTTCACAAATTTAACTTCCTTTTATTTCACTTTTATATTTCCCTAACCTTCGCACTTAGTGCGGGCTTTTCTCTTTTCTTAGCTTACTACTGTCTGATGGTACCGTCCGCGTGTTCCTTGCGCTGGTCCGTTCGGCTCGGCTGCCGGAAAAGAATGAGAGCGATCTCAGCCGATCGCTGTTCCACGTAGACACGCTTTTGCGCCTAACAGCCCGAAGGGTTGCTCTTAACAGCAAGCTTGCACTTAACAGCCCGAAGGGTTGCTCTTAACAGCACGCTTGCGCCTAACAGCCCAAATGGCTCGTTCACGGGTGATTCCGATAACTTATCGATACTATTGGCATTCGTCCCGACTGGCCAGCTGATCGATCCTGCTGATCAACACTGGCCAGCCCGCGCGCGCGTATTTGAAACTAGAATAACTTAGGTTTAAGACTTAAATATATATATTTGAGATCTTAAACGTAAAGTAAGGCCTCCAATGGCAGGAACATAATATTGCCTTTCCAAAGGCTGAGATGCTGGATATTACATATAAGAATGTGGGGCGCCGTAAGCGTCCTCACAAGCTGACCAAAATTCAACAATTCAGCAATTCAACAGTTTAGGGAATCCCCTCATCGAAACATCGATGTAGATAAACATCGATGATTTTCCAGCTAGGGATGTCGAAATATTTAAAAATATCGTATCGATGACATTTTTTATTGAAACAAAAAATCAAAATGATATTTGATGTATCAGAAAAAAAATATCTATATATCATATATTATATTATATTAATTTTTAGTTTATACTTATTAATAAATGAAAGAAAAAAATATTTATTTTTGTTTATTTTGCTTTTATTTATAGTAATCAAGACAAATAAAAGTACAATGTACTTACATATGCCGCTATTTAACGCGTTTCCTTCATTCTGAATGCTATACTGTACTACACACATATGTACATATGTATGTACATATGGGCACTTCCATATTGTCGCTCGGGACATTTACACACCTTTTCAATCGAAAAAAAAATTTTAAAAAATCTATTTAAATTTAAATAATGGGTTTAACTTTTTACTCTTCCCAAGCTCTATTTTGTGTAAAAATCATGATTTTGCGGGAGTACGTTCAAAACCATATTTTTGCGAATGCTGATGGAATATTTTAATACGAGTTTTTGTAGAATGTTGTCGAATCATGTCGCTGTGAAATGGTTTTGGCTTTACTCAAAATAGTTAGAAATTTTCTTTTTATCAAGATCCAAACACATTCGCTCGGGACATGTCGCTCGTGACATTTTTTCTCTCCGTTTTGCAAAGTGGATATCTTTACACCTAGCCTTTAATGGCTGGATGTTTTGCTTTTAAATTAATAGTTTAACATGTAAATGAGGCATTCATTACAGAAAACTGTCACATATTGGCATTTCGCTCTTTCAGTGAACGGTCGTGTTTTTGTCTTGCGCTCCGAATTTGTGTTCTTTTTGTCCATAAACCATCGGGGTTTAATTCAATTTTTCTTGCATTTATATAGCTTTTTATGTCCCTAACAACATCCGTTCGCTTCGCGAGTGCATAGTGATTGTTTTGTGTTTAAATTAACAAAATTAGTTTGCACGCCCAGTCTCTGTGCAGTGTTTGTTGTTATTGTTTTTTTTTATCTAATTGCATTCTCCTTTTCTACCAAACGCTGTTTGGAGCGGTAAGAATCTATACGGTAGTTACCCGCTCTCCCGCACTCCCGCATAAAACGTTGTTGTTGGCACAGCTAAAACTAACGCTCCCCCGCTTACTCACTCCCGCTCACTCTCTCCCGCTCTCTTACTTTCGTAGCTTTTTTCTCTTAGCACTGTGGTTCGGAATATTGCGATAATGGCTGTCTGTTTTTCGAAGAAATGCAAGTCGTTGATTTTGGCTGGACAACAGAGCATTCCGTGCCATTCGTGCGACAGTATTTTTCATGCTAAATGTCTTGGCTATTCGGGCCTGGTTCTCGACGCAATCGACATGAGAAGTGGCTTGCGCTACTATTGTGAAGAATGTATCGCGTACGAAACCCAGGCAATCTCTATAAGACGGCTCACAAAAAGCACTGTTACGGAATTAATTCGAAACAGCCGTAGAAATACGGATCTGCTTGTGGCGCTTGAGTCGCAGCTCACTAGCCGTATGCTATCTGAGCCCGATTCTCCTAAGCGTAAAGAGATCGCGGTCGATAGACAGCCCACGGCATGATGGAACTATACAAGGTGATCTCGTCGCGAGAGCTGCCCTCTTTTGAGGACGTTATTTGTGCCAGTCTCTATCTACCTATCTCATTCTATCCCTTAAGAGAGACAGAGAGGTAAACATATTTAACGTTCTCAGCAGAGCTGACGAGACCACCTTGTATAGTTCCATCATGGCCCACGGTAGTCGCTGGTGAAACTCTCTCTGGCGATCCGGGGCCTGCAGCACAGCAGTCGATCTCAGCTGCCGCACAAATGGTACTGAGGTCGAAAGCTAAAAAAGATTCGGTATCCGAATGTAAAGAACGTGAGATCTTGCCGCATGAGACACCCGAAAAATCTGTTGAAAAAAATACAGAAATGATTCCAACGCCGCATGTTAACTTAACGTCTGGAGTACCGACTGGAACTGTTGCTGCAGCCATAAATGCTGTAGTACCAAAACATGTCACATGCGTGGTACCAAAAACAGTCACCTGTGTACCGCAGCGGAAACAAATTTTTGTTTCACGGCTGAATCCTGACCTTTCATCCCTGGACATTACGGCCTATATCCGTAATAAAGTTCAGATTGATGATTTAAAGGTTGAACAATTTAAATTTCCATATGCTAGGGAAGTATCATCATTTAAGATCGGTGTTCCCTGTGCTCATTTTGCAACGATGTGCTCAGCCAATTTTTGGCCTGCAGGCATTTTTGTTAAAGAGTACGAAGCTAGAAAAAAGAAAATTCGTTCAAAGGAAGTTGGAAATCCCTTAAAAGAGCCATCCACATCTTCAGCTTTATCTGTATCAAAAAACTAGATTCTTTCCTTCTGCTTTCCTATCAGAATACAAGAGGTTTACAAAGTAAGTTGACCAAATTTTATACTGATAGTTTTTCCCTGTCTTCCCATGTTATTGTGTTCACAGAAACTTGGTTAAAACCGGAAATTTTTAGTTCCGAAGTCTTTCCAAGTAAGTACACAACGTACAGGCTTGATCGTCCCTCCCGACGTGGAGGTGGAGTTTTAATTGCAGTTGACTCAGAATTAACGTCTGAAGAAATACCGTCCGACGAAATAATGGACATTGAATTTCTGTGTGTAAAACTATCCCTTCCGGGTATTTCTATATACATAACATGTTCTTATATTCCGCCGTCATCTGAATTCCCAATATATGCAAATCATCTGTCCGCCATCCAGTTTATTTCAAGTAAACTATCAGACAGGGATCAGTTAATAGTTTTAGGTGACTTTAATATACCTAGGGCGACATGGTCCACCGTTGAAACGTCGAATATATCACAAATGTTGCACTTGCCAAAACCATTTTCACTTGCCGAAAAATAAATTTTTGGGGCGCTCATATGTATTAAAAATATCAACAAATGTGCAAATAAATCGATGATATCTGATAATTATTCAAAATAAAATATCACGATAAAATATTTATTTTTTCGCAAAAAATATCGATATATTGATATTTTGATATATTTTCGACATCCTTATTTCCAGCTCTACTGTGGGCTACGACCCTGCTACCCTGCAAGCAAATGGGCGATATTTCTATCGCCTATCGTCCAGCAGCCACTTCTTAGTAAGTTCTGGAAGATAGAAACACGACAGAACACATTTTACAAAAACAAGATATACATCTATCGTCCAGAAGTCACTTTTTAGTAACTTCTGGAAGATAGAAACAAAAAAAAGGATTGCGATCGTGGCGAAGTAACTTCTAAGGCACTTCTGGACGATAGAAGGACGATAGAACAATTTGACTACCTAAAAATGGTTGCGATCGTGAAGAAGTAACTTCTGAGACACTTCTGGAAGATAAAAAGGCGTTAGAACACATTTGACTTAAACAAAAGCAGTGGAAAAAACTATCTTCTAATTGACTTCTAGAAGTTAAAATGAAGATAGAAAGGAATTTGGTTTTATTTTTTGAAGTTTTTGGGGTACAGTCCGCTCATGGATCTCTCTTTATACCTGAAAACTACCCTTTTTTTCTGTGACCTACGCACTTTGTGTTTTGAATTCAAGCATCAGTTTGTTTCGAGATTTCTCTGTGATCAGTGCGAATTATTCTGAATTTCTGTGTTTGTGATGAAATGCGGAGTGAACCTGTTATTTTTTTAATATTTCACCACCGCGTACGGTTGAAAATTAAAAAAAAAAATAAAACTTCACTATTTATTTACATCAAAAATAAAAGTGGTTGGAGAAAACGATGTTTAAAGGAAACTCTGGGCAAACCGAAAACTTAACTATACGCAACTTATTTGATTATAATAGCCTCTTCCCATACAGTCCATCCGTGTGAAACGGTTGGGATTTTTGACGAATGTGAAACTCGTGTTCCTCCATCTACCATCCGATAACAGCTGACTTAAGAGCAGTTGCTCAACTCAACATTGACGAAGGGGGATTTTAACTCGGCAAAACTGGCGTAAAATTGCGTTTTCCTAAACTTATTGTAGAATAATATAATAAATAGCATAAGATAATAGTTTAAAACATATCTGAGCTTTTATAACACATTCTATAACGAGTATGCATACATATTACTGACTGGGGGAGAGCCTAACCTCCCGTACCCCACACTCCGCTCTTACTACGCCTCTGTCTAGCCAATATTAATGTGAAAAATTTGTAAACAAAACCAAATTTGTGCTGTTTTGGTAAATTATAACAACTTTGGAGCTTTATAGGAGTACATCGTAAACTTTTAATTAATATTTGTTAGTATTTACGAGTTGCAGAACATATTCTGAGACTTCGCTGCAAACATTGATGTTTTCGTTTGCAGAACAGTTTGGCCCACACATAGCAACTTGTTGGCGAATGCTTTTCCGCTCATAACAAACTACAAATAATTCAACAATAGCCAAAAAACAATGAACTTGAGCATTATTTAATTTTTTTCCGCCATTGCTTGATTTGTTCTCGTAGTCAACGTTCCATTTTTCACAGTCAAGAGAAAGAATTCAGAGTTGCACCGAAAAAACATCGCCTAACTATCGCAAAAAAGAGCCCGTCAAAGTCCGTCAAAATTGGATTTCGGAGTAACTGGGAAATTTTCGGAACGGCAAAACCTTACGGACCATCCGTTCAACGGATGGTAGATGGTGGATGGAGCTCTGTGGGAAGACCCTATTAGAAATGTTCATCGACCATGGAACTGGAATTAAAAGCTTATGGACCGTGTTCAACTGCCGCAATGCTTTCCTAATTATATATTTCAACAAATGTGTTAAAAGAATAAAAATGAAAAACCAATTAACCATTTTGCAATTGGGAAAGGGTCTTCTAGGTATCTTGTACAAAAAATACAGGGACAATTAACAAATGGAAAAAGGTAGAACGAAGTAGCAAGGCCATGATCAACAGGATTTGTTTGGAAGGACCGATAATATATAATCCAGCCTAAAATTATCCTTCCTTTGGAATTCTATTCAAAAATGTCCACTTAAAGGCGATACTAATGCTTCAATTTTTTTAAATTAGAATTGGAGACAGTAATTTTATTAACTATCGAAGTATAAACATCCCATCACATTTTGAAGCGGTTGTAACATTTCAAAGCGAACACGTAAGGTTTTTCCGTTCCGAAAATTTCCCAGTTAGTCCGAAATCCAATTTTGACGGACTTTGACGGGCTCTTTTATGCGATAGTTAGGCGATGTTTTCTCGGTGCAACTCTGAATTCTTCTTCTTGACTGTGAAAAATGGAACGTTGACTACGAGAACAAATCAAATCAATGGGGGAAAAAATTAAATAATGCTCAAATTCATTATTATTGGCTATTGTTCAATTATTTGTAGTTTGTTTTGAGCGGAAAAGCATTCGCCAACAAGTTCCTATATGTGGGCCAAAATTTAAGATGTTCTGCGAAAAAAAACATCAATGTTTGGAGCGAAGTCTTAGAATATGTTCTGCAATTCGTAAATACTAACAAATATTAATTAGAAGTGTACTATGTACTTCTATAAAGATCCAAAGTTGCTATAAATTACCAAAACAGCACAAACTTGGCTTTGTTTACAAATTGTACACATTAATATTGGCTAGACAGAGGCGTAGTAAGAGCGGAGTGTGGGGTACGATCAACGAACATTTTCGCGAACACAGGCAATATAGAATCGTCGAACTTTGTCGAACAAAGCGTCGAACAAATTTATATGAACTTTGAACGCGAACACTACCACCAACGGCAAACTCTCTCAAACATGTTCGCCTAACAAATTCGACTGTGGATGGCCTGCTTAAGTGGTGATTTGTATTTTCGCAACTCCTGCTGGCATTTTTCCAATGGTTTTTGGGTTTTTCTTTCCATTTTTAAATTGGTATTGGCACAACGCATCTGCACAAACACAGCCAAAGATCTAATTTGTAATTAATTGCGTAACGGCTTAATGCGTTTATCGGAATTTCTCCTCTAAATCCAGTATTTTTTCGGCATTTCCTTTATATTTCCCCAGTAGAGCTGGAAATAACATCGGCGATGTATCGATACATCGATGTTTTCCAAAACATCGAAACATCGAGGTTTCCAAACATCGATGTTCGATGTTTCCTCTTTATCCATCACTACTTGGCATGGAAGAATCTTGGTAAGCTGAACGCATTTTTTATCAATTAAGTGAATAATTTGTAATAATAATTGTAGATTTCGACAAATATTGGTGTTGGCGGCGTTTCGAAATGGAGAAGAAGACTTTGAAAGAGCAGAACAGCAATGGTAATTAGAGTAATTCGTTACATTTATATGATTTGTAATATTATTTTTGAATTTGTATATTATTATTATAACAATTATCTAAACTTATGAAACTTAAAAATTAAATTTCTTCTTTCCACAGATATCAACTGATGCGGCATATAAAACTTGCGTCCTTAAATATTTCTGCGTACCGGCTACCTCAACGGAAAGTGAACGAATGTTCAGCAAAGCCGGACTAGTCATAAGCGAAAAGCGCAGCTCCTCAACAAAAATGACTGGATTTCTTAAGTTTTTATTATGTTACCATTTTTCTTATGTTCTTTTTCGAGTAGAACTCGATTGTTTTTAAGTTTAAATATTCAGATAATAAAATGAATTAATCTCGAATAAAGCCGAACCTTGTTTAAGGGAATTAAAACTTTTTTAAAATTAAACAAAAAAAAATCCGATATATCGATACATCGATGTTTTTTCCTGAAAAACATCGAAACATCGATGTAGGTAAACATCGATGTTTTTCCAGCTCTATTCCCCAGCTTATCTGAGTATCGCGATGAAAAAAGGCCCCGCGTTTCTAATATTTTGATACTTTTAGTCAGTGTTTTTTCGCGGTAGGTGATTTTTGTTCATGGAATGGAAATGTATTTTCACAGCAATGACACAAGAAAATAAGAAAATTGTTGTTGGTGCACGATCAAAGAGCCTTGCAACGGCTCGGAACTAGTTGCAACTGTTGCTCCAAAGCATTAGATGCATTTCTACTTCTTCTGAAATATTGTGGGCGCATCCATGTTTGTGGTCAATAAATCGTGTTGGAGTAAGCGGTTATAAATATTTAATTTGGCAAAAACGTTTCTAGTTTGCGGATGTTCTTGTGGCGTCACTGATGGCTGAATAGAATTCTCATTTTTCGATACCTCCCGCAGCATGTACAATTATTTCCCACAGAAAAATTCATATAGTTTGTATGTTCAATTTTCCCCAAAACAAGTAAGACAGGCGGAAAGCATTGAACGCGCGGCCCCGAACGGACGTGATGACCTTTTATTTCCTTTGGCGGGAAAAAATTACAATAGAAACCGGGCGGCACCAACCCCAAGGCCAGCCCCCCCCGGAAATATAAATTGCAGAAAAGTTGGTGTTTCTGTATGGCGCCACGGACGCCTTAAAAATTCCTTTTACCCCCCCACCTGAAAAAATTTCCCCAAGGTTTTATTCAAATTTCAAAAATCCACCCCCCCCCTCCCATGTCCGCATGTTGCACACCCTATGAGGACTCACACTAAATTTTGCCCCTTTTTGTGGGAACCGTGTCCCTGCCTTTCTCAAACTGGGTTTGATTTTGATGAAACTTCAACAGCTTAATTACCTAAAACCTGTTACGTCATATGCCACTGTGAGGGAGCATACCCGACCCGATTTTTCGAGTGCATTTTTGGACCACTTGTAGACCTCGGATTTGCCACCCAGCTATCTAGATCGATAGATAATTTAATTCTAAACAATTTTGCAAACATTTTTTGATTCGGTCCCCAAATAGCGAGAAAATTCAAAAATAAAAATAGCCCCAGTGTTCCAAATTCCACTATTCCACTTTCGTTGCTAAGCGGCCGACGCTATTTTGACCTACATAGCAATATTTTCTTTCCCCTTCGTGTCAGGTAAACCGAATAAAATCGCTGTTCTGGAATTTGGTCGTTGTTGCAAAAGAGCCGCCTGTCTGAACAAGCTGTTAAACATTTTTAATATACCAATAAAACGATGAATTTCTATAAGGATTTTTCGGAAAGACCACATGGTCACTCTTCTAGGGAGATAATACCTAATTATTTTGGCAGCAAGTTAATTTTTAAACGCCTTGTTATGGGTGATTGGGCTAAAAAAGCTGAAGACCAGGAAGTATCGAAGCTGGTATTACGTTTTGTAATAAAATTATTTATATATAATAATGTTATATTTGATATTTTAGGTCAACCAACTCAGGATAGAGCCTGGTATTATTTCTGATCAGAAAACTCGATGTTCACCGGCTACTGAATTTGGCGATGAATGCGGACCCGATGTTGCTGAGTAAGTTTGGATTATAATAATATAATTTATTTATTTTATTATTTAAATTGGTAAAATAACGCTTTGAGAAAGTGTTTTGTAAGATTCACGAAGAAATTCGAGCTATTCAATCACGGCACCCACCTTCTTTGTGCAGGCGATATACAGTACCGAACTTTACTATTGGCACACTTAGCAAATTTAACTTCAAAACCGATTTTCTCCCTCTAATATATTGATTTTAAAATGTAACAAAATTTGTTAGGATAAAGTGGATATTTATCTGTTAAAGTCACTTGGTTTCATTAATTTATCTCTTAAACCTAATTTTTTTTAAATTAAATAACCATAAAATGAGCTGTTTTCCCCGAACAAAATTATTGACACACCTGTGTTGTATTTAAGGGGGGGGTAGGGTCTAGCAAAAAAAAAAATCGATTTTTTTTTATTTTTTTTCTTGTAGATTACCATGTTAAGATTCTACAAAAAAAGTTTTAAGTCAATCGGACAAAAACTTTAGAAGTTATGCTAAAACTAGTACCCCAACCTCTAAGACTTTAGGTACGTAAGTGCATCTTTAAGTGCGTTTTTCTCGAAACCACGTTTTGAAAGTCCGTGACCATCGGCATTTCTAAACGGCTCAATCGTTTTGAAATTTGTCGCATATTTTTCTGCATAAAAAAAACCCGCCCCCTGGGAAGCGTTTTTTTTTATTTTTTAACTTTAAGTATTTTTTTTTAAGCCCAAAGTCGAATTTTTTAGGTTAAAAACGCATTTTTGACTTTGGAAATGCAAAAAAAAATTCGTTAAAAAAAAAATTTTAAAATCGCGCTTCCCAGGGGGCGGGTTTTTTCTTTTCTTAAGCTAAATGTAAAAGCAGAATGGAAATCTAATAATTTTTGGAGGAGATACAGTGGTCACCGCAAAACGCCTTTTTTTAATAGTGTTCCAGCAATCGCTTTGCCACCGATATATTGCAAAAAATGTAGTTAGCACATTGCAGGGCCTTTAAAAATGCCGTTGGTTGAATATCCTTGCAAAAGTCCTTCTTATTCTAAACTTCGATCTGTGCTGATAAGATCTAAGGGTTGACATCCTTTTCCTTGATCCTTTCGCTTCCCTGGCCTCTTAAACACATCGGTCGGGCTATGTGCCTTGCATTTTGGCACAGTGAGAGTCCTCAAACACGCCGTAAAAGGATCCGAATGGTAAAAACAACTTCTGGGCACATATTTCCTAATATTAGCATATGATTGACACTGTTCCTGCCATTAAAATATTATTTTTCGCACAGATATATGCATTGGCCTTTAACATTTTTTTAAATAACCGTTTTTAGTTAAAATTAAGTTATTTTAACGCTTTAAGGATACAAATTTTAGCATAATGCCATCTAGACAACAGAGGCAAAGCAGATTTAGCAAAAAAAATTAGACAAATCGATTAAGTTTTAGCGTAATAGTTAAATACAACACAGGTGTGCCAATAATTTTGTTCGGGGAAAACAAATCATTTTATGGTTTTTTAATTTAAAAAAATTAGGTTTAAGAGATAAATTAATGACTTTAACAGATAAATATCCAGTTTATCCTAACAAATTTTGTTACATTTTAAAATCAATATATTAGAGGGAGAAAATCGGTTTTGAAGTTAAATTTGCTAAGTGTGCCAATAGTAAAGTTCGGCACTGTATTTCATTACTTTAAATGCGTTTTTCTTGAAGGACGTTTTCCTCAGCTGCGGATCGTGTATCTCAAAAAGTAATGCTTCGATCATCATGCTGCTTTTACAGAAATGTTTGTAATGAAATGGCCCACTGTCTGAACCGTTGAACTATGAATTTGTTGTTAGGCAAAAACAACAAAAAAAATAATATGAAAAAAATTGATATTTGACTTTGAAAGAGTGCCACAACCAGAGTTTTTAAGATATTCTATGTAAGTTAGGTTCAGATAGTTTATACATTATTTCTTAACAAAAAACTTGGTTTCATAAAAATTTACACGGGGACCTGTGGACGATCCGCAGCTGGCCTGCTTTTTATACCCGTTACTCGTAGAGTAAAAGGGTATATTGTATTCGTGCAAAAGTATGTAACAGCTAGAAGGAAGCGTTTCCGACCCCATAAAGTATATATCAGGACCAGGATCACTAGCCGAGTCGATCTAGCCATGTCTGTCTGTCCGTCTGTCCGTCCGTATGAACGCTGAGATCTCGGGAACTATAAAAGCTAGAGGATTGGTATTTGGCATGAAGATTCTTGGAGTTCCTACGCAGCGCAAGTTTATTTCAAGAAGGTGCCATGCCCCCTCTAACGCCCACAATAGCTTATACACGATTTTAAAAATTTAAATATTTCGGAAAAGGAAAAATTCAGTTTGGTTGTGCTTACCAATACCTATCGAAATGTTGAAGAAATTTTTTAAATCGGACCATCCGTTAAAAAGTTATGGCTCATCAAAGTTTATATATCCATCTCCCTCGCACTCCCTTTAGCCGAGTGACGGGTATTAGATAGTCGGGACACCAACCCGACTATAGCGTTTTCTCTTGTTTTTTTAATATAGCCTGACAAAAAAAGTATATAGAAAAGATGTAATCAACATGCCAAGTTTTAAAATCCAAACACAATCCCTTATTGGTTTAAAAAAATCACGAAAAACATGAAAAAATTGTCTACGGACGATTTTTTACATAGAACTTTCAAAATTTTCGTTCCAAAATTACCCAAACCTTTATAAATTTTATATCCAGGCATTATGGTGGTGAAAACATTTGCCGGGAAGCATAAAACAGCAGCCAATTCTTCAGGATATGCGCCGTATGCTTAGGATTATTATCCTGTTGGTGGATCCAGATGGTTCCTAGGCATTATTTGTCTATAGATGCCTTCAAATTATGTTCAAATATGGTCTTATACTGAGAACGAACCATAATACCCTCGACGATGACCAAATTTCCTTCTCCCGAGGCTTCAACTGATCCCCACACCATGACTTTCCCACCACAGTACTAATTTGGACCGTAAAGCACTTCGGTGGGAGTGACGAGTCAACGAGACCCAAAAGAAGCTTACGAACAAACATTATGGCATTGCAAATTCTACGGTGTTGTAAAGACGGCAAGTCGATTAGTTTAAGTCTGCCTCGATAAGATGGAAGTAGTCTGCCGGAATCCCATCGAATTCTATTCTATTTCGATTAAAAATAAAAGTTTATTGTAATGAAAAGGAGCCCAAAACCTTAGTAAATTCAAATTTATTTTACTAGTATTGGAAAAATTAACACGTATCGAGAACAAGGGCGTTGATCACTCTGAATCCGGACTCTACAAGTATCTCATTATGCTTAGTTAAAGAGACATCAAGTAAATTGAATTGAATTATACATACAGTGACAGACAAAAGTCTACATATTATTTACGACTAATCGAGCACCATGGTCACACTTTTTAATATCGTTTTAAAGCTTATTGTCTTAGGTACTATCGATAAAAATTTGGTAATTATTCGATAACATTTGTGGAAGCTATAGCAAATTAAACATGGAGGATCAAAGTGAGCATTTTCGGCATATTTTGCTTTTTTACTTCCGAAAAGGAAAAAAAGCGGTCGAAGCTCGCGAAAAATTGTGTGAAGTGTATGGTAAAGATGCCATGAGTGATCGCCAATGTCAGCGCTGGTTTGCCAAATTCAGGCTTGGAGATTTTGGAGTTAAAGACGCCCCACATTCTGGTCGACCATCGGCCGTTTTTGACGAACAAATTCTGCCTTTGCTGGATGAAAACCGGCGTTATTCAACGCTCAGAAGCTCAGTGTGTCGCATACAACCCTTGAAAACCATTTGAAGTAACTTGGCTACGTAAGCAAGCTTGATGTTTGGGTTTCGCATAACTTAAAGGAAATTCACCTAACTAAGGGCCGTTTTCTCGTCCGTACTTCAATTTGACTGCCGGGACAACGGAGCGATAAACAAGAAATGGTTTACTCGTCCTTATGTTAGCGCAGGTAGCGACAAATTTTGTCGGGGTTCTTCTTCCACCCTTTCAGATTTGTGCAGGTGGATTTGTGCGCACATTTGCAAGTGTTGCCAGACATTCGAGCGTTGTCAATCTGACTCCACTCTTCATTCGAAAACAGCTGATTCAATTTATTCCAAAAATGAATTCCCGAGCGATTTATCTTTAAACTCTGTGGGATATCGTCGAATTGTCTGAAGTGCGAACTTATCTACGCAAATATCAAGGCCAAAGATATTACTTCGAACATTACAGTGATAAAGAATTTGTTAAAAGGTTTCGCTTGTGTAAAAGCTCGGCTCTATTTGTTTTGCAAAAAATTGTTTTACGACCTGAATCTAAAGTAAAGAAGTAAGTGCATTCATTTGGTTTAACTAATTCCATATAATCAAAAACCATTATTACAGGGAAACGACAATACAGCCATGGGTTAAGCGTCTAAAAGCACTTAGATTCTATGCAAGCGGCAGTTTTCTTATTACTGTTCTACAAGAATTGTCTTAGTTGTTAGTTTGAAATTTTGTTTAGCTGATAATCAGCTGTTAGTGGGACTGTTTTATGGTATTTTTCGATAGTTATACCCGTTACTCGTAGAGTAAAAGGGTATATTGTATTCGTGCAAAAGTATGTAACAGCTAGAAGGAAGCGTTTCCGACCCCATAAAGTATATATATTCTTGATCAGGGTCACTAGCCGAGTCGATCTAGCCATGTCTGTCTATCCGTCTGTCCGTCTGTCTGTCCGTCTGTATGAACGCTGAGATCTCGGAAACTATAAAAGCTAGAGGTATGGTATTTGGCATGAAGATTCTTGGAGTTCCTACGCAGCGCAAGTTTATTTCCAGAAGGTGCCACGCCCCCTCTAACGCCCACAATAGCTAATACACGATTTTAAAAATTTAAATATTTCGGAAAAGTAAAAATGCAGCTTTGTTGTGCTTATCAATACCTATCGAAATGTAGAAGAAATTTTTTAAATCGGACCATTCGTTAAAAAGTTATAGCTCATCAAAGTTTATATCTCCCTCGCACTCCCTTTAGCTGAGTTACGTTTATTAGATAGTCGGGACACCAACCCGACTACAGCGTTCGCACTCCCTTTAGCTGAGTGACGGGTATTAGATAGTCGGGACACCAACCCGACTATAGCGTTCTCTCTTGTTTTTCGACTAATTTTTGACAATTAGTTAACTTTTCTGTTGTGGGGTTGCCAACTTGTCTCAAATTAGTTCGCCTTTTATTTGAAGTTTTAAGGGCCGGTTTCTCAAGTGCCGGCTAACATTTCTCGAACAGATAAAGTCCCTGCTAAGGCATTTTGGCTTTCTCGAGCATCAATGTGAGAGCTAACTTTGACAGGGACTCGGAGTCCCTGTTAAGCGTTTTCGACTCGATAAAACGACAGCTGATTTCCCAAAGCCAAATAAGAAGAAGAAACGAAATCACAGCTGACTTTGCCTTTGAAATATACCCAAACAGGTGATAGAATAATCAAAGCACGCCATTTTTTGCGCTTTACAGCACATTCTGTGCGCTAACAGCACTCTGTAATTGCTTCTCGATCAGATAAATTAAAGGCGTCGAGAAAACCGATTTGCTTTTACGATAAGTTTATCTGGTGATTATCTTTTTCGAACAGATAGCTATCAGGGACTTTAGCCGGCACTCGAGAAACCGGCCCTAAATGACGGAAGAGAAAACCGAACTCGATTTACCGCCTGGATTAATTTATCCTTCCATTAGCTAAATTCTACTTTGCAGGACGGACGAGAAAACGGCCCTAAGCGTATCAATATCTGCTATTCTCTGCTGCAACG
>JBAMCJ010005026.1:0-62222 GCA_037075205.1 Drosophila prostipennis | reverse complement strand
TCATTTTGGGAAGAAGAAGAAAATCTTATTTTGGCTATAACTTTTGAACGGAGCGTCCGATCTTCTGATATGACCCCTCATATTAAGCGCATTTTCAGTAGCAATACAACTAACGTAGTCCGGGGGGCCAATTATCCCCACCGGCCCCAACAGATCCAAATTTCTAAATTTTCACTTTTACACTTTCACCGCTCTCCCTCCCAAACCAATTGATTTTCTTGAGGTCTTGGTATGCAATCCTTTAAGTTTTAGCAATACCTTTAATTTGGTGTATTACTCATTACGATCGGACTATCACAGCAGATTTTCAATTTTGCGGCTATATAATAGTAGTCGCCTTCGCACACTCTCCTGGTGCGCTTCGTCACTACATGGACTGCCGTCCATAGTGATATTTTCTTACTCTGTCCGGCTGTCTGTATGGCTGGTGGTATCACTGCGCCGTCGCGTTAATTCTCGTTTTACTGTCTGTTAGCTAAGTCTCTTGTTATACCCTTGCAGAGAGTATTATGATTTCAGTCAGAAGTTTGCAACGCAGTGAAGGAGACGTTTCCAACCCCATAAAGTATATATATTCTTGATCAGCATCAGTCGATCTAGCCATATCTGTCTGTCTGTCCGTTTCTACGCAAACTAGTCTCTCAGTTTTAATGCTATCGTGATAAAACTTTCCAAAAGTCTTCTATCATTTGCAGGTAGTATATAAGTTGGAACGAGTCGGATCGGACAACTATATCATATAGCTCCCACAGAAATAATCGGAAAAAAATTTTTAAAAAATTATATCTTGGGTGTTTTTAAACATATAACCTTTTACTTTTGGAAATATCATTTTTTATCTAATTCTGAATTTCGAATAAAATTTTTTTAAAATCGGACGCAAATATCATATAGCTGCCATACGAAGGATCGGAAAATTAATGGAAATACAATAAAAATAAATTATTGCTTCGTTGGCTTTTAGTATTCTCTTCTACTCTGCACTCAAAAAATTATTTTTTCTTAAATATAGAAAGATACAAATTTTCTGTGCTTTAGAAAAAAATTTTCTATAAAGAGAAAAAAATTTCTAAACTTCAGAAAATTTCTCTGTTAAACGATTTTTTTTAGAAATTTTTTTCTCAAAATGAGAAAAATCCTTTTTTTTTCTAAATTTAAGGTGTTTTTTTTTAATCTGTCTTTCTTTATTTGAGGGTTAAAATCGCCATTGCCTTTAGAAAAAAAAGACTAAATATTTCTAAAAATAAAAAAAAAATCGCCATTCAAATTAGAAAAAATTCTTATATAATAGAAATATTGTTTTTCTAAAAAACAGAAAAAATGTTTAAAATTTTTCTAACATTCAGAAAAAAATGTCTGTTTTTATGAACTTTTTTTCTAAAAAATAAAAAATTCAACCTCATTTGATCAGTTTCCCTTCTTATACACTTTTTAGAAATTTTTTTTTAAGTCTAAGAAAAAATCGCCTTCAATCGTAGAAAATTTGGTAGCCTAGGGGTCTAACGCGTGCGTGCATGAATATGTTATTCAAGCTAATAGCCGCAAGTGTGAGTTCAATCCCACGTAGAGGCGAAAAATGCATGGTGTCTTTTTATTTTTTTTTTTTTAATCCCTAATATTTACATATTAATAAAAAAAATGTGTTGCATTTTTTTTAAATTTTTTGAATAGTTATATTTTGTTAAAAATGATTTTTATGTTTTTCAAATTTGAAACATTCAAATACTGTTACTATTAAACCATAGTAAAATATATTTGTGTATAAATATTAAAATTAATCAATAAATATTTACGAACAAAATTAAATAAACAAATACAATAACTAGAAGCGAGCCACGTGATGCATCCGTGGCGCAGCGGTTAGAGTGCTTGACTGCAAACTGTAAACTCGAGATGTTTTTCTCAAAAGTGTAAGTTGTTGGGTTTTTATATTTATAATTTGTAATTTGTAAACTCATTTCAGTTATAATTACAGGTCCGATTTGAAACTTAAAGTGCTTGTACATAATAAACATCACCTACACCACGTGCACAATATAAGGAAATTAAAATAAGATGACAAACAAGAAAGGAAGCTAGCTTCGGCCAGCCGAAGCTTATATACCCTTGCAGATAATTCCTATTAATGACTAATTTTCCGATCGTTCCTATGGCAGCTATATGATATAGTTGTTCGATATTGATAAAATTAAAATCAAAATTCGAAAACATTTAAAAAGACTCATATCCCAGAGTAGAAGAGAATACAATAAAATTCAACGAAGCAATAATTTATTTCCTATTATATTTCCATTAATTTTCCGATCGTTCCTATGGCAGCTATATGATATAGTCGTCCGATTTTGAAACAAATTTATTCGAAATTCAGGATTAAATAAAAAATGGCATTTCCAAAAGTAGGAGGTTCTAGGTTCAAAAACACCCAAGATATAATTTTTTTTCATTTTTTTTCATTTTTTTTCCGATTATTCCTATGGGAGCTATATGATATAGTTGTCCGATCCGGCTCGTTCCGACTTATATACTACCTGCAACAGAAAGAAGACTTTTGGGAAAGTTTTAGCCCGATAGCTTTAAAACTGAGAGACTAGTTTGCGTAGAAACAGACAGACGGACGGACAGACGGACAGACGGACAGACGGACAGACTGACAGACGGACAGACGGACAGACGGACAGACGGACATGGCTAGATCGACTCGTCTAGTTAAGCTGATCAAGAATATATATACTTTATGGGGTCGGAAACGTCTCCTTCACTGCGTGTCAAACTTCTGACTGAAATCATAATACCCTCTGCAAGGGTATAACAAGAACGGAGAACAACAACACAAGGAGGACGTGGCGTCACAGAAACAACCGGCATAATTCCGATTACCACCAAAGCATCATTTTTGTATTTTCTGGATTTCAGGAATTTTTTTTTGTATTTAGAAAAAAATTATTATTAAAAAATTAAATTATTTCTAAATTGTAAGACATATTTTTCTACTTTTTCGAGAAAAATTTCTAAATAGCAGTTCTTTTTTTTTGTATTTTAGAAAAAGCGCCTTTGATTTTAAAAACCTACTTTTTTGAATATAGACAAAATCGCCAGTGACGCAAATTCATAGGCGATTTACTAATACCAAGGGCGATTTTAGTCTTTTTTTTTTTTGAGTGTGGGATATGACTCTTTTTAAATGTTTTATCAATATCGAACTACTAAATCATACAGCTGCCATAGGAAGGATAGGAAAATTAGTGATTAATAGGAATTAGCTAGCTTCCTTTCTTGTTTTTTCGATGTTTCTTGTCCCCTTTTTTTGGCCGAATGTCCAGTAATTATTTAAATATATTTTAAATATTAATTAACTTTTAATTTGGAGGAAACTAGTTCCCCGCGGAGATGGACAAAAGCCTTTCGACTTACCTCAAATCCATTCAACATGGGGTTTTCATCAATGATACCACAGCCTTTTGTTTTGTGCCCTCATGACACCGTTTGCCACTCCGCATCCCCGCTCGTTGTCATTTTCGCCCTTGGCGCCTTCCTTTCCGTTGCCGCTTTCCCCTATCGACCTGGTGATATTGCCCGAAGTTTCGCCCGTGACAACCGCTGCCTTTGCGCCGGTCCTCAGGTGTACGCCCACCACCTCCTCGGCGGAGACGACTCCTTCCACGGTTTTGAGGTGCTGGCGCTGCTGGTGGCCATCGCGCAGGTGCTTGCCTCCTGGGGCGTGCTTGCCGTTGTGCAGAGTCAGGCTGTACTTGGGCTTGCTGGGGCCGCTTCCGTATCCGCCCGCCATGTTGGCGACCAGGCTCAAGTGCTGCGGCTTCTTCGGCATAGTGGTGCTGCCGGCTGGGGCTGCGGCGACCCGCTTCGGGCCCGCGGCCACCAACTTGAGCGAGGCTTCGAACTAGAGATTGTCGGGGTAGCTGCGGAAGTTATAGGTCCTGGCCCGCTGGAACTCCGCTGCAGCGGCCGCCGCGGAGGCCGAGGAGCTGTTCCCGCTGCTGTACGGATTGATCATGGGGGCGGTGGCCTTGGAGTTCATGGTGCCAATGCCGTCGTCGTAGATGCTACTGTGGTCCTGTCCGCCTGTGCTGCAGTGGCTGCTGTGGCTGTGGCTGCTCTTGCCGCCGCCGCTGCTCACCGTGTTTGTGTTGCTGCTGCAGCCGCTGCGCTCCGAGCCCGGGCCCTTGAGCGGCTTGAAGATGGCCGTGGTGGCGTAGTACTTCTCCATGGGTGGCGGCGGAACTGTCGGCGGTCGCGGGAAAATGCTGCTCAGCGGCGGCGGCGGAGTTCGCCGCACATTCACGTAGCCACTACCGCCAGCCGCTCCACCAGCCATTTTCGACGACGGCATGTAGTCCTGCATGTGGGGCACGGCGTAGCCACCTTCCGGCACATCTGTGGGGTCGTCGAGCAGGCGATATTATAGCGAGGGGAGAAAAGAGCGGGGAAAGGTCTGCTTAGTCAGGGGAAATCGTCACAGAAATGTATTTGCATTAGTTGCCGGCAACGCCGTGTTTTATGACTCTTCGCGCCAGCCGGCGGAAACGCCCTCTGCCCGGGCTCAAAAGGGGTCAAGGGGGTTGACGGGGCTTACACACCTGTATAATCGGGCGTCATATTGCACTGTAAATCATTAACCGCTGCGTAGCCGTTCACACCGCTCGTGTACATATTCACATTGAAGGGTTCGTGGTACAGACTGTTTTTGCCTATCGAGTCGTTGTCATCCACGCTGGCCTAAAGGAGCAATAAAAGTAAATGGGAAAGAAAGTTCATTTAATGGATACATATCGTTGGGAGTGCCACTCTCTATTCAGTAAAAAATGCTTCCAGAATCCATTAGCATTCCTTAAAGCCAAAGAAATTTGTAATTTGTTTTTTTCTGAATGAATAAGATTTAGCCAGAATTACTAGACTTTGTTCCACGGCCGTTCGAACCAGACTTTTAACTATTTAATTTTTCTTCAGCTCGTTATCCGAACACTTGGCCAAATAAATCCCTTATCTTGGTCCATCTGTTGCTTCGACTTCCAGCCCGATAGCTTTGCTACTGAAAACCCGTGCTTCGCTTTCTATTTCGATCATAAAGTTTTCCGCACACAGAACTCTTAATTTCCACTCGGGAAAAACTTCTTTCATCCAATTTTATTCCCCTCAGTGGGCTGAACTTTAAAGTTTCCCCCTGACTGGCCACTTAAGCTTGACCCCCACAAATCAACAGAGCACGCACACTGTCGTCGGGCGTTGAAAAGTCCCATTAAATAAATGCCGGACGGAGGGCTCCTCACGTAGGACTAAGCAGTGTGGAAACTCCACGCTACATTGAACAATTATGTGGAAATTCGAGACAGGAATTTCCCGGCCACTACGCACACGTATCCCTGATCCCCACCCCTATCTTCGACTCCATCTCCGTCTCTACCCACCCACCTTGATGCTGTTGCCATTCTGGCGGTGCTTGTCCACGTTACCGCCGAGGGTGTTGGGATTGAAGCTGTACTGGAACGCGTCCAGGACGTTGCTGCCGCGGGCCCGCTTCGTCCGCGAGACAATGAACAGGATGATCGCCACCAGCAGGATTATTATCGTCGTCAGCACCACGATGACCACCCCGATGAAGTTGGCGTCGTTCGGCTCCTGATCGATGGGGCGTGGCGCAATTACTGCAATGAAAGCGGAAAGAGCAAAGGGCAAATTGAAATTTAAATTAACAAAGGCGCGCGTCGGAACGAAATTAAATGTAAATATTGTTTAAATAAATAATTAGCCAGGGTCCGAGAACGCGAAAAAACGAAAGGGCCGATCGGTAGCATTGCAAAGTTATATAATTGGACTTATCGTGCTTTTCAGCCACTTACACTGCGGTCCGTTGTTGAATTTGCTGTTGCCCCCAGAATTGCCGCCCGCCGTGGCCACGCCCTCTCCAAGACCCCCGGCCGAGCCACCCACTCCGTTGGGATTGTTCTTGCTGGGATGGTACTCGTTGCTCTTGGTGTCATCATGGGTATCCTGCGCCTGACTCGGAGAACTGCTGCGCTGCTCCTGCTCGTCAGTGAAATTTCCAAGGGCGGGCACTGAAGATGGTAAAATGGGAGAAATGTGAAGGTTAGGTAGGGATTATTATGTTGTCCTAGTTATAAGACGATTAGAGAACGCATCCCAAAGCACAGCTGGCCACCTTTAAAGGAACACTGGTGCATTTTCCATTATCCAGAGTTCACTTTGATGCCAAACTTTTCCTATCCTAGCTTATGTTTCTTGTATCTTGCCAGCATCTTCGGGGTATGACAAAACATAAATGTTTGAGGTGGGCCCTGCTCTCAGTCCATCCGACAAAATACGTCTTCTCGAGTGGGTGACCTCGTTTCTTTGGACAGTAAATGGCGTAATTACTGTGCGAAGTTCTTTCGGGAAAGTGGCGGAGTTGAGGCTGCTGTTTTGAGTTATGTCCTTGCTTCTCAGACTGGACTGGGTGGTGTCTTTTGTTTCGACCGAGCCATTGTCCCTCGGGTGGCAGGGTTTGTTCCCGTCTGCTTCCCTCTGGCGAAGGGAGTACACTCATAGAAATTTTCCGGTAAAATCGCCCTAAAAGCAAGGAAAATCGCCCTAAAACGGGGGTCAATGGCGACTAGGCAACAAATCTAGGGCGAATCGCCCTAAAAATACGGGTGAATTTGTAATACATTTAGGGCGATTTTTCGTAGATCTAGGGTGATTTTTCTATTTTCAAAGGTAATTGCCCTAAAAATAAGAAATTAGACCTTTAAACTAAATCCAGTTTCCTTTAAATCCAGGGCGATTTTTCTGGACTTATAGGCGAATTGCCCTGGAAATCGGAAAAAATACCTTTAAACTAAAGGCAGTTTTTCATAAATCTAGGGTGGTTTTTCTTATATTTAGGGTTTTTTTTTCTATTTTTGAAGGCGAATCGCCATAAAAATAAAACCAAATAAAAGCAAAAATATCAATTAATTTTTCGTCGGGGGGGGGGTTAGGGGTGGTTGATATTTCCTGGGAACTGGACTCAACACATACACACACACACACACACGAACATCGTTTCAGCTAATTTATTTGTTGAATTGTCGGCGCTATATCGGACGATGCCGTTGGGGGCAGGAGGCAGCAGACTTGTATAACCGCCGGTTATAACTGAAAAATCATCTTTGTAATCGAATTTAGGAGATATATATAAGGAGAAAAAACAACTTACTTGAGAAAAACATTAGGTGTCACTACGCGGGATCGAACCCACGGCCTCTCGAGCTGGAGTCTAACGCTCTAGCGCTGCACCACATCTTATTTTCTTGCGGTCTAAGTTATACAAACAAAAACTTGCATTTTTTGCTGATGGCTGGGATACTTCGGGCCGTTCCTTCGCATGCTTAACATAAATTAGTCTTTAAACTCAGAATTTCCATATTTATTTAAGGTTTAAAGACTACTTTAAATTTAACATGCGGACGAAAAAACTTAACTAGTAATAAAAACTCTAATAACAAAAAAAAAGTGTTGACCCACACAGGAATCGAACCCACGACCTGTATTTTCAAACAGCAAATCTGAAAGTGCGAGTGCTTAGACCGCTGGGCTACCCGTTTTCAAACTTTTGGTGCGATTTTTAAGGCGATTCGCCCGTGAAGTTAGGTAGATTTTCTAACTCACTTGTTTTGACCTGTCAACTACACACACATGTTCATAACATGTTTTACATGTATGTATGTATCCATTAAAATTCGTTTGAATCTTGGTAGTATTTAGGGTAATTTTTTGTGCTTTTTTGTTCAACTTTTTAGGGCGATTTCACCCTAAAAAGAAGGAATTACTTTTGGAGTCGACTCATAAAAATTCGCCCTAAAATATAGGACAAATTTGCCTTTTTGAAAAAACTAACCCTAAAAAATATTTTCCATGGCGATTTTTCGTATATTTAGGGCTAGCCACCTGTATAATAAGAAAATTTTTCGTAGTTTTAGGGCGATTTTGGTTTTAGGGCGACTTTTCTAGTATTTAGGTAAAAAATTCTATGAGTGTAGCTGGCCTCACCCGACTGAGCGACCACAGGGCCATAAAACGTTTAAAATAATTAAAATATTTCGTGCCACATTTATCACACACACACAGGGAAAGGGGCTCCAGGGATAATGGCGAATATGCCGCATATCCTTTGCCACAGTGCGCAGATCTCACTGTTGTTGTCGCATGCCTTTTATAACTAATTCCCTTTGTGTGTCCCCAGGGCCTCTCTCTAGCCCCGCCATTGTTTTCTTATTTTTTGGCCTTTGTATTTTTAGAAACCTTTAAAAACGAGTATAGCTCCCTGACAGCAGGGACTGCAATCACCGCGAGCAAATCTCACAAATTGGGGTTAATTCTGTGTACACTCGCACAGTGCCTGATAAAAATATACGCATACACTCGAAAGATACTTCCCTACTATTTTGAAAGTGCGTTTCTTTTGTTTACCCTTACTCCAGATTCTCGCCCTTTGAGGCCTGCACTCGAGGCTTCTAAATAAAAACAAGAGAGAACGCTATAGTCGGGTTGGTGTCCCGACTATCTAATACCCGTCCCTCGGCTAAAGGGAGTGCGAGGGAGATATGAACTTTGATCAGCAATAACTTTTTAACGAATGGTCCGATTTAAAAAATTTCTTCTACATTTCGATAGGTATTGATAAACACAACAAAACTGCATTTTTACATTTCCAAAAAATTAAAATTTTTAAAATCCTATATAAGCTATTGAGGGCGTTAGAGGGGGCGTGGCACCTTCTTGAAATAAACTTGCGCTGCGTAGGAACTCCAAGAATCTTCATGCAAAATACCAATCCTCTAGCTTTTATAGTTTCCGAGATCTCAGCGTTCATACGGACGGACAGACAGACGGACAGACGGACAGACGGACAGACGGACAGACGGACATGGCTATATCGACTCGGCTAGTGACCCTGACCAAGAATATATATACTTTATAGGGTCGGAAACGCTTCCTTCTCCCTGTTACATACTTTTGCACGAATACAATATACCCTTTTACTCTACGAGTAACGGGTATAACAAGAGAGAACGCTATAGTCGGGTTGGTGTCCCGACTATCTAATACCCGTCACTCGGCTAAAGGGAGTGCGACCACTGTAGTCGGGTTGGTGTCCCGACTAAAGGTTGTAACTCAGCTAAAGGGAGTGCGAGGGAGATATAAACTTTGATCAGCAATAACTTTTTAACGAATGGTCCGATTTAAAAAATTTCTTCTGCATTTCGATAGGTATAACTAAACGCAACAAAATTGCATTTATACTTATCAGAAATATTTGAAAATGTGGGCGCCAGGCACATTTTAGTATGGTTTGTGGGCGACTATGGGCGATTGTGGGCGTTAGAGGGGGCGTGGCGGTCGCCTGAAATAAACTTGCGCTGCGTAGGAAGCCCAAGAATATGTGTTGGTAATCCCAATATTCTAGCTTTTGTAGTTTCCGAGATCTCAGCGTTCATCCGGACGGACAGACGGACAGACGGACAGACGGACATGGCTAGATCGACTCGGCTAGTGATCCTGATCAAGAATATATATACTTTATAGGGTCGGAAAAGCTTCCTTCTAGCTGTTACATACTTTTGCACGAATACAATATACCCTTTTACTCTACGAGTAACGGGTATAAACAGCTGGTTGCCCCCGGTGTGCGTTCCGCCTAACCCTCCAACCATTCCAACCCACTCTATATACATAAGTAGTCGGATTCCATCCCAACTCGTCTTGTGTGCGTGACAAATGATTCGTTGCGACGATTTTGTTTTCTGGATAGTCATGTAATTGCTGCAGACAAGCGGGCACGGCATGGCAGTTCTTTTTGTTTATTGTGGTTTCGGTTTTGGTTATCTTTGGCTCTTGCTCTTGCATTCGGCAAACTATTCAGGACTATCAATCGTCGAGACAATTCGAGTATTATTTCCGAATAATACTAATCAGAATCTAGCAAAAACGCATGTTATTAATTGGTATCGCTTTGTACTGTGTGATAACATTTTCTTCTACTCTGCAAAGTAATATTTTTTAAGATTTTAGAATTTGTTGCCAGCAACAATAGGAGAATTAATTATACGTATATAAATCAAAAAGTGTAATATTTCACAAATAACTATTTTATTTTTATAAAGTCGGACAGTCGGAAAGGTGTAAAATATTGGCTGGCCGAAGGTAGCTTCCTTTTCTTAATTTATCCTTTATAAGACGCTCAGATTTTTACCTGCCTCCCATCCTTTTCTCTCCCTTGTTCTTCTAATTGACTTGTAAAATCAGAGTTGGGCTCGATTTATATTCGACTTCCTCCCTTAATAAAACTACTAGATTTCCCCATCAGGGATTGTTCTCCGTGACCAAATCCAAGTGCCATCTGCCCCGAAATGTAAAATGCAGGAAATCCCTATTTATATAGCACGCTTTATTGAACTCATCAATCAAACTTGCCTGCTAGGGGATATTATCCCTTACCCTATTTCGCACCTAACTACGGAGGGATTTACGTTGATTCTCCACCGAAAGGAATATAAACGATTTTTGGTTCACTGACCGAAGCGATCTGCTCAAATAAAGTAATTGGTGCCGGAGGGTTGATCCCGGGATTGAGCCTTTTAATCGGAGCATGTCAGGATATTCAGACAAAAATAAGCTGAAAATGCAACGCATGCCTCGAATTCAGATGTTGGTATATCTACCCTTAAGTCTTATATTGTTTACATTTGCAAGCAGACGGGTTGTTCGCATTCAATTGACTTTGAGTTTCAAGCCAGGAGGAAATGTTTGTGTTCTTTTATCTCTGGGCTGTCCCTTCCCCTAAGCTACCCCCTCCTTTCTGAGGTCCATTGTTATTGGCCAAAAAGTTGGAAAAATGTTTTATCCTGAGCTAAGAGTAATGCATTGCTTTCCCCATCATCGGCTGTGTTGTCGCATAATCGAGAGTGAAATGAAGCTGAAAAATGCATTTGTACCCATGCAATGCATTTCATCAAACGGCCTACTTCAGTTGGCAAGCGATTCCCTGCCAGTTTCACTTATTTGGCATCCCCGCATCTCACGTACTGTACTCACCGGATATAAAGCTGATCTCCGACAGCATAATCCACTTGACGGCAAAGTACAAATTGATTTTCAAATATTTGCCCACGCGATGGTGCAGCTTAATAGTAACATCCCGGGCGTGATCCATTATGGTGTCGGGCATATAAGAGAACTGAACAGGTTCCCCCGAGAAGTAGCTTCCGCCAATGCTGAAGAAGACCTTGGCATGCACAAAAACCTGAGACACATAATAGAGTTTTGCAATTACTTAACATGAACATAGACTATATGCGAAAATAAACACGAGTACTACTACACTTCGAGTTTTAAGAAAGTTGGAATAATTTGTATAGATAAAATGGATTTTAATTAATTTATGGATAGAAGTTTATGACCACTTTTCAAAAATGGGATTGGACATTCACCTGGACATCCTTGGTGAACATATTGTTCGTGTGGAGCACGATGGCACTGAAATTGCGAACCGTATCGAACTCAAAGACAATTTCCACTGGCTTTCCCAGCAGTCCCGGCGTATCGTTCCGCCAGCCAATCCATTCATAACCTGAAATGAAAAAAAGCCATCAAAATGAAATAAAATGAACATTTCACATGTCAGCCCAGGGAGGGGGAAATCAATAGAGCAGCCCTGAGGGGGACTGACATGTAAAGCTCTTTAAGCCCCCAACCTGGCATTGCCAATGGCACATTTGGGGTGAAGTTTTCCCCAAATGCCCGAAAACAAATAAATGCTCACGGCAGGCACACGAAAGGGGGCTGGGGTTGGGGGTGACTCTGTACATATAACTAGAAATAATGGCCAATGCGACATTTAAGCCATTTTTTCCGCTGCTGAGCCTTGTTTGCGTGGCCCTAATTTCAGTGGAATAACGAGTCCCCTACGTGGGGGTTTATAGAGGACTTCGTGAGAGTGGGGATTTAGCGAGGGGCTCTTCCGCAGGAGTCATGCAATATTGGCTTGCAGCCACTGTGGCTATATGCCTATGGGATTGTGAAACAAGACCTAACCAGAATTTATGCAATACCTCCCTGGGAAGCAGTAGGGGTCACAGAACGCCCCAACCCGGCCAAGTATTGATTCCCACTTATATCGCATGTAAGCAAAGACGAGCAAATAGCTCCCGATAAAGTGGAGATATGGTAGTACCGGAATTCGGAATTATGCGCCGGAAACTTCCTCGTTGCAACGCGCTGCTTTCACGACTCCGTCTCGACCTCATCTTGAATTGTGACAAACACAGCGACTGCATGTCTAATTGTCTAACCGAACTTCGCTGCTGCGTAAAGTTCTCTATAATTTCGATTATTGGCCATTTGCCAATCCATAAAGAATTCAATGGAACCGCGCGGGGCACTGAAAATGAGCGACATGGAAAAATATAAACTGGCAAGCTTCGCAAATTCCCAAACTTTTGCATTTTCGGGGCGGAAATGAATGCCAGTGCTGCCATAAATTATCAACTATGCATAATGTTTACATTTTTTACTGGCAGTGGTGGAATGGGCGGGGAGTCTATATTTCGGGTTGCTATCCGGGCAAGTTTTACGCGACGCCAGCAAATGGTCCAAAGTTATTATTTATTTTTGTTTATTGTGTTGTGTTGTGCTGTGCAGTCAAATTATTTGCGAAAGCCAAAGTTTTCCCCCACGCGCCGCCATCGATGTTCAATGAAGTGAGCTTTCAGCGGCGCAATGGGGGTCAGACGTGGCCCTATGCTTTTTCTGTCGGTGAACTTTTGTCATTATTTGATGTTAATCAGTTTCTTCTGCAGCTATAAATCTTGACTGCTTCAAAGGCCCTCATCGTACTGTGGGCCTTGTTTTGGATAAGGTCAAAAAAGGCCTAATTCAAGACTTTTTGTTGTGCTAAATACGTTATATTACAAATTATCAAAAATTTACGATTTAATTTTTAAAAAAATCCTTCATTAGAACTATCGAAAAATTAAAGGGAAATTGACTAAGAGCAAATTAAAGACAAGAAAGGAAGCTAGCTTCGGCCAGCCGAAGTTTATATACCCTTGCAGATAATACCTATTAATGACTAATTTTCCGATCGTTCCTATGGCAGCTATATGATATAGTAGTTCGATATTGATAAAATTAAAATCGAAATTCGAAAACATTTAAAAAGACTCATATCCCAGAGTAGAAGAGAATACAATAAAAGTCAACGAAGCAATAATTTATTTCCTATTATATTCCCATTAATTTTTCGATCGTTCCTATGGAAGCTATATGATATAGTCGTTTGATTTTAAAAAAATTGTATTCGAAATTCAGAATTAGATAAAAAATGGCATTTCCAAAAGTAGGAGGTTCTAGGTTCAAAAACACCCAAGATAAATTTTTATACCCTTGCAGAGGGTATTATGATTTCAGTCAGAAGTTTGCAACGCAGTGAAGGAGACGTTTCCGACCCCATAAAGTATATATATTCTTGATCAGCATCACTAGACGAGTCGATCTAGCCATGTCCGTCTGTCCGTCCGTCTGTCCGTCTGTCCGTCTGTCCGTCTGTTTCTACGCAAACTAGTCTCTCAGTTTTAAAGCTATCGGGCTAAAACTTTCCCAAAAGTCTTATATCTATTGCAGGTAGTATATAAGTCGGAACGAGCCGGATCGGACAACTATATCATATAGCTCCCATAGGAATAATCGGGGGAAAAAATTTTAAAAAAATTTATCTTGGGTGTTTTTGAACCTAGACCCTCCTACTTTTGGAAATGCCATTTTGTATCTAATTCTGAATTTCGAATAAAATTTTTTTAAAATCGGACGACTATATCATATAGCTGCCATAGGAACGATCGAAAAATTAAATGAACTAATTAATAGGAATTATCTGCAAGGGTATATAAGCTTCGGCTGGCCGAAGCTAGCTTCCTTTCTTGTTTTTACATTTTTTTCCCCGATTATTCCTATGGGAGCTATATGATATAGTTGTCCGATCCGGCTCTTTCCGACTTATATACTACCTGCAATAGATATAAGACTTTTGGGAAAGTTTTAGCCCGATAGCTTTAAAACTGAGAGACTAGTTTGCGTAGAAACAGACGGACAGACGGACGGACAGACGGACGGACAGACATGGCTAGATCGACTCGTCTAGTGATGCTGATCAAGAATATACATATATACTTAATGGGGTCGGAAACGTCTTCTTCACTGCGTTGCAAACTTCTGACTGAAATCATAATACCCTCTGCAAGGGTATAAATATTTGATTTTGATCGTATTCTCTTCTACTCTGCTATATACATAACTTTCTTTATATACTTCAAAATTCCGAATTAAATTTAACCACAATCTGACGAATATAGGTGCCGTAAGAAGTTTAGAAAATTAATGTGAAAATATTATTATTAAGTAAATCTCAATTTTACATAGGGGAGAGGTCTGTAGGTTGGTACACCTTTTGTTTTTAATCTGCCATTTCGACATTCACTTATGAAACTTCACGCATTTGGTACTGATCGAAAGGTTAGTCTATTAGGGAAAACTAAAAAATAATTTTTTTTGAAAAGTGTTAAAAAACGACATTTTGAAAAAGAGGTCTGTAAGTTGGGGCACTTTTAAAAGTCAATAATACTCACACCAAAAGTACTCCAAATTTTTAAAAACTATTTATTTATGTTAATTTAATCAATTTTAGATTGTCTTAAATTATTTCCCATCTATTTTTAAGAACTTAGACCAAATTACAATTAAAACTAAAAGGCTCATTGAACATTCACTTTTCCCCTAATATCAAAGAAATGTACTAGGCAGAAAGCGACCTCTGTCGGGCTAAGGCCTTTTTGTATGAAAAACGGGTTGAAAAAAGTGGACAAAAACTTTTTTGGTGAAAAATTGTACACGACTCTCACAGCTTAAATCTGGCTAGAGCCTGGCTTATAATGTTTTCCCCAAAAGTTTTGTCACTAAAAAGGACTACCAAAAAGAAAATAAAAACAATTTTTTTAGTGGAAAAGTTTTGAGAAAATTGAGTGTCTCAACTTACAGACCGTCCCAACCTACAGACCTCTCCCCTATCTGTAATAATTATAGCAAAAGTCACCTTTCTTCTTTTAAATTTTTTATACATAATATTAAAACGGTACCATTTACATACGTACACTCAGAAAAAAAATCGCCCTAAATTTCAGAAAAAATTGTTTAGAAATATTTTTCTAAAAATTAAAAAAAACATACCCTGATTAGATCAACTCTTCTCGTTATTCACTTTTAGAAAAATTTTCTGTTATTCAGAAATTTTTCTTTGAAACTAAGAAAAAATCGCCTTACATTTTAGGAAATCGGCCCAATCGGTAGCCTAGGGGTCTAATACGATTATTTGTTTTGTACGCTTATATTCGGAAGAGTGTGTTCAATCCCACGTCGAGGCGGAAATTTTTGCATCTTTTTATTTTTTTTAACTTAATAATATATATATTTTTTTATACAAATTAGGATTTGGGTAAACTAACACACACATAAATGGCTGAATACGAGTATAAACCTAGAACCCAAGAGAACAAAATGTGAATGTAGTTTGTACAGCGGCTCTCGTGATGCTTCCCTGGCGCAGCTAATAGAGTGTTTGACTGCAAACTGTGAGGTAAGGGGTTCGATTCCCACCAGCGACCAAAATGTTTTTCTCAAGATAGTAAGTTATTTGATTTTTATGTTTATCATTAATAAATAATATAATAATTTCAGTTACAATTTAAGATTAAAAGATGTGTATGTGAAAAAACATCGTGACGTCATCCATGTGTTTAAATAAAGGGGAGAAAAATAAGTCGAGAAACAATAACACCGACAGAGAGGGGTGGAGTCGGCATAACTCCCGATTCCCCGATTTTTTATACCCATGCAGAGGGTATTATGATTTCAGTCAGAAGTTTGCAACGCAGTGAAGGAGACGTTTCCGACCCCATAAATATATATATATAAGTATATATATTCTTGATCAGCATCACTAGACGAGTCGATCTAGCCATGTTTGTCTGTCCGTCCGTCTCACACTGGGGTGAGAGACCCCAATAGTGACGATCAAATCAGCCGACAAAAAATTTGAACATGTTATCATTTTGTATTTTGAATTTGATCCAGAAAAGTAAAAAAAAAAAAACATTTGGACTTTCTGTAGAGTATTTTTTTTTAAGAATTATTTTTCTTTGGAAAATTTTCCGAAATTTCGGGTATTTTTACCAAAAAATTGGTATTTTTTCATTTATAACGCTGAAATTTTACCCGGATCGTTTATGTATTTATTTAGACTATGTATATTAAAATTACTAAGAATTGATGGACTTTATAGTGAATATGCGCAAAAAATAATATGCTAAAAATGGGAAAAACCGTGTATTGCTTGTATTTATTAAATAAAAAAAGTTTATATGTATAACTTCGAATTTATTAGTGAAAACCATAATTTTAAATGAAAATCGTTGATTTAAATAAAATAAGCATTAATCCGATTCCATCCCGCCTTCGCTATCGCTCTGGTCGCTGTTACTACCGGCTGCTTTCCTTCGAAAAGGTATGTTTTAATTGGATCGGAGCTAATCAAGAACATATTTAAATTGTCCTGGTTGCTCTTCTATCCATTTTTATCGAAAAACATTCTCTATACTTTTTGAAGTCCTGTACCTAGTTTCTTGAGCTTCCTCTGACAGTTGACCTATTGCTAATACCGCATTCAAAATAATTTCGAAAATTGTGTATTAAAAGTGCCAAAAACAGCAAACCGAAACAGCTGACTAACGGATATGAGCGACACAGCTGATCCAAACTGACCGAAACAGCTTACCAACACCTGACATTCAAAAATAAAAAAAAACGTATTTTTTTGTGAAATACCGTGCAACTTTGAATTAAAATAACTGTCTTGGGGTAGAACGGGGCAGGGAACCCCTTGGTGGGGACATACATAGGTACATATCTCAAGAGTTTTTCAAAAAAAACAAGAAAGGAAGCTAGCTTCGGCCAGCCGAAGCTTATATACCCTTGCAGATAATTCCTATTAATGACTAATTTTCCGATCGTTCCTATGGCAGCTATATGATATAGTTGTTCGATATTGATAAAATTAAAATCAAAATTCGAAAACATTTAAAAAGACTCATATCCCAGAGTAGAAGAGAATACAATAAAATTCAACGAAGCAATAATTTATTTCCTATTATATTTCCATTAATTTTCCGATCGTTCCTATGGCAGCTATATGATATAGTCGTCCGATTTTGAAACAAATTTATTCGAAATTCAGGATTAGATAAAAAATGGCATTTCCAAAAGTAGGAGGTTCTAGGTTCAAAAACACCCAAGATATAATTTTTTTTCATTTTTTTTCATTTTTTTTCCGATTATTCCTATGGGAGCTATATGATATAGTTGTCCGATCCGGCTCGTTCCGACTTATATACTACCTGCAACAGAAAGAAGACTTTTGGGAAAGTTTTAGCCCGATAGCTTTAAAACTGAGAGACTAGTTTGCGTAGAAACAGACAGACGGACGGACAGACGGACAGACGGACAGACTGACAGACGGACAGACGGACAGACGGACATGGCTAGATCGACTCGTCTAGTTATGCTGATCAAGAATATATATACTTTATGGGGTCGGAAACGTCTCCTTCACTGCGTTGCAAACTTCTGACTGAAATCATAATACCCTCTGCAAGGGTATAAAAATGGTTGCGTTTGGTTACGTTTGAAGAAACTTTTGGCCTAATTTACTATAAAAAACGTCTAATTTTACAGGTATTTCTAAAATTTTTTTTTTTATAAAAATATTTAAAATAAAATAAATTAAAAAATTTGTATAAATAGTTAAGGGTTCAAATTTATTATTCCCATTTTCAAAAGGTTGTTACGGTTTATTTTTATGGCATAAATCATCACTCAAAATGACAAAAAATATAAATTTTTCGTATTTTTAAGAACGAAAAAACAAAGTTTAAACTTTGGGTTATCATTGTGAGGTTTCTGTAAGACCTAGGACCATAATTCTTTCACTTCCTAATTTACAATTTTATCTACTTTCGCCACATATGACTCTTATTAAGTAACTCCAAAATTTCTTTTTTGAATTAATCCTCACTTTTGGGGTCGCTCACCCCAGTGTGCGTCTGTCCATCTGTCCGTCCGTTTCTACGCAAACTAGTCTCTCAGTTTTTAAGCTATCGGAATAAAACTTTCCCAAAACTCTTCTTTCTATTGCAGGTAGTATATAAGTATATATAGTATATAAGTCGGAACGAGCCGGATCGGACAACTATATCATATAGCTCCCAATAATTATTGCTTCGTTGGTCTTTATTGTATTCTCTTCTACTCTGGGATATAACTCTTTTTAGATGTTTTCGAATTTCGATTTTAATTTTATCAATATCGAACTACTATATCATATAGTTGCCATAAGAACGATCGGAAAATTAGTGATTAATAGGAATTATCTGCAAGGGTATTTAAGCTTCGGCTTGCCGAATTTTGCAAAAACTAACCTTAAATTTAAGAAATTTGTTTTCTGATTTTTAGAAATATTTTTTCTAAAAGGTAAGGCGAGCTGCCTTGGCTTGAAAAGTATGGCGATTTTCTAATATTCAGGCCGATTTTTTTTCTGTGTGTAGACCGAACAATTCAATTCAATGAAATTAAGTATCAATTCTATCTTTATACGGGGCTTTAACGTGTTCGACATATCGTTTCGTATAGTATCGTATAATAATTTTAGGCGGTCTTTTGTGAAAAGTGCTACTGAATAAATTTACCAGGAGCATATCAAATTAATCCTCACGTGTTTTTTTAAAAATATACCACAATAAATCGTGTAAAATTTTTAGGGGAGTTTTATGGCTTTTGGGAGCAAAGCTTTTGCGCAAATAGTTTGCAAACGGAAACCGGAAAGAAACTATTTAACCCAAGGAATTTTCATATTTTCGGGAAATTAATACACATTGTTCAGTTACTCACCCTTGCCAAATCCATGGATGTCGTTGCGGAAATTGTCCTTGCCCTTCTGTCCGTCCACCAGCTGACCAAGGCCATCCACATAGCGATCGCCCTGCTCATTGCCATCGTAGGTTTTATCCGACAGATCCACCTCCATGCCGCGCTGCACGCCCTTTGGAATGCTGTAAGACACGATGCCCTCTGAAATGGTTGAAAAGAAAAGCGTCGAATTGAAAATTGAGTGGGGGAATTCTCGGAATTAAAAAGAAAACATTAAGTCGAAAACAACGAAACCTGAGAGGCTGAAGGAGGGGATCGGGGGGTTGAAAAATCATGCGTAAGGAATGTCAAATACTTGTTTCGCGTCATGTAGGGAAGACAAATGTCTGACAAAGGCTGAGTTCTGTGGCAGTACACATAACTACAAATTGATAAAACAAAAATTACAAAATCATTTGGGGACAGATTTATTAATTATACCCGTTACTCGTAGAGTAAAAGGGTATATTGTATTCGTGCAAAAGTATGTAACAGCTAGAGGGAAGCATTTCCGACCCTATCAAGTATATATATTCTTGATCAGGATCACTAGCCGAGTCGATCTAGCCATGTCCGTCTGTCCGTCTGTCCGTCTCTCCGTCTGTCTGTCTGTATGAACGCTGAGATTTCGGAAACTATAAAAGCTAGAAGATTGGCATTTTGCATGCAGATTCTAGGAGTTCCTACGCAGCGCAAGTTTATTTCAAAAAGGTGCCACGCCCCCTCTAACGCCCACAATAGCTAATATACGATTTTAAAAATTTAAATATTTCGGAAAAGTAAAAATTCAGTTTTATTGTGCTTATTAATACCTATCAAGAAGAAATTTTTTAAATCGGAGCATTCGTTTAAAAGTTATGGCTCATCAAAGTTTATATCTCCATCTCCCTCGCACTCCCTTTAGCTGAGTAACGGGTATTTGATAGTCGGGGCACCCGACTATAGCGTTCTCTCTTGTTTTAATCTCTATAACAAGTCAGAAATATTAAAAAAGCTAGGATAAATAATATTTTAATTTATGAAAAGTAAAACTGACCAGGTCTCACTCTGGTTATGAGATTGTTTCAAGCTTCAGTGAAGGTGGCTCCCAATTTCTTTGGGCCTCAAACCGGCTGAAATTAAAAGTTTTTACTCTATACTCTCTCAAGACGGAGCGTCAGAATACGGCAGACAGTTCTCGCAGGAGTGGTGGAGGATATTGAGTTACTTAAAACATAATTTCGTTCTGTGGCCACTTTAGTCCCGCTCACACCCTCCTTGTCTGTCATTTGGTTTCAGTTTTTATGTTGGTTATTAATCGAAAGGGGTCGGAAAACTTGCTGGTATAGTTTTTCAATGTCAAAGTCAAACGCTGGGGAGGAGGCCAGCAATTGAGTCATGTTCATTTAGCAATGCGTTTTCTTCACTTTTTGTGGCGCGTTGGCTTTAGGGGATTAACCATCAAAAGTACGAGCGGAAACCAAGTAACCAACAAAGCCATCCAAGGCTTCGATCCCCAAAAAAGGCAACTGCGGTCACCAATCTGCCACCACTCGCAAACAACACCTGACACTAATTACAAAATCGAATAGCCGTCAACTCCGCCCACGAAAACAATTACGCCAGATCGAAAAAACCAACAACTGGCGGCACTCCGGGTTGCCAGGCACTCGATATAATTATACCCCTGAAAAAGTAGGGTGTAGTCATGGATGGAAGGGGAAACTCGTACACACGTTTAACTAATTCACTGGAGTTTCTATATACACAATCGGGTCACGTGGTAAACAGGACACCCGGACAAACACTCTCACAGGATAGATAGGCAGGACAAGTCGGCCGAAGGAATTTTCCAATAATTACCAAAAATCACATAATTACACATAATTAAGGGAGTCCCATGCACAATATAGAAAGCAGTCCCACGCATTTGGCATATGTAGATTATGATGATGGGGCGCTCAGGTGGGCAGATGACCGTTATCGATCACACGGGTGGGAGATACGTTCGAATGAAAATAATAATTACAATTCAAGGACTTCGGGCTGCTTTAATTACACGAACTACGCGGAGCGGGGAGATCAGTTCTCCGATTAAGCCGAGTGTAAGCGTTATACGGTATATTTAATTAACGGCAAAGACATTTAAGGGAGCGCGTTTTACAACTGCGTTGCTGCGACAACGTTCACGCAATGCCAGGACAAGACTGGAGCACTATGGGGCTCTGTGGGGCTTGGTGGCAAGAAAATGGCTTCCTCCCACCTCCGCTGTCTGTTCGCCTCGTTACTCGCGTGCCTGCATGCGATACTTATTTGCGTGTTGCGACAGTCGGAGGACCGGTGACGGAACGGGACTCATGCTGCCAAAAAAATGAGCAAAGCAAGAAGTCCCTGCTTAAGTGCGTGGAGCAGTTCGGGTTGGTTTGCGAGGCGGTGAACGGCCCCGAAGACAGCGACTGCAACATATAAAAGCATTTTTTCTCCTTTTCTGGATGTGGCACGCAAGCCAACGGAAACGGCAACAATGCCAACGCGCTTCTGATGACTCAAATTGAGGATACAAGATGGATGGCTGAGTGGTCCCAGTGGACTTGACGGAACTCAAAGGGAATTTCAAAATAAACTAAAATGTGAACGAAGCACTCCCCTGGTCTTGAAACACTAGAAACACACTCAAGACCATTTCCCTTCCCCAGCCTATAGAAACTCCCACCTGGTATCTCGACTTTCAATTTCCCATCCTCCAGCTAAACTTCTTCGGTTCGCTGAACGTTTCAACACCAACATAGCTAGCCACTAAGGTAGTGCCCTAAAATAGCTATAAATTATGGAACGCTGAACAGTGGGTACCATAAAACGCGGGCTTAACGCTAATCAGTTGCTGCATTTATAATGCACTTCAGCATTCACATTTGCCTACCCGATTCGATCCCAAAAGCTGTTGTTAAATCATAACAAATCCGAGCTTAGCCATGTTTTGGATGTCCAAGTGGAAGATAATCTCTGACGCCCAACCCGAACCTTATTTTCTAGCTTTGTGGCGCTTAAGCCTAAACATCCCAAATCCAAACACTTCGGGAGCGGCCTAATTTATTCCCCCAGGTGGGGTGAGATCGATTCAAATTCAAACTCCAGATTCGAAATTTATGGCTGGAATTGATAAACAATTATGATTTGCGTCGGTGCTCTTTTGAGAGGATTAATGATCGGGTAATGAAATCGCCGCAGACATAAAAATGGATTTATTGATTTCTTCGCCTATCTGCCACTTGTCTAGACCTATCTGCTGCTGGACACTGTGCCCCACTGTAAGCGCAATCCATTTCCATCTTATCTTGTTTAATTTGCATATGAAATGCGCCATGTCGGCCCTAGTGTTCACATTCCCCGTGGCAAATCAAATGATAGTCCGCAAAATGTGAGCGGTCAGGAGTTTGCATGTCTGCCAACCCCAAATTCCCGATCCGGCGCAAGTGGGCGTGCCGCAGTTCTAACGCGGCTCCCGCACACACAAATGGCGCCACTTACCAGGGGACCTGGGACCAGGGACCGAGCTCCCAAGCCCAGCCGCCAGCTCCTAGTTCCCGTTCCCGTTCTCGTCCCAAAGGCCCGGCCCAAAACACTGCGTTAATTTACAGAATAATTTTCAACTTCCGCGCCTTTTCCAGCTCTTCGGGGACCTGGCTTTACAAATTGTCATTAGGCGCGTTTTGCTGGCTAGCTTCGTGTTATCGCTGCCAGTGGAGAACTCGGCTCTCAGCCTATGGAAATTATAGAAAAATGTGTTTGTCCAGACTTGTTCCTGACTCCTGCACTACTTGACAATTGTGTGTGCGTGCAGAAATCGACAACGGAAAGGTTGGGAAGGCAGACCAGGTTGTTCATGTAGTTCGGTTACACTAGGAAGAACTAGAAGGAAGAGTTATGTTCCCTAGGAGCCACACATGAATGTATCTAGATTATTTTTAAATTTGAAAGATGCAATGCCGATGAAAAAGGTAATAGCCCTAGCCACTAGTATGTTGCACATTCATTACATCTGATAATCGATTGTAGGCTCAAAATTCTACCAGTGCAGTCAGTTGTTTTGGCGCTTTCCTCTTTTGGTTGTTTTCAGACATCAGTCGGGACATAGTGTTCAGCCTGCCCGGCATGTCGTCGTCTGGGATTTCGATTTCGGTCGGGTCTAGCCACGAGCAGTGGTATGGCATGGGATGTTTTTCCAATGTCTGCACGCGATATATTTCAAGTACAGTGCTCATGGCGGTAAAAAGAAATCCCGACCAGTCAAGTTAAGGCGCCCATATGTTGGGAAAAAAATCAGAAATGCGATACATTTCGTTTTATAAGGTGAGCAGTCACCTTGGTGGGATTACGTGGTCCGGCCAGACGTTGCTTGGAAATTTCTTTTACATGGATGGGAATAGCCCTCAAACTCAAGGTTTACATTTGCTTATGGGTCATGCGATTAGGGGGAGACTTTGGCGGCTTTCGTGGTAGAAGCTTATAATGCGGTAATAAATGGAAAATATGCAGTTTTGTAGGAAAATAATTTTACCTCGAAAAAATGAAATAAAAATTTAATTTGGGGCCCCTTTACTAAAATAATTTAATTACATTTGAATAAGAAACCATAAAAGTAAGAAACACAAATGAAAATGTTGGATAACATACTATAAGTGATCTCCTAAATTTGAGTTATTTAACTTAAGCAGAACCGAAGGTCATGTAGCCCCTTATAAGGAATCCAGAACTTGAGCATCTGCACACTCCACATTCTCTACACCGGCACTAACAACCCAAGTGAATCGGCAAATTCCATGCTAATGTCTGTCCACAAGCCAATCATGCGAACACTTAAGCCGCCTTTGCTGCTCTAATTGCAAACAAGCTGCCCCTCGGCACTGCGGAATGATAAATTAGCGCTGACACTAAAACTCTGTAAGCCTCTCCGCACTATCATTGCTCTATTATCGCCGCCGCTTGAATTCCCCGATTCGACTCACCTTCCCATGGACAACCGACGATCTCGGCCCGCAGACAGACAGTACGGTCGTACTGGCCATATGGATAGATGCGGATCTTCGAGGCAAAAATGATTGGCTGCAGGGCGTTCTCCACCTCGCTGTACGTGTTGATGTTTCCGGGCAGAATCTGCGGAGGAACGAGGACCGGGTTAGCTGGAACTAGAGCTGGACTTGGATGGGTGACACCTACCTCCTTGCCCTGGATATTCTTCCAGCGCTGCCACTTGTCGAAGCCCGGACGCCAGTACTCAAGGACATAGGCCTCGGTGTACTCCTGGCCCTGGCCCTTGCCAAAGCGACCCTGGGTCCGGATCGCAGTGATCACGTGCGTATGCAGCAGGTCGACCTGCAGATACTCCTTGAGGGCATTCGACACCATGTGCTTGGGGCACCAGGCTCCTCCATTATTATCGGTTTTCAGTCTGAAACGGGAGGGAGAGGGGAGAACTTTCTTAATAAAACTCCGTCTACGGTAGCTGCGATAACCAGTTGCTGGAAGGGGGATATTTTTATGAATTAATTGACATTAAGCGTTCGGCACCACATGAAGCCCCACTACCGCCACCAGCCCAGAACCAAAACTCAAACTCTACTCGAACCACTGGCGTTTGTGGTGCGTCGTCTGGCGGCTCGTCTCGTTCGTTAAGCTTTTTGCGGTTTTAGACACAGTTGGATGTTGTCTGTGTAATTAAGGATTAATATAACCTATTCCCGGACAGGGGACAGAAGACAGATGCGGACGAGCTTTAAGCAATTTTCAGCCAGTGGAAGCCTTCTATACGTTAACCACTTCAACTTCGGGTTTTGGTTTATATTTCAATTAAGTTTTACATGCTTGATTGCGTTTCGGCTGCCTTAATGCCCGACCATTACTCATGGAACTGCTACTATGCTACTATGCTAAAAGGCCTAGACTGACTTCGATCGGAGTCGAGTCAAGTCAAGTGACTCGGACTCCTGGCCTCCTGTCGTCGTTGGCTTCGTGGCAAATTGCTTCATTTGGCCGCTTGTCCCGGGCTCCGAACCTGTGGATGCCAGCGGGCTTTTGGAATTGAATTCGATTGCGATGTTTATTTACTGGCCAACTGGGATTTAAAGTACATGCCTCGAAATCTTTAAGAAATGCTCATGTCCCGCCTCTGCCTTTGGGGAGAGCCATTAGTAATATGCTTCCGCGTGCATTGAGACATCGCTTAGTTTGAGCCAAGCGATATATGCAGTAGTTTAATAACAAATGTTATTCCGGACACTCTTCTCGCCTATTACAGATTTCAAACATTTCTTTCTGAAGTGCCCCAAGTAAGTACCCCTGGCCTTCTTGCAATATTCATTACCAACTGCAATCACTCTAAAGCGCGGAGATAAAAGTCTATTCACTGGCGAATTTTAATTATATTACTCCCGCAGCCAGGAAAAAGGTCAATTTAATCTTCATAAAATAAGGTTTTCGCTTCTCCCCTCCCCCTCAGCTCTTCGCCCTGCTCTACCTCATCTTTCCCTTCTTCGGCAGCCCAGAGGCAGTAGGAAAAAAGAGTAGAGAGAGGAGCGTACAAACATCATTTAAAATGCTAATATCCGCAGTTATGTGCATCTCAACTTGACTTTAATTATTGTTATTGCCAAAGTTAACAATCTGCGCCACCGTCGGCTGCTCATTTTCAGCGCTGATGGACTGGCTAACTGCCTCTCCGTTGAGCTGGCCCGTGGACGTGGACTCCAACTTCTAATCGGAGGAGGGTTCCGATTTTTCCCTTCTCGCTGTTTGTAATATGTAAAAGGTTGTAAACTTAATGGCCTGGCGGTCGTGGACGATGGGCGCGGAAATGAAAATCAAACAGCGCCAACTGTCATTAAACTAATCTCCGTAATTCAATAGCCCCAGACGGGACCGCAAACCGTCATGGCAGTCATCTGAGGGCCCTGATCCCTTGCAGTGATTTGTCGTAAGTGCATGAGTGCCCCCTCCCCGAAATGAATTACGGTGAGTTTCTGTCGAGCACATCTTTTTGCAGCTAGTTAGTCTAGTTAGGTAAGTGCACGGCAGCCGCAAATTATAATGCTGCCTGCACTTTTGAACTTTACTGGTTGACTCTGTGGAACTTTCGCCTAAGCAAATTGCAGCTCGCCTGATTGGGCATTCCGTGGAGTCGAGGGGGGGAATCGAAAGACAAAAGAGAAAGTTGCTGGCTCTGGGGAGTTTCAAGAGTTTTTGCTGCCTGTGCAAGGGCGCAAGTCAGAGGGACCCCAGTGTTTTCTACCAGCGAATAGTTGGGCCACCGGAGGAAAATTAGTGTAAGGTGAATTTGGAAAAGTTTTGCAATTTTAAGTGGAGCACTCTTTAATTAGCGGTCAAAGGAACGGAGCTCAGCTTAATAAATATATCTGCTGCCAGTCCGTTGCGCTTTGCATTTACTCTTCAGGCACTTAGCCTCTCTGGAATCGCAGGCAGACAACTTCTGTCGATCCAATCTCACATCCTCAGCCACGAACTCTGCAGGCGAATCGAAGAGCTTGGGACCTCCGATTTCCCAGATGAGTCAGTTGGCACCAAGCTTCGGCAAAAGCGTCTGCCCGCATGGTAAACTAATCGAAGCCAGTCCGATTTCCACTTTCGTTCCCCTTACCCTTTTTTCGCCTGGCGATGCAAGCTCAAATCCGTCTGTCCGCCGCCTCCTTAGTACAAATTCCGGTTAATCTGCCTCAGAAAGAAATAGCGGCGAACCAAACCAAATATATTTTGTTTATCTTCGACGTGCTCAACACGCGCTGTCTTTGTGGCTATATTTTAGTACCTCCATAAAAGGGTAATGTTAATGATGCCTTTGTGGTGATGCATGGATGTGTAAGAGTGGTGCCTTGGTTGTCAGTCAGCCCGGCACTAGAGTGTTTTTTAAGTGCATGTCCATAAGGGCGCACAGAACATTCTTACGGGCAGCCAAGTAAAAGAAGGGCTAGGAATGAATCTTTGCGTTGCTGCCTGTGCGATGTGTTTGCATTGATTTCTGGCCATAATTCATGCGGTAATTGACATGTTTATGGCTCTGAATGTGCTCACTCACCCCGCCAAGATATTCCATACTAATTACACGACAAGTCAGGCCCATCTGATGGTGTCATCAATCATGGCTACGCAACGGTCAGCGCAATCGCTAAACTTCCGCTTCAATCTCTGCCCCGCATCGACTTACTTGGAGCTTCCTGCCTATTCCAACCGATCGCAACCCAAGCCAAGTGCCCTTCTGTCTATACGCGACAATAAAATGCAAACATGACTGAAGAACTGAAATTAAACTAAACTCGTCTATGGAAAAGCAATCGTCTTCCACTTCATTCCTCGTTCGTTGTCACAAAAACCCGCTTGAACTCTGTCTCGCTGGGAGGGAAAACGAGTTTGAGCATTTCAGAAATTGCATTTAATTAGCTGAGCAAAGGGCTGCCGACCCTTTCTTCGCGTATCGCCTACTGTCACATCCATTAAACGGTGGCCATGTCGCTCCACTGCCATACATATGGACAGATTTTACACTGGCAGAGAGATGATCTTTGATTGCCCCAAAAGGGCGCTAGCCGATCATTAAACATTATCTTCTCTGCTCGCCGGATATGCAAAACCTGGCCTGGTATTTGTTAGAGTTCGATTTCGGGTCTTTGTGTGTGGACTGTTTGGTATTTTGATGAGCAAACTGTTTGTGTCATTCCATAAACTTCCTTGTCATTGCCAGCAGCTTGAGCGGTGGCCAAAGATTTCTATTTTATTGGCTCTGCCTTATCGACTAACGAAGTTGTCTATAAGATTAGCAATTAAATGATCACGCCGGACAGCGGTATCTTAGATAAGGCCCATCGCCGATTTTTAAATGCCGAATGAGCCGGGTGGTGTGGCAGTAACAGGGGCGGAATCGTAAGCAAAGTCTGGGTCTGCTCTGCAACCAAAAAACTTGATCGAAACTTGTGTATCGAAAGGGCATAGCTGAACAAGCCTGAGAAAACTGCCCCAGGCGATATTGCAAAATTTTAGATGAGGATTGGTAGATAGGAACCTAATGAATAGGAATTCCAAATTTCAAACATTTTGATCCGCTGGTTTACGAGTAATATGCCGCAACTTAAGAACAAGTCACTTGATGTATCTTCCCTTCGGTAGTTCTTAAGAAAACTTTATTAATGCCAAAAATTTTTGTGTTAACCTTTAAGAATGTCAGCCAATCTTTGGATTTGTACGATTCTTATAAGGTAACTAAAATCGCGATCAAAATTTTCGAAAAATCGGCTTAAGACTTTCCAGCTCTGACAACACCGCCCATTTTTTACAGTTTATGTGTCCCATAACCATCTACTTCATATAAAATATTCATAATTTTTCGAGTGGTGCAACAGTGTTAAAAATACAAAAAACTGAAAAATGTATTTCATAAGGGTAGGAATTGAGTCAATAAAATATAGTTGGCCTGTAAATAGTTTGTTTTAAGACCAGAATTATTATCAAATAATACATTTTTTATTGTTATGGCTAAGAAGTAGTCCGAAATAAATAATGTTTTGGCACATATTTGTATTTATAAAGGCCCAGTCACCACAACTGCGAATAAAATATCCTCTGTGGACGGAGATTGCATAAGAATTCCTTTGACCATGGAATACCATAATTATGTGATTCTAAAGAAATCGCGCTCCAAGGAGGATTACTTATTTTGGGATCCTTTCGGTATAGTTGTAATAGCGCGAATTTTTTAACAATTTCTTTAAAAAGCTGCGCATATTAATGCTTTGAAATTACTATCTTGCTTCTTAGTATATACCGAAAGGATCCCGAAATAAGTAGTCCTCCTTGGAGCGCGATTTCTTTAGAATCACATAACTATGGTATTGTTGGTCATCCACGGTCTTATTCTTATGCAATCTCCTTCCACAGAGGATGCTACATTCACAGCTGTAGTGACTGGGCCCCTATAAATACAAATACATGCAAATACATGCCAACATTTTTTTTTATTCGGACCGCTTTTTACCAATAATATTAAAAACTTTATTCTTTGATAATAATTTTAGTCTTAAAACTAACTATTTACACGAAAACTATATTGTATTGACTCTATTCCTACCCGTCCAGAAATAAATTCTTCAGTTTTTTGTTTTTTTAATACTGTTGCACCACTCGAAAAATTATGAATATTTTATATGAAGTAGATGGTTATGGGACACACAAACTGTAAAAAATGGGCGGTGTTGTCTGAGTTGGAAAGTCTTAAGCCAATTTTTCGAAAATTTTGATCGCGATTTTAGGTACCTTATAAGAATGGTAAAAATCCAAAGATTGGCTGACATTCTTAAAGGTTAACACAACAATTTTTGGCATTAAAAAAGTTTGCTTAAAAACTACCGAAGAGAAGATACATCAAGTGACTTGTTCTTAAGTTGCGGCAGATTACTCGTAAGCCAGCGGATCAAAAGATTTGAAAATTGGAATTCTTATCCATTAGGTTCCTATCTACCAATCCTCATCTAAAATTTTGCAATATCTCCTGGGGCAGTTTTCTCAGGCTTGTTCAGCTATGCCCTTTCACAAGAAAATACATTTGCGACTGTTTAGTAATGCAAATTTGTAGCTTCAGGATACTATATAAATAAATCAATTTCAGTGCGCAGTGTTGAAGATGCTAGAGCACTTTCAAGACTACTCTGTTTTTACGCCAACTTACCTTGCATGTTGAGGTCCAACGAAGCCCATGTCATGCGCTGAGCTCGCTGTGATTTGAGCATCTGTTATGACTAACGACTCCATGCCCAGGGGCACATTGCACGTGGCTGTAAATAAACGGGAAATATAAATATATTTTTAACGTTAATTAATGACGACGAAGGCACAACACGAAATTTTGGTATTTAAATATAGAGGCAATGAGTTGTACGCTGCGCAACGCCTCGAATATATAAAAAAGCGTCAAGTGTCAGTTTTTGTTTTTGACGACTGCAGGAAGAAAGATGCGTATAAATGCCCATGGCCGGTCACATTCCCAGCCATCTCTTATTAGGAAAATATAAGACCCTCTATCTCAGTTCGAGTGAACCAGACACTTAATCATTGCCAAAGTCATCTCTGGTCTGGCAGAACGTCAACTACTTTACTTAATTTATTGCCCACCAATTGCATTTGCCTCCTCTCACTTTCCTTTGATATGGGACGAGCCCTGAATCCCCAGTCCTGCGCCTGACAGTCGACTGCTGACATTTTCGACAGAATCAACACTGATTTGACATGACTTTTGTTGCTCTAGCCCAGCAGCCTCGCCACGGACCAATCCCACTTTTGATTTCCTCCACCAAGGTTGCATGCATTCGCTTAGAAGTTTATAAATAATCACACGTGAAAGTGTGTGGATCAGAGGAAGGACGATGGAAGGGGATCATCAAGATCTGGGAACAAGTCAGCCAACCAATTTAAACTAAACTTTGAAAGGCGGATGGTGAGCCAATTTCAGTGCCTGACTGGAAGTTCTACCCACTCTGAAATTAATTTTTATTTAATTCATCGTTATATGTTTTTCGAATCGAACACGGTCAAAATTAGTAAAAGAATTTTCTCAGAAAAAAAAATGTCATAATATCAACGCGTCTCTTCAATATTTATTTAAGTTTTTTGATGTAGGGTACAGTCTACCCTATAGAGTAGTATATTTTCCTGAATGATACACTAAAAGTTTTCCCATCGCTGTTGCATTCACACTTGATTGGGTTTGATAGCCAGCTACGCAAATGAAGAGCGAAGTGCCTGGGTGCGGGGGGTCAGGTTGGGTCAAAAGCCAGCTCTCACACCCTGAATATGAATCCTGCTGCGACTCCGACATGCACTGCATATTGCAAGTGCATTCATTTGGAAAATTGTTGCATGTTTTGCTAACTCAACTCGCTTCGATGTGTCTAGCCCCAACAACAACACAACAACCGAGTGCTCCTTTGGCATGTGTTTGCTTTTCAGGCGGAGCAGGGGATAAGTGCAAATATTGCTAGGGCAACAGCTACAGTCGGTTCCCAGAGTTCTGGGACCCAGAAATGAACATGTTTATAGATTTGTATTTATGTATTTGGCCTGCTTGATTAGCTATAAATATTATGGCAGCAGGATTTCATTTTCTTAGGATGCTGGATATTGTGACAGAGGCAAGTTGAATGTCTCTACAGCGTTCGAAGATTATGGAATTTTGTTTGCATGGCATAAATCTCACGGGGTCTATTTTTGTACGATTCTATTTACTCTTTCCTTCATCTAGAATAATTATTGTAATGAAATTCATTTCGAAAACCAATGGGGTAATTTCTTCCGGGCCACTGCCTGGCTCTTGCCCAAAGAATTTGGTAAAACTTATATTTTTCTTCCTACCACCACCGTCTATATGGTATGGAGTTTATGAACCGCTGACATGCTATGGCCATTGAAATTGGATGTAATAGTAAGCCATCTCCATGGCTTCATCAAGGCAGTCTCCCATACCACCACAGCATGCCTTAAATGCGGCATAAAAATGTCAATATGCCTATTAATGAGCTGTAGTTAAAGCTGCAGCTTCAGGCCGAATCAAATGGCCGCATGGGCAAGTCGAAGAGCGACAGGGTGGCTCCGCAGGCGAATGAGGATGCTGCAACATGTCCAGTTGAGGACTCCCCGCGGAGCAGTCTTCTGTTTGGAAGAGACCGAGAAACCAACCGCCTGCCGGAGAATGACGGGCCATAACAAAACTGCTTTCAATGTCAATTAAAATAAATAGACCCAAGTACGTGGAGAACCCTTCAGCGATATTTAACAGCGCGTCATTTATCTAGGGGGTCATCTTTATATATGTATTTGTGAGGTTATTCCTTTTGACTTTTCGACTCGCACGTTTAATGAAATCATGGTTTTGCACTCACCGATATCAAATGCCGTCGTCGTCGGCGCATTGAGCATTAAGCAACCGCTGGTAATCACCAGCGCCCAGAGGCCGAGCGTCCATCTCCATCGGGGGGTGCGGATTGGAGGGCGGGGAGCAGCGACTGTGGGTGGTGAGCGGGTTGGGTGGGGAAGGCACTGGCGGGAGAGCATGCTGATGTTGCTGAGGCAGTGAGATCTGCAGTAAAAATATAAAATATATGCATATTAAAAATCGATTTTTGTAAATTAAATAGTTCCCTGGCTACTCCCAGAGAAAAACGAAAAGTGTATGCTTTTATTTTTGTAATATCTTCATAGTTTTGGCAAGCCGAAGATTATTTATTCTGCTAGTTTACCTAATGTTAACTAACGTCGTAAATTTTTACTTTTTATGCCCGGTACTCGTAGAGTAAAAGGGTATATTGTATTCGTGCAAAAGTATGTAACAGCTAGAAGGAAGCATTTCCGACCCTATAAAGTATATATATTCTTGATCAGGATCACTAGCCGAGTCGATCTAGCCATGTCTGTCTGTCTGTCTGTCAATCTGTCTGTATGAACGCTGAGATTTCGGAAACTATAAAAGCTAGAAGATTGTCATTTTGCATGCAGATTCTAGGAGTTCCTACGCAGCGCAAGTTTATTTCAAAAAGGTGCCACGCCCCCTCTAACACCCACAATAGCTAATATACGATTTTAAAAATTTTAATATTTCGGAAAAGTAAATATGCAGTTTTGTTGTGCTTATCAATACCTATCGAAATGTAGAAGATTTAAATCGGACCATTCGTTAAAAAGTTATAGCTCATCAAAGGTTATATTTCCATCTCGCACTCCCTTTAGCTGAGTAACGGGTATCTGATAGTCGGGGCACCCGACTATAGCGTTCTCTCTTGTTTCTTCTCTTTTCTCGCATGTTTTAAAGTAAAAGGATACGATTCGATTTTAATAAAACAAGAAAGGAAGCTAGCTTCGGCCAGCCGAAGCTTATATACCCTTGCAGATAATTCCTATTAATCACTAATTTTCCGATCGTTCCTATGGCAGCTATATGATATAGTAGTTCGATATTGATAAAATTAAAATCGAAATTCGAAAACATTTTAAAAGAGTGAAATTCCAGAGTAGAAGAGAATACAATAAAAACCATCGAAGCAATAATTTATTTCCTATTATATTCCCATTAATTTTCCGATCGTTCCTATGGCAGCGATATGATAAAGTCGTCCGATTTTGATAAAATTTTATTCGAAATTAAGAATTAGATAAAAGATGATATTTCCAAAAGTAGGAGGTTCTATGCTTAAAAACAACCAAGATATAATTTATTTGAATTTTTTTCCGATTATTCTTATGGGAGCTATATGATATAGTTGTCCGATCCGGCTCGTTCCGACTTATATAATACCTGCAACAGAAAAAAGAATTTTGGGAAAGTTTTAGCCCGATAGCTTTAAAACTGAGAGACTAGTTTTCGTAGAAACAGACAGACGGGCAGACGGACATGGCTAGATCGACTCGTCTAGTGATGCTGATCAAGAATATATATACTTTATGGGTTCGGAAACGTCTCCTTCCTTGCGTTGCAAACTTCTGATTGAAATCATAATACCCTCTGCAAGGGTATAAAAATTCTTTAGAATTTTCTAAGCAACTTTAAAACAAGATTCGACGCAAGGCATAAATGTCGCTAACCGTTAATGGCGATTGTGGGTGTTAGAGTGGCCAAAGCAAATTTTTTTTGTCAATCAATAGAAACAAATACAATTCAGTTTAAATTTTTAGTCTAGCTTCAAAACATAAGCATAATTTGCCACTACTCCTATAGTCCATCAGCTCTGGTATTTGCGGTATCTTTAATTTAGGAAAATCACAATTTTTCTTCATCTTTTGGGAAATGTCTTCTAGAGTGGTCGACCAATTTTTCTTTTTTGACCCAAAAATACCTAAGTCCTTAATTTTAAAGCCACTCATCCGGTTTTTGAGAATTGTTTTGGAATTTTAAAAATTAATTTTCTTACTTCCTTCCCAGTGACGATTCACAAATTGTGCCCAAATCCGAATGATTTACAGCATTTAAAAATTTTACCTACACAGGCATTTGTTTTTGCGCTACAAAACAAAACAAGAGAGAACGCTATAGTCGTGTGCGCCGACTATCAGATACCCGTTACTCAGCTAAAGGGAGTGCGAGTGAGATGGAGATAAAAACTTTGATCACGCATAACTTTTTAACGAATAGTCAGATCTAAAAAATTTCTTCTAAATTTCGATAGGTAGGGGAGTGTAGAGTAAGGTGATGAACGATTCGTTTTTTGAATGTAACTTTTGTAAAAATCAATATTTTTCAAAATTGTAAGCGCAGAAAGTTGCTTACATCTACTGAGCATATTTCTGTAAAATTTGGATTTGAAATTCTAACGCAGCCAAATCCCACAGCGTTCGGTGTGAACCCTTCTTTTTTTGGCACTTTCAAAAGTTGTAGGGTAATGTGACGAACGATTTGTTCTTTAATGTAACTTCCCCAAAAATCAATCTCAAAAGCCAAATCTCACAGCGTTTGGCGTAAACCATCCTTTTTACAAAATATATATTTTTTTTATATAATTTACGAAAAAGTTATTTTCGATACGGAAAAGAAAAAAATAATAAGATAATGCCCAAACTTACTAAAAAAAAATTGTCAAAGTGCATTTTTTTTTTAATTTAATTAAACTGACGTCACTATTAAAAACAACACAAAACAACAATGCAGCAGTAAATGTTATCTGGTATTATTATATTTTTTTACACATAATCAACGATAACAATTAAAATTCTTGAATAAAAAAGTTCGTCACAATACCCTACAAAAAGTTCGTCACGATACCCTACAACGTAGACTTGGAGCAAAAACGGTGTCACTCTCAAACGGCGCAAAAGAAAAAAACGCGAGGTACCAAAACTGTTGATAAAGATCTCATGTATACGTGCATATATTTGCCTGATTTTATTTTCCACTCATCTTTGCTCTGGCACTGCTAAAACACAAGTAAATTGAATAGGTTTGCAAATTTGCGCACCACATTTTTAGTGAAAATTAACTCACGAACAAATTACAGGAGTTCTTATTAATATGACTGTAAATACATTGTCGACACGATAGGGGAACCGACTACATTAATTTGAAATTGTAGTCGTGACCACATATATGATATTCGACGAGTTCGTCACATTACTCTATTCGTCACATTACCCTACACTCCCCTATTGATAAACACAGTAAAACTGCATTTTTACTTTTCCGAAATATTAAAATGTTGTAAAATAGTTTTGAGCTATTGTGGGCGTTAGAGGGGGCGTGGCACCTTTTTGAAATAAACTTGCGCTGCGTAGGAACTCCTAGAATCTGCATGCAAAATGCCAATCTTCTAGCTTTTATAGTTTCCGAAATCTCAGCGTTCATTCACACAGACAGACAGACAGACGGACGGACGGACGGACGGACGGACAGACGGACAGACAGACATAGCTAGATCGACTCGGCTAGTGATCCTGATCAAGTATATATACTTTATGGGTATAACAAGAGAGAACGCTATAGTCGGGTGCCCCGACTATTAGATACCCGTTACTCAGCTAAAGGGAGTGCGAGGGAGATGGACGATATACAACTTTGATCAGGCTTAACTTTTAAACGAATTGTCCGATTTAAAAAATTTCTTCTACATTTCGATAGGTATTGATAACGCTAAGATCTCGGAAACTATAAAAGCTAGAAGATTGTCATTTGGCATGTAGATTCTAGGAGTTCCTACGTAGCGCAAGATTGTTTCAGTAAGTTTTATACCTCCATCTCCCTCGCACTCCCTTTACCTGAGTAACGGGTATGTGATAGTTAAAGTTAAAGTCAAACATCTGTCACGTCCGACGTCCTGGAAATGCCCATATATTTTTTTCTGACGAACTATTATTTTACATTGGATTAAAAAATACACTTTCTAAAATGTTGAAAGCAAGAAACTTAAATATTAAGCTGTGTTACAAATTTTTAACTGAAATCATAATATTTTCTTCAAAGGTATAAAAATAGTAAAACTTTGGGATGCTATTAAAAGCGTAATTTAAATTTATTCACCCGTTTGGGTGAAAATTCTTAATTAATCTACTTTTCTTTAGAAAGTACAGTTTTCACTTCAAGGAAAAAGTGCTTAGTTATTGCATCGTTCTGCTTTAACTGAGCTCGAATCGAAAACTTAATTGCCGCCAGAAAGGCCAAACGCCTGCCAAATCCGCAACAGCCTGAAGTCATCGTCGCCGTGGAATTTTTTCCCGGTCGAATACAGCTTGAATGGATGCAAAGTGAATGTGCGTGACGAGCAGCAGCAGGAAGCGGGAAGGACGGGGGAAGACTTTTTGCTTTTCATTAAACATTATTTTGCAACAATTTCTGCTGGGGCAGACATATGAGCAGTGCCAGGAGAAATGCCATAGAAACCGGCCACAGCAAACAGACTGCCCGTCATCCTCCGGCTGGTTATCCATTCACCGATGACCAAGCCAGTTTTTGCTTTAATTTAACACCGGCTAGCCGGGGAAAACCGGAGCACAGGACAACCTTTTCAGGCAGAAGTTCCACGGTAAACTTATTTAGCTTATGCAAAGCGTGCGGTAGAGTTGTGAAAGGGGCCAAAGGTAGGGCACAAAAAGGCCGAGAAATAATGAACATGCCGCCCGGCCAGTCACCCGGCAAGGGACATTCTTGGCTCTATGTTTGTGTTTAGTTTGCAAATTTCTTTGATGTCTTTTAACTTTAATGGGCCGAAATCTAGATGAGGTGCCGACTGTCCTAAGTAAAACTCATTAGGGGCAAAAAGGGGCCGAATGCGGGGAACTGTGGCCTTTATACCGGAAGTAGGACTCTTCCGAAATGGTCGATCGCCCCAGAATTCAACGCAGTGCTTTCAGGTGAGGAGCATACGGAATGTGCTTGGTTTACAAGGCGCACAGTGCCCGGTCTTTGTCGTTCTACTGATTCTAATCTAATAAAAGCGTACATCCAGCTGGTTGTGTGTATCCATTTGGCCTCGGACCAAAGGTAACCTTATCTGTCTCTCAGGCATGCAAAAAACCGTCTGCGTCATGTGGCCATTTGTCACGCAGCTGATGTTGCCGGATTGCCAGATACGAACCCCAGTACCAGCTCGAACTGTGCCCAGCCCAGCCACTCCCCCATGTGTGTGCTGCTCGGCTCTTGTCGATAACTCAGTGCTTAATTGCTCATCTTTCAACGTCCGGGCTCCGTTCCCTGTGGTCCAACAACAAATTGGAAAAACTCTCCAGGTCCAGGGAATGCCTGAGAAATGCTGGCTGTCATAGTTTCAACTTGCTGCAGACACACGATGTAGGTTAAATTAATAGTGACACTCGCCGCTGCACCTGGCGGTGCTTTTTGATACTTGCCTGGCCGGCGGCAAGTTTCCTGCTTTTCGGCCCGACGGCAACTGCCTCTCCTGCTCGTATGTTTGTTTGTCTGCGTTTTCCACTGGCGAATATTTCATAAATTGAGATGTACAGTTAGTTAAGTACACGCTCAGTTTGCTCTAAAAGAGGGGCATTAGCCAGACTCTGGGACCACAATTTACGGTGCTTCTCGCAGTGAGATTTATCGCATAATGGTCATGTAATTATCATGCGAAGCGAGGATCCATGGAGAGTACTAAAATTATCATGGCAGGTGGCTGGGGTTAGGAATCTAACTCGGGAACTAGGAGGCTACCCGAAGTCTTCCCTAAAGGGGCTGATGGAGGCGTCATCAATCAGAGAAACTTTCTATGCTCCCCCAAACTAAAACAAAATGCTGCTCGAGCGCCAAAATTCAAGCATTAAACTGTTCGCTGGGCGGACTTCCTGATTAACTCGAAAAGGAGAGGGCCACTGAACAAAGAGGCAAGGCAACTGCAAATTCAGCGAATAACAAAAATACCATAAACCAATTGATTAATTGATGAAGCACAGTTTTCATGGAAACAAATCTGGAGCGAGCATCAGACGTACTCGAACATACATATGAACACAGTCGCGCACTCGTAGTTGTAGACCACATGGCCCGACACAATTTGCATAAATCGAAATACAAAAGCGAGTCTACTGCACTGGAAATCGGGAGTACGAGATATTTATCTTGCTCTGCCCACGACGCTCCGAGTGTTTGAATAAGTGTCAAATTAAATTGATCAATTAAGCAATTGACGTGCTGGGATGCTTTCGACGGAGTGAAAAACGCAAGCGAACTGCACTGCCAGATTTTCCTCAAGAGGGGTGGGGCTTAAGGCGACTTTTGCACAAACAACAAGTGAAGCAAATTGTGCAGAATGGGTCGTGTTGGGCTGCGTTAGCTGTTCCTGGAGGTCGTAAGTTGGGCGTTGGATGTTGCAGAAGGCTCTTACTGGTGACAATTTCTGTCAATTCAGCGACGCTAATCAAGCCAGAGGCAGCACAGCATTTAAACAGGGTGTATTTAGGGGCAGGGAGCTAGCTGCAGTAGCTGAAGTAGACAAATTGGCTGCGATTGCGAGGGGCGGGGCGGTAGCTGGGAGCCAAAGGCATGCGGGTAAGTTGCGCATCCCAGCAGACAGCCAACGTCATATAATCCATCAGCTCGGTAGACAAATGCAACAGAAGCAGCAACACGACTTCCCCCTCAGTTGTAATCAAATCAAATGACATCGCAGACATCGGAGCAGAGTCAGCAGTAACTTGGTTGGGTCCCAAACGGAAGGCAGTTGTTGTTGAACAACAACAAAGCACAACTCGTTCCCGCTACTGTCTCATTCGATGGCCAACACTTTTGATGATTTATTAATAAATGGAAGCCACGATTTAGTTGCGTACACTGGATTTCCTAGTGCAAGATCGGGAAGACCTTTAACTCCCGACGCAGCATGAAAAAAACACCGTTCTTAAAGTACCGCCTTCGATGGAAATTTGCATAGCAGTCGCAAACCAAAGACAGTTGACAACTTTTTTATTTGCTGCTGTCTGGCAAGGAAGTGGAAGTCTGCCTTGCCTGTTCGACGTATTTGTCTATTATTGTGACAGGCCCAAAGGACCTCAAGAGCACTCGACGATGCGAGACGTTTGAAGGGCCGTCGAAAGCTCATGGCAAGCAACCCGGGACCGGGGATTTTGGATTGGGGATTGGGAATCGGGGATCAGTGACACTTAAATCCCGTTCCTATTGATTTTCGACAGGCACCCGACGCGCACTTCATTAAAGTCACATCAGGGGCGGATGTAGCAGCCACTTGCCGCCCACAAAACCTCAAATAAACACGGCTACAACTGCAGGGGCAGCAAACAAACGGAGCGCCCACAAATCAACGCCTAACCGCAGGGGCGGAGGGGCAGATGGTAATAAAATGGGTAAGAAGGGGGGGACCGAAAAAACGAGACGCCGCCATTTTGTCTGTCTCCGTCGAGTCGGCCATTAAATATGCAAAAAGCAACATGCGAAAAAAGTACATACTTTTAGTTGCTGCGTCAAACCGCAAAAAGGCAGCAGGGTCGGGCGGAGCGAAAGCGAAACGAGAAGCTCCCAACAGGAAGCCGGAAAAATAAATAGAGGGAAGAGGAAGAGAGAGAATGGCTGGTCCCTGCTCCTCCGCCTTCGTCCTTTATTCCTCTCCTCTCCGCCTCGATTTGCGCTCCTTCGCGAGCCATTCATTAGCATAGACATAGAGAAGCAATATTGAATTTCTGTGGCTGTGAGAGTGAGTGCTAGTGTGTGTGAGGGCAGTGGGCGTAGGCGGAAGGAGCGTGCGAGGTCGCAAGGTTGCGAAAAAATGTTTCATGCTTTGGTGAGCTAAGGAAATCACAGCGAGGCAGTGAAGCGTGAGAAGGGAAAGGCAGGCGCAGCGGGGAAATCGGAGTGGGTATGGGTCCTGACAGGCTCAAGCAGCGCCTTGGGATCAAATTAGTCGACTTTTTTGAAAAAAAAGTGCGGAAAATTCTAGACTTTATACATGATAAGTGGTGAGTAAAGTGCTCGAGAAGGGATTGGAGCTCGGGGGCAGTCAAAACGGAATATGAGTGGATACATCTGAAGCAAGGGCCTGATGGGGCAACGGCAACTCCGATAGTCGTCACATGTCAGTTATACAAACAGGAAGTTGGAAATGAGGAAGCGCAAAGATATTGGCAGCAGCTACCACTGCTGCCAACAAAAAAAGGACAGATGTTAAATAAAACACAAAAACAACTAAATACAATATGTTTTTAAATACAGAACACTTGATATAGGGACAAATTTCAGGAAAATAAGAGTTTGATGGAGCTTTTCTGGCTAGATCTATAAAATTAATAATCGATCTGTCCTGAAAAAGGCTAGAAATGGCAGCCCTGGCAGCTACCAAGGGGAAAGGCTAAGGAGGTGGAGTGAAAGAACCAGAAGGACAGAAAATGTAACTCACAAAGGACTGAACTTGAAAAAATTGGAATTCGGATGGTTCAGGAGAGTTGGAAGAGGCCCTTTGAAGGTATCCTCGGTTGAACAGTATAATTAGGGACCATCGTTCTCCTCAGGTTTTATTAATGTTTCAGGGATCTGAACAGATTAAATAGCAGACAATACACATGAACTTAAATAAAATACCTTATTGGGTTGGGAAAAAAGTCATGTCGTTTATTTTAACTTTTTCAACTCCTTAAAAGTTTTAAGTTAAAACAATTGAAATGATTCCATGACCCTAAAATACAGTTTGGATACGCACATACTAAATTCAATGCTTGGGCAGCGTTAGTTGTGTTGGGCTGGCAAAAGTGGCGATTTTCGTTTCTGAATAACTTTTAAACGAAAATTTTTACAGTAATTTGTTATATACCAAAATTTAAGGAATCTCAAGGGCTAAACAGTTTCAAGTTTTAAAGAAAATCGTTAGAGCCATTAAATTAGGAAAAAATGTACTTCAGCCCTTCCTAGAATCTAGAAAGTCGCCATAAAAAACACGGTACATTTTTTTTTAAATTTAAAGAATTTTTCTGAATAAAAATAAGTTTTTTCTTGAAAACAGAAAAGTAGAATTAAAAAATCACCATAGATTTAAGAATAACTTTTTATACCCTTGCAGAGGGTATTATGATTTCAGTCAGAAGTTTGCAACGCAGTGAAGGAGACGTTTCCGACCCTATAAAGTATATATATTCTTGATCAGCATCACTAGACGAGTCGATCTAGCCATGTCCGTCTGTCCGTCTGTCCGTCCGTCTGTCCGTCCGTCTGTCCGTCCGTCTGTTTCTACGCAAACTAGTCTCTCATTTTTAAAGCTATCGGGCTAAAACTTTCCCAAAAGTCTTATATCTATTGCAGGTAGCATATAAGTCGGAACGAGCCGGATCGGACAACTATATCATATAGCTCCCATAGGAGCAATCGGGAAAAAAAATATAAAAAAATTATATCTTGGGTGTTTTTGAACATATCACCTCCTACTTTTGGAAATACCATTTTTTATCTAATTCTGAATTTAGAATAAATTTGTATCAAAATCGGACGACTATATCATATAGCTGCCATAGGAACGATCGGAAAATTAGTGATTAATAGGAATTATCTGCAAGGGTATATTAGCTTCGGCTGGCCGAAGCTAGCTTCCTTTCTTGTTTTATTTCTTTTATGCTTCTCATTCTGTCTTCGAAATGAAAAAGAAGACGACATGGGGTTAGTCCGCGCCGCGTTGCGACGAAAGTTTTCGTATGTATATGTTTATGTGTGTTTGTGTGTATGATCGAGAATTTTCTTGTGCGTAGCTGTAACCCAGCGGACCAAGGCGCGATAGTATAGCGAAACTATCGCAAAATGTTCGTAAACGGACTTAGAAACGATAGAAATCCGCGAGCTTTTACTAAAGTCTCGTTAAATGTTCGCAAACGGACTCAAAAACGAGCGTTTAGTAAACAAAAACCGGGCTACATTTTTTTCAGCCTTATGTCCAGTTTTCATTCACTTTTGAGCTCGTTTGCGATAGTTTTACGAGACTTTACCGTTTTTGTATCACTTCTGTTCTTATTTCTATGGAAACTGACTGATGCGCAGTTTCTCGGCACAGGGAATCGTTCGTTTCTTTTCGTTTCTTCTGTGCGTGTGTTCTTTTGTGCTTAGAAACTTGCAGAGTGCAGTCGTATAAAAGCCGAAATTGTTTAAAAGTGTTTTATTAAATAAACAAAATCAGTAATTAAATTCTAATTGATTGTTTAATTCAGCGCTGTGACCCAAAGAGTGAGTAAAAACGCTATTAAACCAAAAAAAAACAAGAAAGGAAGTTAGCTTCGGCCAGCCGAAGCTTATATACCCTTGCAGATAATTCCTATTAATTACTAATTTTCCGATCGTTCCTATGGCACTTATATGATATAGTAGTTCGTTATTGATAAAATTAAAATCGAAATTCGAAAACATTTAAAAGAGTCATATCCCAGAGTAGAAGAGAATACGATAAAAACCAACGAAGCAATAATTTATTTCCCATTATATTCCCATTAGTTTTCCGATCGTTCCTATGGCAGCTATATGATATAGTAGTCCGATTTTAAAAAAAATTTATTCGAAATTCAGAATTAGATAAAAAATGGCATTTCCAAAAGTAGGAGGTTATAGGTTCAAAAACACCCAAGATATAATTTTTTTACATTTTTTTCCCCGATTATTCCTATGGGAGCTATATGATATAGTTGTCCGATCCGGCTCGTTCTGACTTATATACTACCTGCAATAGATATAAGACTTTTGGGAAAGTTTTAGCCCGATAGCTTTAAAACTGAGAGACTAGTTTGCGTAGAAACAGACGGACAGACGGACGGACAGACGGACATGGCTAGATCGACTCGTCTAGTCATGCTGATCAAGAATATATATACTTTATAGGGTCGGAAACGTCTCCTTCACTGCGTTGCAAACTTCTGACTGAAATCATAATACCCTCTGCAAGGGTATAAAAACAGAAATAAATCAAAAATCACATGTGCGTTCTTCTTCGTTTTTTAGCCTTCTTCCTGGAATTTTGCGGTGGAAGTGAAGAGAAGAGCAAAATAATGTAATAATGTCATTAAAACGCAAGAGCCGGAATTATATATGCGAATCGAAACATATAATAAACAGTGCTGCTAAGGTAAATACTGTTGAAAAACATGCGGCTCGCACGGCTGTGCTCTTGGCGTGGAACCGAGGCCAAGAAATGTATAAGGGGGTTGCGCGTTACACTAGCAGTAGTAAGTATTTTTTATACGAATAATTATATTACAATGCACAATATTACAAAATCGTTTTTTACAGCGGGATTTAAAGAAAGATTTTCCCTGGACGATGCCGATTTGGAAAAGGTAACACAGAAGTTTTTGCAGTACGCCCAGGACAGGATATCTAAGAGTCAGAAGCAGATGAAAGTAAAAATTTAAGTACTCCAAAAGAATCTCATATGTTAAAGAGTCCCATAAATGTACCATGAAGTACCAAAAATTCTCATTACCCCTTTTAATTTCATTAATTTTTATGATTTGTGTGATACCATATTTAAAAAAAATATTAAAATAAAAAAGAAAAACCAAAAATTTAGTACTGCTTTCACTGTAGGAATGAAATGGAATGAAACACCTTTTATAATCTTTTTCGATCCGCTACTAATATTAATTTCGGCTCGTTAATGATATTAAAATCGCCTCGCAAAAGATATCACCAAAGGCTCGCAAACGATCCGTTTACGAGCTATCGAAAACGAAACTTTCTCTGCCACAAACTGAGCGACCAGTGATTCGTTTTTTCATCGTTTTCGGATTCGAGGCGATAGCCGTTTTCCGTTTAATAGGGTCTTCCCACAGAGCTCCATCCACCATCTACCATCCGTTGAACGGATGGTCCGTAAGGTTTTGCCGTTCCGAAAATTTCCCAGTTAGTCCGCCATCCAATTTTAACGGACTTTGACGGGCACTTTTATGCGATAGTTAGGCGATGTTTTTTCGGTGCAACTCTGAATTCTTCCTCTTGACTGTGAAAAATGGAACGTTGACTACGAGAACAAATCAAATCAATGGCGGGAAAAAATTAAATAATGCTCAAGTTCATTGTTTTTTGGCTATTGTTGAATTATATGTAGTTTGTTATGAGCGGAAAAGCATTCGCCAACAAGTTGCTATGTGTGGGCCAAAATTTAAGCTGTTCTGCAAACGAAAACATCAATGTTTGCAGCGAAGTCTCAGAATATGTTCTGCAATTCGTAAATACTAACAAATATTAATTAAAAGTGTACTATGTACTCCTGTAAAGCTCCAAAGTTGCTATAAATTACCAAAACAGCACAAATTTGGTTTTGTTTACAAATTTTTCACATTAATATTGGCTAGACAGAGGCGTAGTAAGAGCGGAGTGTGGGGTACGGGAGGTTAGGCTCTCCCCCAGTCAGTAATATGTATGCATACTCGTTATAGAATGTGTTATAAAAGCTCAGGTATATTTTAAACTATTATCTAATGCTATTTATTATATTATTCTACAATAAGTTTAGGAAAACGCAATTTTACGACAGTTTTGCCGAGTTAAAATCCCCCTTCGGCAACTGCTCTTAAGTCAGCTGTTATCGGATGGTAGATGGTGGATGGAGTTCTGTGGGAACACGAGTTTCACATTCGTCAAAAATCCCAACCGTTTCACACGGATGGACTGTATGGGAAGAGGCTATAAGTTTCGCGTAACTATCGTTTGCGATATCGCTAACGAACACTTGGTCCACTGGGAACTTTTATTGCGTTGTTGTTTTGGAAATGCAGTCTCTCGCGAGAGAGTTGCTTGCGTTGCGCTCCATCTTGAACCCTTGTGCTCAGTTTTGGATGAGCATTCAAAGTAATAAGTATGTGTTGAGCCTATTTAAGAGGCAATTTATAGGTAAGCAATTGAAATAAATTTTAATATAAATTTGGTAAGTGAGTAAAAATTTATGGTAAGCAAAGGGCATAATATTTTAATAGATTTGGCTATTAATAATATTGCAGGCCGCAAATACTCGTACTATCCTTCTCTAATATTAATTTTTATTTTCGATTGCAGAAATAATTTCAATTTCAGGTATTGTTGTTATTTTGGCAGTAAGTAAGTAAATTGTAATAATAATATATTAAATACTTAATATAAATATTAATAATTTGATTTTTATCTTTTTTGTTTTCTTTTCTCTTTTTTGTTAAGGAAATATTTGTAATGTTATTTTTTTCTTTTTTTGTTTTCTTTTTTTTATACCCTTGCAGAGGGTATTATAATTTTGGTCAGAAGTTTGTAACGCAGTGAAGGAGACGTTTCCGACCCCATAAAGTATATATATTCTTGATCAGGATCAATAGGGGAGTCGATATAGCCATGCCAGTCTGTCCGTCTGTCCGTCTGTATGTCTGTTTCAATACCGTTTGCGAGCTCAGTTTAAAAGCTAGCGACTTAAAACTTTCACAGTCGTCCTAAAACATGTGTACGCAGATCAAGTTTGAAAATCGGCCCGATCGGTCGTCTATATCTTATAGCTCCCATAGGAACAATAGGGTGAAATCGGTCAAAAATGCAGTGAAGGAGACGTTTTCGACCCCATGAAGTATATATATTCTTGATCAGGATCAATAGGGGAGTCGATATAGCCATGTCCGTCTGTCCGTCTGTATGTCTGTTTCAATACCGTTTGCGAGCTCAGTTTAAAAGCTAGCGACTTAAAACTTTCACAGTCGTCCTAAAACATGTGTACGCAGATCAAGTTTGAAAACCGACCCGATCGGACGTCTATATCCTATAGCTCCCATAGGAACAATCGGATATAGCTTTAAAAAAATGAAGATATTTCGCTCAGTGTAAGAGCTATTGACAAGAATCTTTCCAAATCGTATTTTTTTGTGCGTACCTTGATCAGGGTAAAAGCGCGTGCCGATCGGACGTCTATATCCTATAGCTCCCATAGGAACAATAGGGTGAAATCGGTGAAGATTTGACGTTTTTCAGGATATTTCGCGCAGAATATAGCCTATTGACATGAAACTTTCCAAATCGTATTCTTTTATGCATACCTTGATTAGGGTAAAAGCGCGTTCCGATCGGACGCCGATATCCTATAGCTCCCTTAGGAACAAAAGGGTGAAAAATTTTAAAATTATATTTTTTTTCAAATATAAAATATTTTGTTGTTTTGTTAATTCATGTTGCTTTTCTAGTCATGTTTTCATTCGTGAAATCTGCAAGGGTATTAAAACTTCGGCTTGCCGAAGTTAGCTTCCGTCCTCGTTTTTGTTTAAAAAATATTTATAATTTTATTTTTATCTTTTTTGTTTCCTTTTCCTTTTTTGTTTAGGAAATATTAATATTTTTCTTTTCGTCTTTTTTATTTTCTTTTCTTTTTCTTGTTTAGGAAATAAAATAGTAAAATAAATATGTAGGCATTTTATTTAAATAAAGAAAATTCTATATTCAAGAAAAGTACTTTCTGGATTTTAGGAAAATTTCTCAATTTGATGGCAAGTTTTCTTGATTTTAGAGAAGTATTTCTGCTTTTCAGAAATTTTTTTTCTAAACTTTAAAAAATTCCTTTCTAAAAAATACGGTAAATCGCCATCGACTGAAATTCATGGCGAATTTCTTGATTTAATGGCGATTTCTGGCTGTTTTTTTTTAAGTGTAGATACAATTTAATCTCTTATCTTGCCTCTTTTAGAGTTTCTAACGGACTCAAAAGGACTGACAGGCAGTGGAGAAAGTGGAGGGAATCAAAGCGGATCTCCTGTCTGGCTACCTCTCCCTCCTTCCCCCCTGTCGTACTACTCAGGTCTGTCAATTGGAGGAGCTGGTTGAACCGAAACATCGCCGGTCGCTCCATACAGAACACATCCTGTACCCGCTTTGTCTGCGGTTTGTCATCATCCACATTGTCATCGTCGGCTGCGCCGTGTGTGGGCCTGTAAGGGAATTTTTATGAATTATAAGCCAGGCTTCTCCCCACAAAAGACCCAAACGGCGGAATATGTAAAAATGCTTTTTGAAAACATTTTCGGAGAAGGATGACAGCGACAGCCAGCGACATTGACAATGAGGCGGTAGTAAGTGGCTGCCAGGCGCTCGCAACAACAAAGCGCTGATTGACAGGAAGGCGCACTAAAGTGGTTGGGCGAGGAGGAGTGGCGGTACGAAATGCCATCATACAGATGGAACCAGAACGGGTGCCTGAAAGAGGGGGGTGAAAGGCAGGGGCAGTCGTTAGGCCGATCAACGGAGCGTATCCAGGACATGTGGGCTGAAGACCTGAGCCCTCGCTCAAGCTCTATCGATTTTCTGAATTATTTTCTGGGTCAGCAAAGGGTTTGATATGAAATCAGCCCCGCGTTTCTGGCTCATTGTGCTCATGCAGCTCCGACTCAGATGCGGCCATTCCCATCTTTAACCCAATTTACAACGCACTCAGTTAGTGATAATAACATCAGAGGTACTCCACCATGAAACGTCCACCCAGGTGTGGGACAGAGGATGCGAGGTTGGGTCATCATCAGTTAAGTGATCATTGTAAGAAAGCTACCATTTCACAAATTATTTTAGTTTCTTAAATCATGCCTAATCATAGTGACTGTCGGTTTGCTTGTCTGCCAACCATAAGTTAAGATGGTTCGGTGGGTTGGGGGTTTGTTATTGAAAGCATGCATGTACAATTCCAGAAATTGTGTCACTGCCGTTCCGTTTGACCAGACCGGAATAGCGGTTCTTTAATGGTACCCGGAACAGGGCGGCGAGTTGAAAAACCAACGCTTGAGGTTCTCTTCGCTTGTTTATGCTAGATACCTTTTTTAGACCTGGTCCTAAAAAAATCATATACAAGATAAGGCATTTTAACAAATAAGTTACCAAGCCAAACATAAGTACTAAGCAACACCAAAGAGACAGGAAAATGCAAAATATTTACTGAGTTACATTACACTAGTTTACAAACAAAAATCGACGTCACCCTACTTGAAGACAACCTTAATTTTCTGGTAAAGAACATCTCCCTGATTAAGAAATGGGCACTTATAATTTTTTTTATGATGTCAATTTTTTTTTAAGTGTAAAAAACGTTTTTGGCCCTTTTTTATTTTCTATCTTTTGTTTTGGTTAACCGATTTTGGTCATCTTAGACTTATTTTATAGGTAATAGAATGCCCTTTAACTTTTTTATACACAGCATTGAGTTCCAGTCGTTAGTTTAGAAGCTACACCTCGTCAAAGTCTAAAAAAAGGGAAAAAATTCAATTTGGACCGGCATAAATCCGATCATTAAAAATACACGCCTAAAAACCGAAATTAGTTTTATAGTTTATTCTTAAAGATTGGACTTTAAGCAAAACAATAAGACCATCAGCTCAAAAATCAACCAAGCGTTCCATTTGATATAGATTTTTCAAGCTGGGTAAAAAGGGTATTACAGTCCTGTTAAAGCCATGTTAAGGCCCTGTTGTCTCAGTTAACAGCTGTAAACGGCCAAAAAATCACCGTTGTCCCAAACTCAAAATATTCATATAAAGTGCATTTGCTGGCGGATTCTAATGATCATTAGCTTGTTTTTTTTGTCAAAAAACAATCTACCAGAAGAAGTTATAAAACTAATTTCGGTTTTTAGGCGTGTATTTTTAATGATCGGATTTATGCCGGTCCAAATTGAATTTTTTCCCTTTTTTTAGACTTTGACGAGGTGTAGCTTCTAAACTAATGACTGGAACTCAATGCTGTGTATAAGAAAGTCAAAGGGGATTCTATTACCTGTAAAGTAAGTCTAAGATGACCAAAATCGGTTTACCAGAACAAAAGATAAAAAATAAAAAAGGGCCAAAAACGTTTTTTACACTTAAAAAAAAATTGGCATCATAAAAAAAATTATAAGTGCCCATTTCTTAATCAGGGAGATGTTCTTTACCAGAAAATTAAGGTTGTCTTCAAGTAGGGTGACGTCGATTTTTTTTTGTAAACTAGTGTTATTAGAAAGCTAGATTTGCTTCGATGTCAAATGTCAAATTCTGATCCGAATAATGTGTATTTGACTGTCGTTTTACTCTATTCCCAAAACGTGAAAAAAATCTTCCAAAAGTTATCGTATTTTAGTAAAAGCTTATGGTGACTATGCTTTAGATCAGCGGACGGCAGCGCCCTATTAAGTGAGCATAGGGTTATGTTCTGCCCGGCCGCTGCTCGCTCACGTATAACGTAGAACAGCGGTCTGCACACACACATCGAAGAGCTGCCCAGTGCAAATTACTCACACAAATATAAAACAAAATGTCAACGTATGTGTGTGCCGACCGCTGCTTTAGATGCTCAGAAATGGTTTGCAAGGTTCAAAAGTGTCAATTTTAATTTCCAATACATTTTTAAAAAGTTAAAAAAAATTGTACATTTTATTGTTATTCAAAACATCTGGAGCTTTTTAAACTTATTTCGAAAAGCCCTGACAATCTTCTAATTTTCTGAATCCATTTATTTTGGCAATGACTGATCTATGACTTGGATCCAGTTTTCATCAAGTAAATTGAGAAATTGCGGTCCATTGGGAATAATTTTTACAACAATACATCCAATAACGAAATACCCAAATCATCTACATTTTTATTTTCTCACCAATAAAACGAAAAAATTGGAATTTGGTTTCAAAATACTTTTTGAGGTACTTTGGGATATATTTTTGAGCGTTACTAGTTCTTTTAGATCCATTACATTTTGGGAGATTTAGATGGACAATTTCTACTGGAACGTGTAAGAACGCTCTTAACCCAGTAACCCTTTCGGTGCTGTAATTAAGCAAAAATGTTGCCCACTTAATGCAACCCCCTCAAACTTCACTGAGCCGAACCCCTTGATGACAAGTTTTACTCGGAACATTTCAGACACCTGACGTGTGGCTCTCAATGAAATTCTCCTGGGAAACAGGCCGGACCTTTTGATGGAATATGGGGAGATCTGGCCTGCACTTTCAAAACTGAAACGACTAAAGAACACACCTAGTAGTATATATCAGAACGTGTTGAGTACGAGGAAAGTCATTGCATGTGTGACAAAGCTTTGTCAGCGATTACAGAAGTAGACACTTACTAATGAGCCAAGCTTCGTTGCATATGAATGTATGGATGTGTCCTCAGTTTGTGTATTTGGCAACTTAGAGCCTAATTACCAAGGCAAATCATTTGATTCGCTTCTTTGACTGCTGAGACTTCCCGCATGTTGGTGTACCTGTGGGTTTGGCTGGGCTTGCCTTAAGAATGGAAGTGGAACTAGGGCTGGGCCCGACCGTGAGTCCGTGGCAGCCCGAGTAGGGCTAATGACGCTACATTGTTTTGTGATGCGTAAAATGTTTGGATCACACCAAGTCCACAATCGACCATGTACAATTTGGGGATGAGCAAACGGCAGCGACTCGCCTCAATGCCTCCGACAAATCGACTGAGAGACATAACCCCATAATGCATATAGTGTAATCATTCAGCGATCAGACAAGGGCCTAGGAGCATGCGGGACGTGGTCCTCAAGTTGATAGGCGGCGATTCACTTCCGCCGCGCATCAGAGGGCCAATTCTCCGTCTCAAACTCAAATTTAATATACTCCGCAGCGATCGCATATTTGCGCAGTGAGCTGTAACCGAAAGTTAATTAGCTCGACGAAGTCCTCGGCGTAAAAGTCACATCTAGGGGCACGCCGGGTCTATTTACATAAAATATCGAAAGTTTCTTCGCGAACACGGACAAACTGCAGGGGCAGAGATAAGGGTCACCAAAAAAGAAGCCAAGCAGGAAATCTTAATGGTTGTTTGGTCCGGCTTGAGAAAAGGGTTCAAAGTGTGAGAACACAATCTGGATCGTAGCATCCTGGTGTATTGCTACAGAACTGAGAACCACGGAGGGTAAGTCACATCTGAGAACAATTTCCCAATAGTTGCAACTCTTTTCTATTCATTACATTTGTTTTCATCAGCTTTCTTCCCGACTTCTCCTCCTTATTGCTGTCCACTGTCTGCACTCTTGACAGCTTGAAATATTTGGGATGCTTTAACACACTCAACTTTTTTCAGAACTAATTAAGCGCCGCAGCAGAGGCAAAATAATGGTGGGAAGAAAAATGCTGAAAGCCTCAAGTTGCGTTCTTTGAGCTTCGAAGTCGAACAACGAATTTTGCCAGCACTCATGTAAGATATTCCACGGGAATAGAGCTGGCGCCAAGTTATTTCCTAAAAATTCTCACCAATACCACAGCTAACGAAACGAATTCTATGGATACTTTGAGTAACCGAAACACTTGAGCGTTTTTCACAAGTACATAACAGCACCAGAAGTAATTATTTTACACGTTAACACAAAAACCCGAAGTAAAAAATTAAAAATAAACCAGCACAGGCCATAAAAACCTAACCAACAAACTAAGGCAATGAGGCTCCAGGGAGAGGTGGTCCAGAAATTGAAGAAAATGTGGCACCTGTGCGCCGTCTTTGTATATGTATCTCTAGTTTTCTCTGTATCTGTTCTCGGATCGGGTCTGTTCTTTTGTGCACCGCCTTCGGTGGCGAGCCAAACAAATAAACTTGCGGCCAAGTTATGACAATCGACTGCTGCCACCGTCGAGGGCCGCAGGAAACATTATTCTTAGTTAGATGCTAATTAATTAGGGGACGCGGAGGAGTAGGAGTTGGCTAGGTCCAACTTGGTGGCAGCCATGTGGGCAGCGACAAGATCTCGTCGAAGCAGAAAAAAAAAACTCGAAATGCACACCAGAATGACACTTCTTGGTATAAATTTTGTTCATTGTTGTTTTCGTCAGCCTCTGAAAAATGACCTGGGGGAAGCGATGTGAACAGAATGAGGTTAAACGGGAGTTGAATAAGAAGGAGAAGACACCAATATAAATTGAAGACCGACGGCCGCATTGTCTTAATAAAAACAAGAAAGGAAGCTAGCTTCGGCCAGCCGAAGCTTATATACCCTTGAAGATCATTCCTATTAATTTACAAATCGCAAAAATGTTAAATTTCCTATTATTATACCCGTTACTCGTAGAGTAAAAGGGTATATTGTATTCGTGCAAAAGTATGTAACAGGGAGAAGGAAGCGTTTCCGACCCTATAAAGTATATATATTCTTGGTCAGGGTCACTAGCCGAGTCGATATAGCCATGTCCGTCTGTCCGTCTGTCCGTCTGTCCGTCTGTCCGTCTGTCTGTCCGTCCGTATGAACGCTGAGATCTCGGAAACTATAAAAGCTAGAGGATTGGCATTTTGCATGAAGATTCTTGGAGTTCCTACGCAGCGCAAGTTTATTTCAAGAAGGTGCCACGCCCCCTCTAACGCCCACAATACTTAATATACGATTTTAAAAATTTAAATATTTCGGAAAAGTAAAAATGCAGTTTTGTTGTGCTTATCAATACCTATCGAAATGTAGAAGAAATTTTTTAAATCGGACCATTCGTTAAAAAGTTATTGCTGATCAAAGTTCAAAGTTCACAGTCTCCCTCGCACTCCCTTTAGCCGAGTGACGGGTATTAGATAGTCGGGACACCAACCCGACTATAGCGTTCTCTCTTGTTTCTCATTAAGTTTGCGATCGTTCCTATGGCAGCTGTATGATATAGAAGTAGTTCGATTTTGATAAAATTAAAATCGAATTTCGGAAATATTTAAAAAGTGTCATATCCCATATAAAAAATGGTTTTCTAAATGTAGGAGGTTAAAAAATACCAAAGATATAATTTTTTACATATTTTCGGAGCTATATGATATAGTTGCAAGAGAAAAAAGACTTTTGGGAAATTTTTTGCCCGATAGCTTTAAAACTGAGAGACTAGTTTGCGTAGAAACAGACGGACGGACAGACGGACATGGTTAGATCGACTCGTCTAGTGATGCTGATTAAGAATATATATCTACCTGTTACATACTTTTGCACGAATACAATACACCCTTTTACTCTACGAGTAATGGGTATAAAAATGTCAAAAAGAATCCAACCACAAAAAATTGTAAATTTTGTCAAGGATATAGGTGTGTGTCTTTGCTAACTGTGTGTATTTGTTGTTGGGAAAGTAACTATTTACTTAGTAGAATTGACTATTTTTTGTGGTTGGGGACTGATTCACAATTATAACAGTTGATTTTACCAAGTTTTTTTTTGTGTGTAGCGAGCATTAATTAATGTGACTGGCACCTTTTTAAATTAATAATCCCACGTTTGACCCAATAATAACTTTAAGAATTCCCAGCTTTTTTTTAATTCTAAAAAATAGAGGTTGCTTTCTGCCCAGTACATTCTTTTGAAATTAAGGAAAATGTTAGACATCCAAAGAGCCTTTTAGTTTTATTTGCTATTTGGACTAAGTACACTGGTCGGCATAATTATTTTGACAGATTTGAATGTTAACTGTACTCACATTTTGAACTTTTAATATAAACTTTTGGCACCTATAGAAAGAGCACTTCAATATCGTTTAAATGACACAAAAATGTTCTTAACCCATTAAAACCCCTTTGAAAAGTGAGCAAATTTTATAAAAGTCAAATGTATAACTTTTTTCCTGGGGCTTAAAACAAAAATGTTTTGATGTTGAAAATTTGACTTTCAAAATAAATTGTCTAATTTTCTAATTTTTCAAAGGGTGCTTAATGGGTAAAGAACATTGTTGTGTCATTTAAACGAAATTGAAGTGCTCTTTCTATAGGTGCCAAAATAATTCTATTATAAGTTCAAAATATGAGTAGATTTAACTTTAAAATTTGTCAAAATAATTATGCCGACTAGTGTACTTTAAAAAGAACGGAAAACAAGATAAAACTATCTGAAATTGATTTAATTATCAAAGATAATAACAATAATAGTTTCTAAAAGTTAAGTGTGTTAGTTTTGTTGACTTTTAAAAATGTCCGAGTTTACATACCATTTTTTCAAATTACCCTTTGTAGTGTCTTCAAAATATATATTTTTGGGTTTTCCAAAGAAAGAAAATTTGTTTTGTTGGTTTATTTTAAAGGTAAACCTTAAGCTTTCGATCGGTATCCAACACGTGAAGTTTTATAGCCGACTGATCAAATGGCAGATCAAGAACAAAAACAAAGACCTCTCCCCTATAAGTATTAATTTGTCGGTTAATATTTTTTTTTTAGAAAGACGACAAAGACTGTTGCCTAACCTTTTGAGAAAAATCGACCCATTTTTAAACCCCTATTTTAAGCGCAGCTTTGACAATGGGCATATCTGCAAAAAAATCTTTTTCTAGAAAGCGTCCTTAAACCGATCTCATTATCATTATTTTAAAAACACGCCTGGGCCGCAACTTTTTCTATATTGGCAAAAAAGAGTTTCCCCGTACAATCGACCACGAAAACTTTTTCAGCGATATTATAATAATAATTGCGCCCGAAACGGCGCTTCAAGCACAAAATTTAATTGGTGTAATAATGATTTTACACGAAATTAATTATGCATGCGCGATTACGGCTGCATCTTCGCTACTCGTGGTTACGACAATCGTCGGATATCCAACCACGCGAAGACCGAATCCAAATCTAAAATGTATAAAGCATCCCAAGTGAGCAAGAAAAATCATTCACGTTATTTACAAAGAATGAGGGGGAAAGCGAAAGCGAGGTCTTGGGATCTTTAATTGCCAAACATATTTCCACTTAATTACCTTTGAGAACATCGGAAAATTATAAAATTCAGGAGGCCTCATTGCGTGTTTAGCGAAGTGTGAAGTTGCCAAAGACTTGCGGCTGTAATTGTGAGGAAAAAGATCTAGATACATAACTGCATCTGCGAGATAACAATCTGTGCAAGAGCCGTCGGTGAAACCTGCGCCGCAAATTGTTTGGAGAAAGAAATCTGTCAGTCCCACAAAGTTGCTTCCAGTTCTTATTTCAGTTTTTTTACAACCTGGCTGACAATGCCGCCGCTTTATAAAATACAGCAGGTTAGTTTGATTAGCCCAAGATGTTGACAGTTTGACTCTTTCTTAATTTGTGTTAACGGGTTAAGAATAGAATCTAAGCAAACAATAACACTATGCAGCATCAAAAATTTACCTCGATGGATGCTATATTTTTGGATTCGTTACGAATTCCCAAGTTAAACTGCGTTTTCCAAAACGTTCCCCGACGCAAGGACTCTTAGAAAAAGGACCTCAAAGTTCGAAAAATGCTGAAATTGGCCAACTTTCCGGAGCTCTCAGAGGCAAACGGATTCATGGTTTGATTCGATGTTAAAGTTTTTTAAAAGATGCACCCTTTATCTTTCAAACCCCATACTTAGAATAATTTTAGGATTTTTATTAACGGAGAAACAAATTTTAGAAAACATAGTCAAAAAACATAAAAGCATACAGCAGCGGTCAAAATAGTAGTAGTGTTGCCGCCCTGTGTTTTTAAAAGTTTGTTGTTGTCACTTTTCTTATCCAATTAGTCTAATAGTACACTTATAATCAATGCAATATGTCCAGGAGAAGATAAATTACAACAAGAAACCTTTAAAAACACCGGGCGGCAACACTACTACTAATTTGACCGCAGCTGTACGCTTTTATGTTTTTTGACTATGTTTTCTAAAATTTGTTTCTCCGTTAATAAAAATCCTAAAATTATTCTAAGTTTGGGGTTTGAAAGATAAAGAGTGCATCTTTTAAAAAACTTTAACATCGAATCAAACCATGAATCCGTTTGCCTCAGAGAGCTCCGGAAAGTTGGCCAATTTCAGCTTTTTTCGAACTTTGAGGTCCTTTTGCTAAGAATCCTTGCGTCGGGGAACTTTTTGGAAAACGCAGTTTAACTTAGGAATTCGTAACGAATCCAAAAATATATCATCCATCGAGGTAAATTTAAAAAGCATTAAAAATGCTGCACAGTGTAATTTGTATATTGGGATAAATACATATTTTCTTATTTTCCAACTGTTTCTTAAATTTCCTATTCTACTATTATGCTTATCAGCCTAAGTAAATAAAGTTCTAGTTGACAAACTACTTTTTGCTGAACGTATTGATTACTTGAGTTCTTCAGAAGATAATGGGCATTGTATATATTTACTGGAATAAAACTATCTCTTAGACGCAAAATAATAAAAATAAAAAACAATAAAATAAAAAAAAACCGCGAGTTCTTTAGAAGATAAGGGCTATTGTATTTATTTAGTGGAATAACACTATCTCCTAGATCATTTATCATACAAAATAAAAAAGACCGTATTCTTGTATAACAGCGTCACCAAATGACCTCTATCATTAAAGAAAAAACGCGAATTCTTTAGGAGATGATGGTCATTTAAATATGTACTCGAATAACAGCATAACCAATGGCGCTTTATCATAAAAGTTAAAAACCGCAAATTCTTCAGAAGATATTGGTATGCTGTTACTAATGGTAATGGCACAGATCATAATAATTAAGTTATTTGCTATATATGTATATAACTCCAAACGGTCCCAAAAAAGGTTTTTGAAGGACTGAAAAAATGTATTCTCAGTCAAAAACGGCCAACCGAAAGCCGAAACAAACTGAAACTAAGTGTTTCGCTCAGACCGGAACCAAATCTGTAGGTTTTTTTTGGTTTCGTTCAGACCGAGGCAGCAAACGAAAAAACGATCAACTGTTATTTACATGCTCTGCTCGAAACTCTACATTTATGTATGTATACCACATTGTATAATACTGTTTATTAACATTATAGGTTTCCGAAAACCTCAGTCACTTTAAGCGTAGAAGTAAAAACTTTTCCAAGACCCTAAGTTTATATACTAGCAATTTGTTGCTTTTTTCACTATCAACTCACCTAAATATTCCGAGTAAGACGAATTAGGTGATAGTTGACTTAAGGTGTATATTGATTGTATTCCGTTTGTAGTTTGTCAAAGGGCGTAGCAAAAAAATATATAATTCTCAAATTCCGAGCACTGTTTACTAGGGCACTAAAAGATACTCTATCTTTTGGTTTGTTTCGATATGTTTAAGCACTCCTTGGGCATTTTCTCAGGTAGCACATTTCACACACTTTGCCGCACTTTGCTGCATGCAGCCGCAGGTGCACAATTGCCGCATCTTGCAGTGCCAAACTGCACTCTATATCCAATTCGAATTTCTGCACTCGCGATGCGCGCTCCTCTCGGATCGGATCTTTCGGAACTCCACGAGATGGCTCCAGTCGAGTTATTTCTCCCGAACAGGGGGGACTCTATTCGATTCGCGACCGCGCTGCCAGGAGCCAAAGCCTTGTGTTGTTCTTGTCACGAGCGCTGGGATGAGACTGAACAATTGACAGGGGAACGGCGACTGCGACTGCGATGGGACTCCTTTCGACTCTTGTAACGCGCGGAACGAAGGTCGACGAGCGATTGAATCCGCCGAGCGGTGTAACTTGCAGCACCACTCAGTTGCATGTAAAGTGTGGATGCTAAGAGAGAGCCCGAGGGAGAAGCGAGTTTCTTTTCGTCGAGTTGAGTTGCGTGGACTTACTCTTCGACGGCCTCTCTTTTGTGGATTCTGTGCGGTCGGCTGCTTAGGTCAACACAAAGTTCGGATATGCTGCAAAGGACCTGCGAATAAAAACTATTATTGAACCATCTTTAAAAAAACACATAATTGAGTTGGACACTGTGCTCTTCTTTGCTCTTCGTTGCTCCTTGGTAAAAAAAAATACTCCAGAGACTAGATGCATAGCTTACCGAATTACTGACGAGTTTCTAGCATTTTTGCTTTGTGACAGTCTGCCAGAGTCTGCAAGAGGATACATTTACCTGGGCACTTCACCTGTCCGCGCTCCCTCTCCGAATGAAACCCCAAACTGGAAACAGTTTTCTCGTATAAGAGTTTTTCTTGCCATCTGTTCCGCTGGCCGAACGAGTGGAATCTGAGAGAAACAAAACAAGAGCGAATTCAAACTGTTGATTTGTTTTTTTTACTTTCCCCTACTTTTCCTTTCGCCCAGTTTTCCAGGCGAATCCATCTTGCTGTCGAAAATAGAAATGGTGGACTCCCGCCAATCGCGGACACTGATGAAATTCCAATAATTGTCGCTGGCGTTTTGAGGTATTACAAATACAACTGGTCATAATGTGTTATAATGCCGGAATTAGTACAATGGAGATAACTACGCAGAAAATTTCGATTCATTAAGAAATATATTAAAAAACAAAAAATATATTTTAGCTACGGGAAGACAAAGCTGTATTAAAGCTTTTTAGAAATACGTTTTTATACCCGTTACTTGTAGAGTAAAAGGGTATATTGTATTCGTGCAACAGTAGGTAACAGGTAGAAAGAAGCTTTTCCGACCCTATAAAGTATATATGGGCCGTTCTTTTACAAACCAAACAGATTTGGCCAAAAAAAAAATTTCACATTTTTGATTTGCCTAAAACTTTTTTACACGTACTATTCGGAAAATAAGTAAACACGTGTATCAGGATTTGACCGAAAAAAAATTATTTTTTTAGTTACAATTTTTTTTTTTCAAATTTGAAAAAAGTGCCCTCTCATTGAAAATCTGTATCTCCGGTTATAAGAATCCGATTGACTTCATAACTTTTGCATTAATTCCTCTAAAACCTCTTCTTTCAAATTAAAATTTCTAAAAAAAAAAATGTTTAATTTCTTAAAAATAAAAACAAATTAAGATTTAAAAAAAATTTTTAACCAATGCAATCGGTTTATTTAATAAATAATTGTAGTTTTTTAATAGATTAAAAAATGACTTTTTACTTTTTGTCATTCAGAAATTGTCAAAACACAAAAATCTTAACTTTTAATCATTCGAAATTGTTAAAGGACTAGTAAGCGATGAGAAAACATGAATTCCATAAGGATCCGACAAGAATAAAAGAGTAGCCCTACTTGCTGCAACGTTTTTACATAGAAAAAAGCCGAGGCCTTGTTAAACCAATTCGATTTTTAAAAAACTAAAAATGGCTCCAACTTTGTACAAAAACCGATTGGAACTAACAATATGGCGCAAGTATTAAAATAAAAATAAAATTTTATTTTTGTGGGGGCATTGGTTAAAAATTTTTTTTAAATCTTAATTTGTTTTTATTTTTAAGAAAATAAACATTTTTTTTTTTAGAAATTTTAATTTGAAAGAAGAGGTTTTGGAGGAATTAATGCAAAAGACATGAAGTCAATCGGATTCTTATAACCGGAGATACAGATTTTCAATGAGAGGGCACTTTTTCAAATTTGACGATTTTTGGCAAACTTAAAAAAATTCTAACTAAAAAAATAATTTTTTTTCGGTCAAATCCTGATACACGTGTTTACTTATTTTCCGAATAGTATGTGTAAAAAAAGTTTCAGGGAAATCAAAAATGTGACCCAATAAAAAGTGTTCGGTTTGTAAAAGAACCGCCCATATATTCTTTATCAGGATCACTAGAAATCAGAATCAGAAAATTTTAGAAAGTTTATTCAATGACGAGTGTAATAATTGTTCGTCACAAATGTTGATATAAGAACTTTTGTATGTTGAATGTGCGATCGTGTTTAGTTTTTTACCTCATAAAGAGGTGTTTTTATACCCTCTGTACACCCAGAAAAATGTAGTACGAATAATTTGAGAACGAACGTTCTTAAACCAATACCGAATCGTACTTGAAATTTTTAAAACTTTCGTTCTTGAAATAAGAACTAGTCGTTCTTAAATATAAAAATTCAACCAAAAAAGGCTAATTCCCAGGGTGGTGCAGCTGTTAGAGGCGCCTGCACAATGCAATTTTGTAAATAAAGGTAAATAAAAGTACGGACATCGAATCCTCGTCGCGACAAGTCCTATAATAATACTTTTAACAAATGTTTATTTTTGTTTTTTTTTAATTATCTGTTAATTTTTTTTATTTTTGTTTTAAAAACCCTTAATACATTTTTTGAAAATAAATAAATAGAAGTTGTACGCTAGCCCTTACGTCGAGAGTTTTTGTGCCTTCTTTAGTCCACGCACTTTAAGAAGCGTGCGTGGTCGAGTTGGTAAAGGCGTCTGACTACAGACCTGTTGTTCGCGTGTTCAAACCGAGGTCGGGGTAAGAGTTTTCCTAACTATCACTTAAATCATTACTAACAGTTTTTTCTGAATTTAAATTACTTTAAAAATATGTTATACAGTAAAAATAAGTTAAATAATTAATGATGTTAAGTAAAAGCTATTAAGTACAGAAGTACTTAAATTAAGAATTTTTCATTTTTCATTTTTCTGCCAAGTGGGCCACCCCTGAACCGAAGGTCCGATTTTCATCAAACTTGTTGGCTTTTCCTGTTCACAACGACAATATAAGAACTTCATTTGAACGGTTTTGCGAAATTTTAGGTTTTACCGGAGTTATAGCGGTCAGAATAAGGCATTTTTGCCACATTTTCGAAAAAGTTGCACTCAGTTTTTATTGCATATCTTTGGAACGGTTTGAGATATCTGTATGATGTTTTCACTAATCGATCAAGAATTGTATTTGCTTTTCATAAAAAAATATAAAAAAAATGTTAAAATTATTTTTCTAAAAAAAAAATAACAAAAATTTTGTTAAGTGTATTTTTTTCAGTGTTCTTCACCAGCTACTGAGTTCAAAACCATTTAAAAATAAAGTTTAATTCATCATGAAGAAGATCCAAAAAAAAAAAAGAGGGGCCCGGCCAAAGGTTTTTCGCAATACCTTATTTTCGGTGGGCGCCCAGCGGTTTACAAATACAAAACGACAAAAAGTCGGTTGACGCTACGCTCGCTACGGCATGTGTTGACCAGCCAATTTTCACGAGCAAGCCGTTTTTGTATGGGAAACCGCTGTGCGCCCACCGAAAATAAGGTATTGCGAAAAACCTTTGGCCGGGCCCCTCTTTCTTTTTTTTGGATCTTCTTCATGATGAATTAAACTTTATTTTTAAATGGTTTTGAACTCAGTAGCTGGTGAAGAACACTGAAAAAAATACACTTAACAAAATTTTTGTTATTTTTTTTTAAGAAAAATAATTTTAACATTTTTTTTATATTTTTTTATGAAAAGCAAATACAATTCTTGATCGATTAGTGAAAACATCATACAGATATCTCAAACCGTTCCAAAGATATGCAATAAAAACTGAGTGCAACTTTTTCGAAAATGTGGCAAAAACAGGGTTCGTAAAATATCCCTCAAAATCTGTCATTTTGTTAAAATAAAAAAATGTCAACCTAGGGCGGTGATACTTGTCACAATTAAATGAGGAGTAACCAAGCAGGGCTGATAAATATTTTTCTGATAAAAATCCCAACTGCTTTATGCTGCTTTCTCCTCAAAACATTTCCCTCATTTTTGACATTTTGTGAGGCAAAAATGAGGAAAATAAAAACAAAAAAAGGCTTCTAAAACCAAGTTCGATTACTTTAAGTTCTAGACAAGCAAGACAAAACAAGTTCTAGACTTTATTATACATTTCATATGTTTGTCCCTTCGTCAAATTCAACATTTTTAAGCACTTCAGAATTTAGTCTTAAAATCAAAATATTTTCTAAAGATTTTTGGCTCAGCCGAGTCCTTAGCCGGGTAAATATATGGGGCAGAGAACTGAATGCTCTCTCGACAGATACCTGGGTCGCCGGGACAGACAAAGCTACTTCAGCAACTTTTCCAATTATTGGGTTCGTAACCGAAAATCGTTTCCAATATTCTAGAACATTCCCGTCGATCTCCATTTGATCTCCGTATTGAAAATTAGATATCTGGGTTTCAATTGAGCGGTCATTATTTTGACTGAAGAGGTTCGGGTCGCATTTTAAAATGTTGAACCTGGAACTTGATGAAGTTTCTGGAAATTCCTCCGTTGTTGAACTTTCGGCATCACTTTTGGTATTCATTAAATTGTTATAAATAGACAGCAATTTTTTCTGAGAGTAAAACTTTAATTACTTAAATTACTTACATTTGTTATTACTAACTTACAGTGGCAATCCTTTTTTGTTCTTCGTTTAAAAATTTGGATCCTTTATAGGAAAATCTGGGGTCTAAATAAATGGCTGAAATAAATGCGTCATTCTCTAATCAAACAAAAACACCTCTTAACGAGGTAAAAAAATAGTGACGACCGCACCTTCAACATACAAAAGATCTGATATCATATTTTGTGACGAAAAATAATTTTACATTCGAAAATATAAAAACACTTTCTAAAATTTACTCATTCGGCCCGCTTCAGACAAATTTATAAGATTTTACCCACACGAACATTTTCTATTGTAGCGTGCCGAAAAAGTAAATTTT